>OX493333.1:3477500-3964265 GCA_950371115.1 Anania fuscalis
ATGTTCTTCCTCTTGGGCCAACATCAAGATGTACATCAATAATATTAAATGCTTGAGATGGAAATCCACACTGCGAGAAGTCACAATTGGTATAAGTGCTATTTCATTGTCTTGTATGTATGTGAATGCAGCAAAAAAGGCCAAGTGTATCTGAGACTTGGTAGCCTTATATATGTGGAAGGCCCAATTCTAAATTAGTAAATATATAAGAATCATATGAAATGTCAAAAATTTAAAATCTAATTGAAATTGTCTAGGTATGAGTCTGTGACTTGGTTACTCAGAAGTCTTTTAGCCTTAAATATCAGCTGATAAAGGAGCTTCTTTCTGTGATTTCTCTCGAGTCAAAATGTTGGGTAGAAAAAAACTGCTAAGATCGAGGGTGGACACTGTCTTGGTGTCTCAGTACCAATATTTACCCCCTCCTCTTTTTCTTCAGCTTCAGTGGTGCTCAAGGAGCAGTGTCACCTTGACATTTTGTATTCAAATATATATTCAATTTCAATTGATGAAGTCAGTCTATGATTGCTTTATATAATGAATTGCAGATCCACAATATGTTAATTAATAATGTTAAGCCACAAGCTGACCCCTCGTGAAAGCAAGTGGAAGTGGTAAAATTCTGCTGCGAGATAGAAAAGGTAATTATACCGTTCTTTTGGTAATTATTTATGCGACATCAAATAAGCTGGAATAAATGTGTGATGTTTACTGCTTACCTGCTGATATTATTAATCCTTTGTAGTATATTTGTGGTGCAAGACATTTATTTGTTTCACGGTCAACCCTTCATCAAGACTACTAGTGCCGATGTCATGTTGTCTCAGGTCAATATCTTGTGATGACACTTTGGAATGAATAGTCCAATCCACTATCAAGGCTCTGTTTTGTAGTCATTCTGAGACAACGCAGCAGCAAGAATGAACATGTGATCACCACGGCCAACCCCCCGTGAAGGCTCCGGGTCGTCATTGATCATTGGTTCTGAGTTGACTTCCGTTGTTTACTTGATTAATTTCTCACAGGCTTTGATCTCATAGTCAACCCTTCATGAAGACTACTAGAGCAAATGTCATGTTAAGTCTCAGGTCAATATCTTGTGACGACACTTTAGAATGAATAGCCCAATCCACCATCAAGGCTCTGTTTTGTAGTCATTCTGAGACAACGCAGCGGCTAGAATGAACATGCGATCACCACGGCCAACCTCCCTTGAAGGCTCCGGGTCGTCATTGATCATTGGTTCTGAGTTGACATCCGTTGTTTTCTTGATTAATTTCTCACGGGCTATGTTGAATGTGGGGTGAACAGCTAAAATGATCATACTATCATCACGGCCGATTGGTTGTGGCTGTCGATTACGAGGAAATCCTCGTAAAAGCCCCGATGTCAAGTCAGCATAGCAGCACTCCCTTGTTTTCTTGATTAAATTCTTGCAGGTTATGGAGTCACGTTTCGGTAAACGTAGTGTAGGACTTCTCTTAACTCCACGGACCGACGACTTCAGAAACACGGCTGAAAAAGAAACTGTATGCCAAGCAGAAGCGGGACTGCAATAGATAGGCGGTGTCGACGTCGTTTTGAATCACAAATAGTTATAAAACATCTCCAATTGGCACTCTTTCTTTCTTGAGACTTCGTCAACCTTACTGGCCAATATTTTATAGTCTAAACACGTTACTAATCCAGTAAAATACTAAAAATAAACGCGTGTGAAAAAATTTACGTACGATCGCGCAGCGTACAAAAAAGTACAATGACATTAAGATTGACAGATGTCAAACGTGACACCAGGGACAGGATGCCATTGGTTGTGTTTTTTATTTTTTCAGTATAAATAGCGCTCTAAGGCGCTATACTTTAAACATTGTAGATCGCGTAGTTACACAAAGGTGCCTACTACATAGTACAAAACGAGGACGAGATTATGGAACATAACTAATTATACTTATATTAGCAGTACTATGATGGTATTATTGTGAAGTGTCCTGTTTTAATCATTCGTACATAATAAAAACCAGTAAAAACAATCTTACCTCGACTTCATTGTTGTTTTAAAATCTAAAATTCAATATCCCGTTTGCCCCACTGGGAAATGTAGAAAATGGCCGAACTAAATGTGCAAACATGGCGGTGTGATTACGTTGCGTTATTTATTTATCGCGTAGTTAGTGCTTGAGCCCCAAAGCTCTGGGCAATATCAAGTGAGTCCGGTCAATGACTTATTATGCCCTAGCACGTACTGTGGCACCAATTAAACTATGGGTATTATTTACAGTTTTACACAATATTGTAATTTTCAATAATTCATTCAATATTTTTTTTAATAAAAGAATACTTTTAGTCATTCAGCACATACTCAGACCATAGTTTATTACCCGACTGTCAAACGAGGGTTATGTTTTTTTTATTATTGTAAGAAGGATGAGAAAGCGGTGTGAGCTGTGTACACTGTAAGTACCTAGAAATTGGCAAACTATTAAACTAATTCTTAGTCCTAAGTCTTAGTCTTGCTGTTAGTGTATTTTTTAAATCAAAATAAAATATTTATTTAGCGCAAATCGCACTACACCCTTTTCTGTCTCGCTTTAAAAGAAGATTGAATGCCCAAATATTGTATCATAATAATACATAGTTATTATGACTAGTTGGTAAAAGCCTAAAAACGAAATTGAACTTGGACTTCAATGATGATGAAACTCATCTGAAACAAATATAAGATAAGAACCTTAAACATGAGAGCCTATTAAGTAAGACAAAATGATATAAACATAACTCATGCAAACAAGGAAACGTTATCGTAATAATAAACGAGCTGAAAATCTAAACACCGGAATCCCATTTCTCGCTGCCCATTCCTATTCGCCCCCGGGGAAATCGCGAAGCGAAGTGTATGAAGAAACGTCTGTTTACGTGGCCCTGTTATTTATTTAACTGCGTAGTCGATTCTGCCCTGGGCAGTCGCGGAACGGACCGACTAGACAGTTTAATGGCCACACGTTTGGACGAGATAATAATTATTTTCTAATAACAATTATTGTTATTAGGAAATTGTATCTCGTAGTTTCTTGTGTATGTAACGACCTTCGTAGCCGAGAGGCAAGCACGCCAGACTATATATGGCATCGCTATTTCTGAAGTTCCGGGTTCGATCTTCACATCACATCACCAGCCTATAACAGTCCACTGCTGGACACAGGCCTCTCCAAAAGGAGGATTTTGCCATAATCGCCACGCTTGGCAGGCGGGTTGGCGATCGCAGTTTGGCCAATGGTGGAGAGGAGACGCTGCTGCCCATCTTCTTGTGGCGGTTCTCCTGTAGTCGCCTCTTACGACACCCACAGGAAGAGAAGGGGTGGTGCTATTCTTTTAAAGTGCCGGCACCACACGGCATCTATTCGATCTTCGTCCACTTCAAATGTTCGACTAAACGGGGCGATTTGTACGCAAATTGACGTTACCGTATAATGTTATACATATTAACTAATTGGTACACGTGCGAGTTTTGCTGACACGTGTGAGATCGACTAATTGAATATCGAAAATTAGAATTAAGTGCCTTCTGCGGCTTCAGGTAACGAGGGACTTGATAGGTGCCTTATAAAGGTACAGTCAAATGTGTATAAACTTTTAACAAACTATTAAACTTTATTATACATGCTAAAATAAAACTTTGACACGTAACACAATGTATAGGGTTGGAGAACCGACAAATGTGCATACATCATTTGACGCTGACTGTAGGTAGGTTCTGTAAATTAAACTTTAGAAACCCAATGTGGCAATCAGCAGAAGCATCATTTGTCCTTATTAGGATCTTTATCCTTTACCGCCAAGCAAGTTATGGATTCCGGAAAATCCTGAAGCTGTCACAGTACTACTAAATTATACAATGACTTACGGATGTCTACTCCATAACCCATAGAACTACGCGATTCGACGTGCCCAGCCCACGGTAACAAAATAGCGACATTAGCTGAAAGTAATTTAGGGTTCTATTTCACCGTAGAAAAAATACGCATCGAACTAAAAACCTGCTTTTAGTGTTTTTTTAATGTCAGATTTGTCTTCAACCCGCCCTGTTCGCTGTACAAAATATCTAATCTATACAAAACCTTTCAAAATTCCCTACAAGGCAGCACAAATGCCACAAACTGTATACTACACACAGCTCTATAGAGTATCTCTTATTCTCACCTGGCCTGGCGTCTGCTTGGTTACTCCACTAATTTGATAATTTAGTTTAAATTATCTAAATAACATTTTATTAAATTTCCCGACGATCGCGTAAATTCGCGTAACAACATTCTTAAGACGAAAGATATCGAAGTCTAAAGTCTTATCAGCCTATTGCAGTCTATTCCTGCACGTTATCCTCCAAAAAGCGCCAAAGAGCAAGTTCTACCGCTTTATTTTCCAGCCACTGCCTGTCAGTCATCTTCCTAAGTTGGTTGATCGAGCTGGGGGGCATTTCAATTAATGCCCCTAAAAATCACTTGGTCCCATACCTTAACCAACATTTTGTTAGTAGCGGCGCCTGGTTGCGCCTGAATGCAGAAGGCCTAATAAGTTTTTTTTTGTTTGTTCGGGATTGGGACGTATTACTTACGTCAGACCTTTGACACTTTAAATCCAATTGAAAATCGACGTATTTTTTACACGGCTACCTCGTTTCAGATGTTCATGCTTTGCCAAAATATTCAAGCAAGTGTAGTTTTAATTTATAGGTTTATACGTATAAACTGCTCGTAGCTCAGTGGCGGCAGCGCTTTGGTATCGATTACTAAAGTTAAGTAACCAACGCCGCGGTCGTGAGTGGATGGATGACCATTCCGACCATATTTAGTATCACGAGCATTTCCGTTCTTCGGAAGGCACGTTAAAAGTTGGTCCCGGCCAATATCGCTTGATATTGGTCGTGAAGCCTAGGCCTTAAGGCGGCTTGATAACATCTGACAGTAAGGTTTAGTCACTGGCCTTACAACACCCCTCCACCAATCCGCACTAGGTCCGCGTGGTGGAGTATGGCCCAAACCACCTCATAGTTGAGGTGAGGCCTGGGCTCTGCAGTGGGACGTATATGTATAGGCTTACTTTACTTTTTTACGTATAAACGAACGGAACATTTTCGTAGCAGGCGTAGACTGTTCCGGTGAAATACAGGCCTTGGAAACCAGTCAAATAAAATTTGGTTGTGGGCCGAGTACAAGCATGAGATAAGAGCAATGCAAATTTAACCACTTCAGGGTTACACGTCACCCCATCAGCATAAGGTAACGAGTTTCCGCGTTTTGCTAATTGCATATTAAAGCGAACCTTTGGTTACATTGAGTTTGCGTGTAGGCCGGCGTTAAAACGAACGAGGGCTGGGCTGGTCATGGTGTTTTAAAGCGATCCTATTTGCATGTTGTGTGTGTATTGGGAAATATGGTATATTGCTAAATGTCTAGTTACTTGATTTTTGTTTTGTTTATGTGCTTGATATCACTCTGATGTTTATGGTCTGGAAGTAACATTCTTGTGATAAAATACCAGACTGACTTATGACTGTTTCCCCAGATCCAAGCCACCTAAAAATATATTTCTAAATTGAATCAAACCCCTATGCGTTTAAGGCGCTCAGATTAAAGTATCATTCTGTTTCCGTCAACATCTTACAAACTGACAATCATAATTAATAATATGTATGTAACATTATATTTATTAACATGATTAATAATCATAAATATTTGACACCATTACATACATTGCTCTGATACTAAAGTAGCTAAAGCACGAAAAACAACGACGGTACCAAACCACAACACCCAGACCCGAGACAAGACAGAAAACTCCGTTTTCTACATTGATCCGACCGGGAATCGAGTTTTTGATGGTTCAAATAATTTGTACTAAAAGTACCTAGGTAGTTAAACCTAAGAATGAAGAAATAATTGATCAGATCTTTATAGCTATTTTAACAAAAATTAACTTTTACACATTACAATTTAACTGAAAATAATAATTTCAAAGTTCAGGTTTTGAATTTTTATATGACATGTTAATCCTTCTATTATATAATATTAAATTATTAATAATAAATCATAATTATCTGTTCACTAATACCTAGTATGTACGTGTGTCATTGTTCCATTTGTTTCTTACTTGTAGTTCATTGAACCCACTTTAATGTTGTAATATCTGATAGGTACATGACGTATCGTTAATTATTAAGGTAATTCCAGATTTGATTAAGGACAAATCTTTTTCCCCATTTTTGACGAAAAATGGATCTAAAATACGTTCTGGTAAAGATTTGTCAATTTCATGATAATTTATTTTTGATTCAGTTATTATTCTAATTATCATGGATTTCTACCAAATCTGTCCCGCTTTTGTATGGGATGGTGTAATTCCACTTTGGGGTAGAAGCTAGTACTGAAATACTTAATACTTTTGTGCTTGTATACCTACTGTCAGTTTACAGTATTAACAGTTAACAGTATTTTCTGTTATTGCCAAGGCATAAAGGCATTATTTATTTAATGCTATCCTCGCAAACGCAATCCTTGCTAGAACATGGCCGTATAATATAATTCATCGTGGCCTAATGAATAATGATTCGCCCATAAAACACCCGTTTTAGCTTCTTGGTCATGAGCATTGAGCATATATTGAAGATGAGGTTGTATATCACCTTTTAATGATCACGTTTAAAAACAATTACTTACTTATAGTTAAAAGGTTTTTGTGGTACTCTAAAATATTTGTATTTACTTTACTATTTAATTACTTAAACATACAGTTATAAAATATACTCGTATTCCATAACTGTGTATTTAAGTAGAAAAAAGTTATGGCATCGGAACCTGCCACGGAACTCAAATTAAATCGTTTATTTGCATTAAATAGGTTGTTCCAGAGCTCCGAAGATATGATACAGATTTGTGTTGCTCTAGACCGAAGTATTAAGCCAAAATCTATGATATGGAAATTATTACAAAATATTAAAAGTTACTTCTACGCATCAACAATATTTAAAATAACTAAAGTAAATTTTTGTGCCGATACTATTGTAGTCATTTTGTTAAAACGTGCCGAAGTTTCGATAAACTAAATTTTAAAGTAAATATTTAGATTTTGAAGTCACTGGGAAAGGCCTACAGGAGCGTAGCGAGTCTTACTTGTTCTGTGAGAAGGCCTTTTGAAGGAAGGCTCTTTTATATTAATATTTTACTTTTTAAAACTCGACAACCAGAAGTCTGGACTGATTTTTCGCAGGCAACCCTATACACCGTATGTAATGAAATAATCTTTATTTTAAATGAACTTAAATTAATTAACCACACCGGTGCAAGTTACTAGTATCGATTTACCTGTTTATACCTGCCTACCGAAGAGCTGTGACGGGAAAAGAATTGTCAACCTAACGTTTGCATATTCTATGGGCTTCATACTTTCGATTCTTATGGAATTTGTCTATTAACCAAACCAGTGAAATGTTAAATTTTTTTTTTTTTAATTGTCAATTAATCTTCATTTGAAATGATTTTTTTTAGACAACCCATTTGTTATATTTTATTGACATATTTAATTGGATATAAAATACTTTTCATCCATTAACCAGCTCGGTGAAGTTCGTTCTATAGTGGGATCCTGTACTAATAATACAGATTACTTCTGTTTAGTCATAAATAATAAAGTTTTACCGTCTTTTGTTCACAGTGGCACCTCGGACTGTCCTGCGAAGAGGCCGCAGCTTCGTCATCCGCGGGCGGCGCAGGCGCACCCCTACTACCGGACTCCGAGCTCATCAAGCTATGCCCTATGTGCCGCGTGCCCATCGAGAAGGACGAGGGCTGCGCGCAGATGATGTGCAAGCGATGCAAGCACGTCTTCTGCTGGTACTGCCTCGCCTCGCTGGATGTGAGTAGCTTATACTCCTGTTATAACACTTGTAGCTGTACAACTGTGTCCTATGTGCCTCGTGCCTATAGAGAAGGACGAGGGCTGCGCGCAGATGATGTGCAAGCGATGCAAGCACGTCTTTTGCTGGTACTGCCTCGCCTCGCTGGATGTGAGTAGCTTATACTCCTGTTATAACACTTGTAGCTGTACAACTGTGTACTACCGGACTCCGAGCTCATCAAGCTATGCCCTATGTGCCTCGTGCCTATAGAGAAGGACGAGGGCTGCGCGCAGATGATGTGCAAGCGATGCAAGCACGTCTTTTGCTGGTACTGCCTCGCCTCGCTGAATGTGAGTAACTTAAACTGCAAACTATAACACTTGTAGCTGTACAACTATACCTAACTATGTTTCCTGTGCACTTATTGCGTACACAGCAGAGGTACTTATTGATATACAGTGCATCCGCTGCGACTAATATGACATGCGCCAAATGTAACCACATCTGCTGGTACTGCCTCAACTTACTCTACGTGAATAACTTTTATTTCTATTATAATATATTATAATAGTGTGCTTACTAACTTGCTTATACTTCATGATCGCATTCTTGTTGTTTGTTATAACTCTTGTAAGTGCGTCAGAATATGAAGTTTCACAAACAATTCATAATACTGCTACTTAATAATATGTACCTAACTAAACCTGCCCTTTTTACGTAGCGTAACCCCGATATGAGCCCTAACCTGAGCTGGCTAAACTTACCGACGGTGAAATATTAACGTAGGCTGAGCATTTTCTGAGATTACCCACATTAAAGAAGTGGACAAAGTAGGCTCACTCCTTCTTATATCTGCTTAGGAAGCAGCTATACACTATGTAACTACCTAAAATTAACAAAGCTACAGCTAAACTGATTATAGTTCGCTGCGGTATAGTCGACGCTTTAGGCCGAAGTGGACATTTCTTTGTGAAATGAAAGCACATTTTATTTATTTACTAGCTCACATACAACAGCTATTACAGAACCAATACACTCGTTGTAGCTTCGTCATTCTGCATTTTGATGCTCACGTTGATCACATCACTGCTAAAGGTTTTCAAATGTTTGGGTTTCTAAGACGTAACTGCAACTCATTTAAAAAGCCATCTACTAACCTGCTCCTATACAAGTCACTCATAAGACCTTAAGTTGAATATGCTTCATGTGTTTGGAACCCATTCTACAATAAATACAGTCACCAAATTGAATCTTTACAACGTAAATATCTACTTAATCTAAATTACAGATCTGTAAGGGCACGGTCATCATATCGTTCCCTTTTAGTTAAATACTCAATTTCGACCCTCAAACAACGTAGATTGTATCTTGACCAATCGATTCTTTTTAAAATTTGTCGTAACGGATATGAGTGCAACATGCTTATAAACCAAATTTACCTGCGCATACCTAGCCGCTCCCGGCGTATTCGTGATGCTTATACTCGTTGTCTATTTGCTTCTAAGCCATGTCGAACCAACGCTGGTAAACGAGCTCCTTTACAGCGATTAATAAATGCATATAATAAATACTTCACTAAAATTGATTTATTTGTCTTGTCACCAACGCAATTTAAAAAGTGTATCTTTCATACCTTAGTAAATATTGGTTAACTGATTTTTCGTTTCTCATTAATTTAAATATGTAAAGACAATGTTTGTTTGCTAAGTTTGCTTGTACTTAATAACTACTTATTGTTCTAATATTATTTTGAGAATAATGGTGCTGGTTGCGTAATTATATAAGTTTTTCTAATATTAATGTAGTAGTATTAAGCATTATTGCGCAATTGTTTGTTATTCCAAACAAAAATAAAAAATAAAATAAAAATTCTAATAATATACTAAATGTTACCTAACAATTATTTTTAGATTTTATGTGTACTACACTGATTTTAAGGTGCCAAATAATTATACGTGCATGGGCGTCGGTAAAGCACTCATACTATGAGTGCGTATGAGTCTCATAGTGGATGATAGTATGCCTACTGCACTTATCTCTACTGTGGTACCCCAACCAACCCATGCTTAGAAATAAACTCTAGTAAGCACTGCTCATGTCTACCCTTTTTTATCGAAAATACACTTATTTTATTTTCTATTTAGGGAGGTAATCTGTGGGTTCAGTCAACAACGTATATAAGCCTTCCACAAAATATCTTTCGTTTTGCCATATACTTAATAAATAGTTCTACTAACAGTTTTAATCTTTTTTTATCTGAATCGTCAAAAACAACTTTCATAGTAAAAGCTTCTACATATACACCACCCACGCCCTTCCGTTACACAGTTAAAAACGACCTCCATAGCCGAGAGGCGAGCACGCCGACTTTAAATGACCGCGATATCTCAGGTTCTGGGTTCGATCCCCGGTCGGGTCAATGTAGAAAACGAACTTTTCTTTATTGGTTCGGGTCTGGGTTTTGTGGTACCGTCGTTGTTTCTGATTTCTATAACACAAGTGCTTTAGCTACTTACCGTAAGATCAGAGCAATGTATCAGTAGTGATGTTGTGCTATATTTATTTTAAATTTTAAAGATGAAGTAAGACGGTAAAGGTCAACAGTTCAGATTCTCCCCCCCCCCCCCCCCCATCCAACAAATGATGATGAAGTTATTGTTAATAAAAGTAACCTAGGGGCCATATAAATATAAATACAATCGCATCATACTCGCATGCTAATAACATTATAATACAATGAAAACCGGTATTTAAAGTCGAATCAATCGAGCACGGGGACAAGTCTTAAACAATAAGAATTATCTATGGATTACACAAATGTTTCGCCTTGACATCCAACCGATCATGCAACGATCGCTACTGGCTTTACGAGTACATAATGTTATAACATTGAAGATAGATGTAAATAATAATAGTTTATTGCGGTGCTAATGTGGGAACTTTTTAGCTATGGTCATGGACCTACCGAATAAAGGTGGTCGCGCATATATCAACACTGCAATACATGCAAGCACCGCGGTCTTAGGATTTTAGAATTCTTAGTATGAAATCGTAAGGAACTGATGCTTGCAGGCACTGCTTCCGTGGATAGCAGCCTGTCAGCGCGAGATGAGTAAAATGTGTGTACAAGTGTGCTTGTATTTATCAGCACGGTATGTTATTAGTGCTTCATTTTCGTTCACCGTTCCGTGGAGTCCTTCACCTGCGTGACGCCTAACGTTCAAATAACGGAATGATTAGCAAAAGCAATAAGCTATGCGCTAAGTGCGTGTCCACACTTATTTGACGTTTGATTCTAGCGTCTAGCGGATTAGTTAGCGTGTGATCTTTGGATACAAGTCTTTAAAATAAAATAACGCTTCCAAGAACTCAATACTTTTCTCATTTTGTATACCTACTCCATCCTCACCTAATAACAATGCACTTTGCCATTTATTTTACAAAGAGTTTTTTAATTTAACCGTGTTTTAACATGTTTAGTGTAGTAGATGTAGCCACAACAACGCAGTAGACGCCCGCTAAATGCCTGTGATGCGTCGAAAGTTACCGCCGTCCGAGCTATCACCTAACGTCTAACTAGTGTCATTAAAGCAAATTAACGCATTAAGACCGACCACACCTGCATACTATATTAAATAGCGCACTAATTAATGACATTAGACGCAGGTGAAGCCCGAGCATTATACTGTACGGACATGGAAGTTACTTAATGCATGTGATGTGAGTGTCAATTTACACAAGCTTGTCAGCACAAAAAGGGTGCTCAACGTCATTCTTATTGAAGTGGAGTCCTTCTAAAGGTGGTTAGGCATTTACCGTGCTGAAAAGACAAGTTCATAAATACAAGCACACTTGTACACACATTTAACTCATCTCGCGGTGACAGGCTGCTATCCACGGAAGAGTTGAAGAAGATCTCTTTAGGGTTCCGTACCCAAAGGGTAAAACGGGACCCAATTACCTACTAAGGCTGGGTTGCACGAACTTACTTTAACTTTAACTGTTCAGTTAAAACACCAGTTAGGTAAAAAATGCGTTGCACCATTTTGACAATGGCCAAATGACGTCATAACTTAACTCTAAACGTAACCGCCCAAGATCGACCAGTTAAAGTTAAAGTTATTGTCAAGTATCTGTCATGCATGTCGAATATTCTAACCTCCAAAAATGTCGATACGAGAAATATTCGCGGAAACTACTTCTGAAGACGATAGTAATTTGGTGGTCAATATAAGGCGCAGAAAAAGAAAAGTATATATCCCAAGAACCGATCGATTTGCCTAATGTGGCCAAGATTCGTTTTTAGCGACATTTCGAGTCTCAAAAAATTTTCATCCGATGAGGAAGATGTTGTGTTTTGTGTTGTGTTTAGAGTGGGCCAGAATGATGATTGCAACAGTTTACTCTAGTAGGCTGAGCCAATAACTTTTGTGTATGCGAGCCGAAGTGATGTTTTTTTTGTTTGATACAAATAAATATAATTTATAATTTACTTGTAGCTTTATTACATAAATTACTTTTACCCCGTGGATTTCATTTCATGGGTTTACTGAGATAAATAGTAATTTCGGATATACTCTACCTGTGCACCAAATTTCATCTTAATTCTTTGAGCCGTTTTAGTATGAACCAGGCACAAACAAACAAAATACTTTACATCTAATTAAACTAATATTATAAAGCTGAAGAGTTTGCTGGTGACGGATTTGCATACCTAATAATAAATATAAGACAATATCACATAGAATGCTCTCATCCTATGGTAAGTAGCGAAATTACTTGTGTTACAGAAATCAGAAACAACGACGGTAGGTACCATAACTCCCAGAGCCAAGACAATATAGAGAATTTCGGTTTCTACACGGATCCCGGAGTCCCGGGACCTTAGAGATTGCGACGCCTAGTTTGGCATGCTCACCTCTCTGCTACCGAGGCCGACGATAGCGATATTCATGAGGAAATGCTATAAATGTATAAGTAGTATCCCGAAAACCCACGGGAGCGAAGCCGCAGGGCACGGCTAGTCTCTACTATTAGTATGGGATAAAAAAATAGAACATAGGTACTCATTAATATTTAATTATTTAATAATTCTATTTCTAAATGTATATTTTCGAATTGTAATTTGTATTTCTCATCATTGTAACGTCATTTACGTCCTGAGCTTGTCTGATTGAATCCCTTATTTTCTAGAGCTCCAGCTCCTGCAGTTTAAGCTGTCTCATTGTGCGTGGAGTGTCTCCGAGAGCATTGAATTCACAATGGATCACACTCCACGCACTGTGTTTTTGTTTCGAGCTTACACCGTCTGTCTTTTTTCAGAATAATATGTTTTTATGTTTAGCAACAATTTCTGAAGTTCCCTGAAACGTTAAGAATTAAATAACTAAAGTTACAATACATAAAATAACAGTGCAAAAAATAACACGCAACTCATAGATACTTACTTTGTTGGAATGATTGTGAGCAAGGTGTCCATTAATTTCCGTACCTAGCGTCGATTTGATACAATTTATTTTATTTAACAAGTCACATGATGCTCTTCGCAAATTTAGTGGTTAAATTATTAATTAAATTAAAGAAATTGAAAAACTTTGTTGTAGTTTGACAGCTGAATGGTTTGACAATTCAATGACTGATAACACCACTGATCAAATAAACTGATAACACCGTATCAGCTTTTTGACGTTACGTGAAACATTGCCATGTCACAAATAGTTTTCTACAACGAGTTAGGTGTAAATAAGGCGTCATTAGACTTGTAACCCTGGTAACTTTAACTGTGCTACCGAATACGATGGTGCAACCCATGTCGCTCAAATAGTTAAAGTTAGAGTTACAGTTAAAGTTAAATTTGACTTTGACCTTAACTTGACTGATACTATGGAGCAACCCAACCTAAGGCTCCGCTGTCCCTCTGTCTGTCTGTCGGTCGGTCTGTCTGTCTCCGGGCTGTATCTCATGAACAGTGATAGTTAGTTATCACAGATGATTTATTTGTGTTGCCGCTATAACAACTAAAAAACAGAAGATATAGATAATGGTACGTAACGGAACCCATCGTGCGCGAGTCCGACTTGCACTTGGCCGGTTTTTAACTATTCCGTACCCTGTCAGGCTGTTTGAAAGATACTTAACTACAAAACTTTTATGTTTAGCATAATGATCGACTAGTAGAGAATGCCACGATATCATAGTAGTATGTTTTCATCCTTTTATTAATTTACCTGCTCCTATAACTTCTCGTTGCATGTCTACTCTTATTAATCTCGATAACGTCTATCTTTTTATTTGACTTTCGAGACGTGATAAATTAAACGATTTTGCGTTTCCATGCACAATAGACGAAGCGTATTATTATCACCAGATAGGATCTACGCGATTTTACGCGGACCGGTCTAACAATGGCGCTTAGAAAGCGTAACACATTCCGTGAGAGTGGCTGTATGGTTGAATGTGCACTCGACGGAAATCGGTATAGCCATGCAAATTGTGGCGGTTTACATGGGCCGACTGCCTCGGCCAGACGATTCTAGGCTAGGTTTTTTTACGCAATCGAAAAGTAAACGCGAAGTTGTATGATAATTGAATGGCGCTGCCTGGTGGAAGGTTAAGGAAAGTTTCTTTTTGAATTAAATCCTGTGAAATAAAATTACATAAATTAAAAACACAAGTTATTTTGTATCAATAGCTCGTCTTGTAGGTAGGTATATGGTAGAACCTTTAACTACGGTTCGATCACGCTTAAAACATTCGCGGATAGTATTCTAGACACAATAGAAATTTTAAATACTTGAAAAAAAATCGTCCGCCTCAGGTGGGATCCGAACCCACGTCCATCGCATACCGGGCGAGTGCTTTACCACTAAGCTACCGAGACGTTAGCAGCTTTTTTCAAGTATTTAAAATCTTAGATAAACCTAGCATGGTAATTGCTAAAAACAAAAAAATTAACAATAGAAATTCTTTCAAAATACGTCTTCTGCTTGTTTTAGGTACTTATTCTACTTTTACTTGTCGGTGCACTTTCGATCAAATTAGTTTATGGTTTTTCAACTGCGCTTCAGCCTCCGCCTATGGTCAAAACCACTTCATAGCTGAAATAACATCTGAGACCTGTGCCTTTGCTTGTCCAAAAATCCAAGTTTACAGGTTGTTTAGGTCATTCATTAGTGTGCCCTTTCCTTTACTTCGGAACGCTAACGATTACGACTTACGTTCCATAATGTCACTTCACGGAACATCGCAAATATTCACAAACGAGTCGAAACACATCGTTCAGAAACCACTAACATATTCATGAAACATGTTGTGCTCGGACGATAAAAATTGAACGGCTTGTTGCGGAATAAAACTACTTAGTTTTTTAAAAATATATTACAACTTATTGTGTACAAAGTTTATAGCATCGACATGACATGTGTAATATAGAGGATAGTTGGAAACGTGCAGTGTATTTAACATGTTTTATGGCTGATTTTAATGGGCCCTAAAAAAATAGTCACTTGGGAGCGATTAACGAGATCTTTTTTAATTATCTAAAGTAGGTAGGTACGGACAACAGCACGTCGACCTACCACAAAATGTCAAATTTTCTCATTTGAAAATGAACTCTATATGTCAGGCTTAAAGTTGAAAATCTATTGGAGAATTTTTGACTTTTTGGGTAGGTCGACGTGCTGTTGACTGTACCTACTTAACGCTTACAAATATTACCATCCCATTTAGTCTGTTTGAGTTGTTTACAGCAACAGACAGGCTAAGTAAATGTAAAAAATGTTATTCGTATAATTTGTGACCTGTGTTAACGTAACCCAAGCAACGATTTTAAAAATATTTTTATATTTTGTGGTCAAGGCGTGACTTGTCCGTGGTCAAATATTTTTATCTAGGAATTTTGAACTTGAATAGTTATCATGTAATTGTCATTTTTATTGCACTTGGTTTTTCATCTAACATTTCAATCTTTAACATAAAGGTGGAACCATTGGCCATAATTTTCTCGTGGTTCTCCTTTTGCGCCCCTTTTGACACCCCCGGCGGAATAGTGAATAGACTGACATGGGACACGGATAGTTGTAATTTTTCGTATGTAATGCATTGTTCGCTGTATTGTTTCAGGACGACTTCCTACTACGGCACTACGACAAAGGGCCCTGCAAGAACAAGCTGGGACACTCACGCGCATCCGTACTCTGGCACCGCGCACAGGTCAGTGATTAATTTTAAAATCGATGTCAGCAGGCTGAATGTTTTAGATTCTCATACACTGTATATATTTTTTAAAGATAAGTTGTCAGCATTAAAATAGCATAGACCAAAATGTTAATTTCATCTTTATTAAAAAAAAAACTCTTTAAAAATCTCAACCTAGTCAAATAAAAGGCCTCACACGATATTTTTTAAGTTATCCATTGTGTCTATGCCATTTTAATGCTGACAACTTAACTTTTAAAAAAAATACAGAAGCACAATGATGTCCTAATCTCGTACTAAACTAATCCGGTGGTGCGCGCAAGTCCACCTTAGTTTTCTAAATGAATCCGACCAGGAATCTAACCCGACCCTTGCGCCCAAGGAAAAACAATCATCGCGCTACTCCGCCAAGTTTAAAATTAACAAATATCAAACTAACTTCTACTTCTGACGGAATCTTTAACCTACTCAAAGAACACAAATCCTTTAGCTCAGTTCCCGCACACATGTGTGACGGGGCCATTATTATTCAATTGTAATCTTTTCCAAGCATTCAGGTAAAACGAAGTCAAATTTTCTACTTCCAGGTGGTGGGTATATTCGCTGGATTCGGCCTCCTGCTGCTGGTGGCGAGTCCGTTGCTGCTGCTCGCGGCGCCCTGCATCGTCTGCTGCAAGTGCAGGTGCGACTTATGATTGTACCTCCCTAGCGTGGGACGTCCACCCACAAGGTGGACAGACGACCTGGTAAAGGTTGCAGGAAGCCGCTGGATGCAGGCCGCATTTTGATTGTTCAGTTTTGTACAACTCATCAACCCACCGAAATACGTAGTCTTGTCAAATATCACTTTGTCTTAAAATTTTAGTTGGAAATTAGGCGAGGAAATTTGTAATTTTTGGTTAGGATGAAAGCTGTTATTTTACTAATTCTGCAATATAATACCAATATTTAAGCTGCAGAAGCATCTCTTCTATACGGAAAACAATAACCTGTTTATTTAAAGACTATAAACTATCATCATCATCATCATTATCATTTCAGACACAGGACGTCCACTGCTGAAC
Source organism: Anania fuscalis (assembly GCA_950371115.1). Lineage (NCBI taxonomy): Eukaryota > Metazoa > Arthropoda > Insecta > Lepidoptera > Crambidae > Anania > Anania fuscalis. The sequence goes on from OX493333.1 coordinate 3,494,649, forward strand.
ATAGGCCTCCCCCAGTGACTTCCAGATTGGTCGGTTGGAAGCGACCTGCATCCAGCGGCTTCCTGCAACTTTTACCAGGACGTCTGTCCACCTTGTGGGTGGACGTTCCACGCTGCGCGTGGCCTCCATTCTACAACCTTTTGCCCCATCGGCCGTCAGTTAGCACGTAGAACTGTACCCCGCCCACTGCCACTTTAGCTTGCTAATCCGTCGTGCTATGACAGCGACTTTAGTTCGTTTACGGATCTCCTCATTTCTGATTCTATCTTGCAAAGGAACACCGAGCATAGTCCTTTCCATAGCGCGCAGTGCAACCATGAGCTTCCTTATAATGCCTATGGGCTTAGAGGTCACGTTTCTGTTCCGTATGTCATCACTGGTAACACACAAAATAAACTATAACAGTAATATTTGTTTTACAGACTCTGCAATCCGAACACAAAGAACCTAGAAGAAGTTGATGAGATAGAAAGCATCAGCCCAGGAAGGGACGAAGACGACGAAGACATATCGCGGGCGAGGTACCTGTCCGACTGACGCACGCCGCGATACTAAACTGGGCAAGCACCAGTAGGGAAAGAAGGAACGAAACAAAGACAAGTGGTAAGATAGATAGAAAAGAAAGAGATGCAATGAAGATTCGATTGAAGTTTAAAATGAGTCTAAAGATATTGTTCTGACGATTTGACTATGAGTTTGATGCTGAAGTGGTAGACAAAGAAACAGAATAAATACGCTAGTGGGTTCTGTATAGATTAGACTGATGAGTTTTAAAAGATGCTGGAACATCGTTCTGAGAATTGATAAATCAAATGATCAGTCGGAAAACTGGCAAGTAGGTAGTGTATTTGACTTAGTCTTGATATAGGAAGAAATGGTAGATGACTTAGAATTGGACTGAGTTCGACAGCAACATGAATAAAATAATCGAAGACATTGTTTGTAGTGAATTGAGTGGGGTAAGTATATGTAAGCGTTTGGATAGCACGTTACATACGTGATAGCACAAACGGTGTGCTGCAAGATAGGCCAATGATGAGACCTTACTCCTAAATGTGACAAAATACATGTGATGAATGATTTTATGAGAACAAAGATAGATGAAGAATGTAATATTCCCATGAAAATATATGAGATAGGTGGTAAAGTGAAACAGACAAGCAGGGGCGTGCGGTGCATATAGGCAATTAGGCAGTGCCTACCAGGTTAACGAAATGAGGTAGGCAGTATGTACTCACAAATGTGTCATTGGTGAAAACCACTGATTTTCGTCAATAAAACACTTAGTAAGTATCTACTGCCTACCTCGAAATGAAACTAATGCACGCCACTGCAGACAAGTGAAATATTGACGGTATAACTAGTTGTGATTGTACATTGGATTTTGTTGTTAACGAGTTTTATTTTTTTAAAGCTTAGAACTACACTATTTGTTATACAAAACGTCTTGAAGGTTATGTGATTTTCAATTAAATCAAGGTTGTACAGCAGACATAGTCCAAATTGTTTCTCAAGTAATGCATTTTTTTTATAATTTAATCACTAGTTTGAAGAAATGTAACAAAAAATAATATAACAAATTAAACTAAAGAACTTAGTGTTTGTTGTCTAAGTTATATGTGCATACGGCATAGTAAAAATACAATCTAAACATAGAAAAGTAAGAATTGTGGAGATGGTATATTGAAAAATATTTTATGATTCAGAATTTTAAAATATATTTATGGCAGTGAACGTTAAACTAATCATAGTGTCATCTCCATTGAAAGCTACAAATTAAAACTGATAGTATCTTGGCGGCCGATAAGTGAACACAAACTTAGACAAGTTAACTATTTGTGATTGTTAAGATAAGTTGATTATAATTAATTGTTTAGGAACATAGAACTGAAACTATACGAGTACGAGACTGATGGATGCAACTGTGTGGGTGCCAACGTTCATGTCACTTCGGTCAGAAGGGAACAGCGCCTAGCACGAAAATGTATCTTTCGTTCGGTCGTATAAACGTAACAAATTAAAATGGCCATTCTCATGTGTCAATTCTTTGATAAAATATGACCAACTCAATCTAGCCGTGTAAAAAACCCGACCGTTTTAAATTGTTCATAAATTGTCAAACCTTTGATACGAGGAATGGATGTTTTAATTTGATCGGATTACACGACCGACCGAACGATGCGCTTTCGTATTAGGCCTCCAGGTTTCCTTTTGAACGATAAGGAATCTTAACAACGAAATGACATGAAGTAGCGAACATTTTGATCACTGCTTAAAACTAATGCTGTAAACAAAATCGCTTTTAATTCAATAAAACTATAGTATGTAAGTAAGAAACAACCGCTCACTAGAAATTGATGAATTCTTTGATCAGTAAACTGTTTTTTAGGAAACCATAATAAAATCTGTCTGTATTTATTTAGTTTTTATGTTAGTAGAGCACATATGTATTAATTTTTACTTGTGTCTTAAGTAATTGTATATTAAGCCGAACAATATTATGAGAAACCATACAAGTGAAAATAAAAATCTTGATACCTAAATTATTGTCAAAAAAACAAGTAAACATTAAAAAGACAAGTGAATATTGAAAAACAAGTGAATGTCGAGTTTTCAAAACTTTTTTTGTCTTCACCAATTTTCGCAAGTCTGTCGTAATTATTCCATGTGATAGTTTTACTGATCAGATAATTGAACAAGTTTCTATAAATTGAGTGTAAGTCATGAAGAGTAACAATAACTGAATGGATATTATTGTATGTATATTTTTTTATAAATAAAATACAACCGTGCGCAAAGCGTACTTATGTGAATGTTACATTTCAAACTGGTCTATGGAACTGAAAAGAAAAAATATGTGTTAAAATATGTTAAACCTTATTTAATGGGAAATAAGGTAGCTAAATTGATATAAGGTTATTGTCATTAACTGTACTAATTAGGGTTGTTTACATTAATTTAATTGTGGAAATAAAATAATGTATGTCTAAAATTTTAAGACCTTATTGGCGTTGGAGTGCGACGATTCGTCGCATGGGTCCCGGGTTCGATCCCCGATTGGGCTAATTAACGAAACGAACTTTTCAAAATTGTCGCTTGGATGTGCCAGGCCACGTCCTTGGCAAAATAAACGTGGTAACATATAAGTGTAACACAAGGATGGTTGTTCTTTCCTATGTGTTTTCTGTTGCATATACGAAATTGGTGTAATTAATCCTAATTGTAATCGGTGTTGTTGAGTGATAATTAAGATGCAATGTATACTACAATGCATATATTTATTTTGTTTTTCAATCACTTGTGATGGCTGGTATTCATGATTGAAATAAATAATATAATTTAATAGTCATCAAGGAACAATTCACATCGCCATTGAGAAAGACACTTGCCTAGTCGTCTAGTTTCGGTTTTGTAGAGCGTTCTCTTTCTTACGTATTTTTTTTTTACACGATGTTCTCAAACTTGTTGACCTTATTTGACCTTGAGGCCAGCTGTCGTGCAACATGGTCGCATCGCAACTAACGATTGCCAATCTCAATCCAAAATACAGTGCAAAGTGAACAAATTATTAACCAAAACCATTGATAGCATTAACAAATATTATTTTGCTTATTGTTGTCTAATCCCCAATATTGCGAGTCTGACACCTAAAAAACGTTATGCAAAACAAAACAATAGGAAACTTCAATATTTTGAAACCTCAAATTATAGCTTCACCAGGTGAATGCTCTTCCAACCGATCAATATCCTACAGAGATATTTAAATAAAATAGCTAGTTAAAACAGGCATTTTAGCCGATGGATTAGCAAGTGTCTTAAAATGGTGTGAAATTTTCTGACCTGGGTATTATAAAGTTTCAATATGCACAGCTTCCTGAGTGTACACAGAGCCTTATCTCGTAATTTATTCGTAGCGTAAAAATATTTATGACGTAATGTAAATAAGAACTAATATTGTACTTAACGTAGAGAGCGGGTGGTGTTCCTTAATCGAAATCGAAACCATTAAAAAGAGGACGTGGAGAAAAGTTGGTCCTCTCTCTTTTTTAGTTATGTTAAAAAGAGAAAGATATACCAATTTAGAGCTAAAGGCCTATTTTTGAGACACTAGAATCCCAATGCGTATACAAAATCTCAAGAATCGTATATTGATGGTAATCGTATTAGAAATTTGTACAGTACGCGGCACCGAGGTTGAGCGGCCAATGAGTGGGGATCGCTTTGCGCATCTTACGTGGCGATCATCGTATCAGAGACGCGTGTACGTGGACTTCGCGGAGCTAACAACCAATCACGGCCGGCGGTGCAGGCGCATTGCACTAATAGCCAATCACGGGATCGTAATGATCTTATGTGCACTTTTCGCCCAGCGCTTAAATTCGGTGCCGCGTGCTGTACTCGAAAATTGCGATTTAGTATACGAATTGCAATTCTAATGCTTAAAAAAAACGTGTCATGCTCACTCTACTGATATCTCTTTCCAACTTCACACATGCCAGCTACATATCGCAGACAAAAGATATCTTTGGTCAGCTCATTACAATTACATCATCAGCTCTCTTTAGCTTGTTGTAGCAAGCTAGTTGAAGCATTTGTAGACTTAATTGTCAGTAGGTGGTTTAGAAAAATAAGTGATCTACTTTAATTGTTTCTCAGTAAGATCGTGGAATCTATGACTTCATATTGTTTTCTTAAGACAAATTGGATGTTAAATATTCAAGTGATAATACAGAATTGTCCGTTTCAAAATAGTGTGATGGATAATGTTTATTGTGTAGTTGTTTTTGGATACTTAAATCTATTTGTAACATCAATCAGGTACTTATTAAATCTATTACACGGTTTTTACCTGTAATTAAACATTCTGTACTTCACTTTTAGCATTTAACATTGGATACATATACAATTATGGTATTGTAAATAGAGAAGTTTATTTTTTGTTATCATTTGTACTTCATGTTTATTTTGTGTTGAGAACTTGAGACAGACATGATTTTTCCGTTACTCTAATTATAAAATAAATAATTTTTCTCATAAATCTCATTTGTATGTTTTATTTTGTTAACACCTTTGGTTAGATAGCTAAAATAATCAAAAAAATTACTATTACAGAATAAATGAATGAATGGCGATCAGGCTGTGCTCTCTTTGAGGTCACTCTTTGAGGTCTGTGCTAACAAGAGACTTTTCTCTAACAATGTTTTCATTTGTCTAGGATTTTTCATATTACTTACTTTTAGTAGTCTCCTGTGTTTGCTAGCTGACAGGGGCGTGCGGTGCATATAGGCAATGAGGCAGTGCCTACCTGATAATTAAAGTGAGGTAGGCAGTAGGTTCTAACAAATGCTGATTATTGATGGAAAATACTAATTTTCATCAATAAAACACATTATTAGTATCTACTGCCTACCTCCAAATAAAATCAATGCCCGCCACTGCTAGCTGATGCAGTTCTAGGCGATCTATTTCGAGGTACAAAAAGGTTCCTCAAAGACTGCCTCTTATCTGCACAGGCCTTTAAACTCTTTCCATTCATGAGTAGTAAAAAAAATTGCAGACATCAATGAACTGACAAAATTAGTTCTGTAAATCAATGTTATTTTCGGATTTTTTTACTAAGGATGGGTTAACATGCCTTCTAAAATACATAGTCAGGAGATGCTAATATCAACAGCTTCTTTGTTAGACAGTTATCTTACAAATAGTCTACAGTATCAGACAGTATGTTTACCGGTGGAGACACCAAAATAAGATTAATAGAAATCCTAATGAGATTTCTTTATGACAAGAAAGTGGACTGTAATCCCAAAGAAGAACATGGTATCAACAAATTGCCCATTTGGGGTGCAATGTTTGAAGCTGTAAACCTTGTTAAAAAACAGTACCTACCTTTATTAACAAAACGCAAAAATAAATAAGAAACAATTTATTTACAAGTGATCTTAACAAAATTCTCCATTATGCACAACTACTTATAACTTTAAAAATTACCACTTCCTCGCTAGCCCAGCTGTGCTGTCAAAAAGTAGGGCATTCTTAAATTCTCCTCTCATATCCAACATGTAGTGCATCCATGTGTTCTTCACTTTGAGTGGGAGCTGCACTCTTGCGTTGACCCGGCTTTCCTTACAGCACACATGATCAATGGGAACTTTCATCATGCGGTTCTTTCCAAAAGGAGTGTACGTAACAAACGTCACAGACCTCCCACCTTTGTTAAGGATAAGGTATCGCACAGACTTCAGAGTGTACATCCATATCATTGCTAGGGAACCGGTGCCTGTATAAGGTAATTAAATCTTTCAAATTCAACAATTCAAGTGTGCATATATATTAATTTCAAGATGGTTGAGTAGAAATAGCTCTACAATAAATTGACTAGTCCAAAATCTTCTAAGTAAATAACAATTATTGAAATACAATTTCTTAGGAGATTAAATGAATCTTGTGATTTAGTATGCAAATTGGAATTCTAATGCTACAAAAATATTTTTTCTGTTGTGTGGTAGGTAATGTGAATGCTCTCTCCACTGATCTCTTTCTAACTGTGCGCATGTGTCAGCTACTTAGGTAGATATAAAATACAAAAAATATCTATGGTCAGCTCATTACAATCACATAATCAACTCTAGCTTCCTGTAGCAAGCTAAAAATTGTTGTGAGTAATTTTGTTTCATATATTTTTCCTCAAGTATCTTATTAAACTTTTGTATACTGAATTTGTATCTTTATGCATTTCAATAGAACAGTTATTTTATTTTGAAGATTTTGGACATGTAATTTGAACATTTATCAGATGGCACCTGACCTTAAAGCCATACTATGTTTAGAACTCCACCAAGGGATATTGGCGTCTCAAACTGAAAAACAGCAGTAAACCTTGAATCTTACCGACAACTACGGCTATAGTTCCTAAGCCGTTTCTATATTTATTTTCGCCGAGATTTATCCGTCGAAACCAAGGAGTATCGTCGTCAATCTTCGTTTGGTCTACCGGCGCATCTCTCAAAGAAGAGAAAGCAAATATCCCTAAATAAGACCAAAACATATACTGTACAACTGCGAATATGTTCATGTACATGTAAAACTTTGGATTTTCGTATTTAAATAGAATTACGTCCCTTACTACGTTCGTGTTAGCATCATGAATTGTTTTTGTAGTTACGGAGCTAGACGTCACTTTTCTGACTGTATTTGCACACTCTTGGCATTTAAAAGGGTAACGGAGAGCAGCACTTCGTCGGAGAAACAGAGAAGCATAAGATAAAAGAGTCATTTCTCTAAATTTTTATTTTGTTCAATTTTAACATAACCTCAAAAAATTGTTGACAGTACTTTTTTTATATTAATCTATGCTGATCAAGTAATCACTACGTTATGCTGCTGGCACTTTCTCTGTCTTATTCAGAGTGCATTAAATTGCTAGTCCGGGAGTTCCGGGACTAAGGTTAAGGTACTAACGTACATAAATCAGTGGCTTAACCTTAGTCCCGTACTAGCAAATGCACTCTGAATAAGACATTCCATCTGGAATATTCCTGGAAATTTTCCAAATGGGAATTTATTCGAAAACTCCAAAATCAGGTAACGTAATATACACCTATTGTAGTTGTAGCTTCAAGGGGTTATAGCTATTGTAAAAGCTTACATAGATATTGTGACTTTAGACTCACACATTAATATTCACACCATACAAAAACAGGCAGCTATACACACAGTACATAATAATAATCATAAAGTTCTTGATTTCATCAACCCCATTTGTCAGTTGGGGTTTATTAAATCACCATTGAGGCGAGGAAGAGATTGAACAACCCTGTCCTTTAGGGTCTCAAGGTGGGTGTTCAGTAAAACCGAAATTCAAAGCTTGAGCAGAAATTTTAAAAAAATATGATAAGGTCAATGCGGGTAAGTCCGTCAGTGGGGTAACTACGTATACCCTTGCGTTAGGTCCATTTTTAAACAGATACGTCTGTGAAAGTTGGTTTGATAAAACTGCACGAGATTTTTGTTCAAGCTGTACGACACATATCGCGCTAGGTGTCGTTTCCAAGCAAAAAAATCGTAACGACTTTTTACTTGGGCTGTCACGTTGAAGACGAGTGAGACGCTCTCAGTTCATAATGAAAAAAATAATTCAAAACCAAGTATTTTTTACAAGAAAAGCTGGTAAGTGTATGGTTAATATTACTAACTGTAGATTTGTGAAGTTAAGTTTCATTTATAACGTTAATTTATAGAAATATGCCTAGTGATCAGATTCTAACTTCTAAATTCAATATTGGGGGAAGCCCGTATAGTCTGAAAGGGAAAGTCCGGCATAGTGCCGGTCTGCCCCTGATCAGATGTCGTTAACTTTTTGGTGTAGGTACCGAACGGTAGTTGCGTAATTGAAATATTTTATGATAATATTAGGTACTAAACCTCGTTAAAATCATCAGAACATTAATTTAAATTTTATTGCAACTGTGGTGGATGACAGATATACAAGCAACAATTAATTATAACATATTAACATACATTTCTTTCTAGGTATAAATGTAAAACGAAAATGGTGCGGCATTATAAAAGGAAGATAGAAAAAAGTTTCGTATTCGAAAGAAAAGCTACAAGATGTCGTGCGTGCTGTCAGAAACGGCGAGTTAAGCGGATACAGGGCAGCTCGTTTTTTCGACATTCCAAGATTGACAATTTTTTGAATAAAACTATTGAAGCCTAACGGTTTATGTAATTTTTGCATTGTCTTTTTTAAAATAAATAATTAAAAGCATCATAAATATTGTTTTACTAGGTACATTTATTTATGTATATTATAGGTTGACAACCCCTGACCTTACACTTATGACGGACTTGCCTCACTTTACAATTATAGCGATATAAAACACGATTGCAGTCTTGTATCTTAGACGTTAAGGTTCACATTTAAATGACATTTCAATTCAAATTGATTTTAAATACGCATATACGTTAATCTATAGAATCAAAGATTATAAAGGTAGTTGACGGACTTACCCCAAAAGCCTGGGGAAGCCCGTCTATATGCCACGTTTTAAAAAAATGTTTTTATTTGTAAAAATAAGCGGGACAAGTTTTTTTACAGCATAAGATATTATATAATACATTATCTTCTCTATACTAATTTTAACCAAAATGAAATTAGGATTAAAATAAAGGTAAAAATATGGTTGGTTTATAAATTCCTAATAAACTATGCCGGACTTCCCCACATTGACCTTAAATGATTTTCGGTACCTCAAAGATTTAGTCGGAATCTTTTGTAATTTATTTATTATTTATTTATTTATTTGAAGAGTACACAGACAGATTACAGTCTTAACTTGCTTATAACTAAAAAGAGTTCTCAGATATAGACTAAACTGTAGTCCAAAAATAGTGTACCTAACATGATTTTAAATATCGAAGCGTAGTGTATATTATAAGTTAAAATAAGATTTTACAAAAATAAATTAGCAATCAGAATCAAAACAGCATACTACACAAAGCATATTAGTCACAATTCAAGTCATGATTGAGAATACTTGGTTTTTCTGAAATCAGAAATGTTTTTCTTGAAAAGAGAAAACCTGCAAAAAACGTCCACATCATTGTTAGTTCTTTTTTTTTAACTCGTTAAAAGCTCTACACATTCTGACCATGGGATTATAATATGAAGTATTATTTTTAAACACTTGCATTGCAAAGGTGCTAGGGAGGCGTGTCCTATAAGCGGTGTTGATATTAATTGTCGACAGCAGATCCGGGGCATCAATGGATGAATGCAATATCTTATGCAGACAAAGCAAATCATATCTCTCTCGGCGAGCACTTAATGGGAGCATACCAAATTTAGTCAGTCTCTCATTGTAACTATTGAATGCCCGCCCAAGGTTACATTTGCGGGCAAGATATCTTAGGCAACGTTTCTGAACTCTTTCAATACTTTCCACGTTAGTCACATAGAATGGAGACCACACAGGACAGCAGTATTCTAAAATACTTCTTACCAGGCTCTGATATAGCGTCAGAACACTACTTGGCTTTTTAAAATCCCTAGTAGATCTAATGACGAAACCTCTTTATGATATATTCATAATGAGGGCGAAAGGACAACACCTCATCGAACAAAACCCCCAGGTCTCTAACTATTTCTTTTCTACAAAGAGGTTTATCTTGCACGTAATATGTTCGATTAAGCTTATATTTCTTACGAGTAAAAGATATTACGCAGCATTTATCGACGTTCAGTTTCATTTTGTTCGACAAACACCATTCTGAGATAATACGGAGGTCGTTCTGTAAGGCGAGGCACTGATCTTCATTATTTATAACTGAGTAGATTTTTAGGTCATCGGCATATAGGAGAGCCGGGCAAGTGATTCTGTCTATCAGATCATTGATAAAAATAACAAATAAAGGGGCCCAAGGAGAGAACCCTGTGGCACCCCTGAGGAGACTGAAACATGAGAAGAAGAGTATCCCTTCAAAGTCACAAGTTGACTTCTCTTATTGAGATAGGATGTGACCCACCTTAGCAAATTCCCGTGGATGCCATAGGACGAGAGCTTGTGTATTAATAAAACATAATCAACTTTATCAAAAGCTTTGCTGAAATCAAGGTAAACTGCATCTGCTTGACCACTAGAAGCAAATACCTGACATAAATAGTTTTTAAAATCCAGGAGGTTACTGAGAGTGGACCTTTTTCCTACAAATCCGTGTTGCTTGATTGAGATGTGTTTGCTAAGGTGGCTATAAAAGTGGACGTAAACCAACGATTCAAACAGTTTCGCCATACAGGACAAAATGCTTATAGGTCGATAGTTGGCACATAAAGTTCTGTCGCCAGATTTATGTACCGGTATTATATGTGCCAACTTCCAGCGAGATGGAAACCTACCTGATGCGATGGATTTATTGAATAGCAAAGACAAAGGATATGACAGTTCTTCCGAACATTCCCGAATAAACTTTGGTGGTATTTCATCGGGACCTGCACCTTTTCTTGCGTCTAACTGCTTGATTTTATTTAAAACATTCGTCTCATTTATAACTACACGGCTAAGGGTACCAATGAAGACATCTGGCGTGTTGAGCTTGTTTAAGTCTACTTGACTGGATGGAGGGTTATCAAAGACCGAACCAAAGTAGTCAGAAAACAGTTCACAGAAGCCTTGACCCTCCGAGGAAGTTTTATCACCAAATGTCATTGTGTGTGGAATTGTGACTCTTCCCTTCTTATTGTTGACAAAATGCCAAAATATTTTAGGGTCGTCCACTAATGATTCCTCAACAGACAACAAAAACTTTCTATAATCTTCAGCAATGAGATGTTTAGATCTAGCGCGAAGCAAGGAAAAGGTATCGTAGTCTCTTGGATTGGAAAACTTTTTGTACCGCTTGTGAATTTTATTTTTCTCTTTAATGCATCGAATAAGTCCCTTGCTGTACCAAATAGGATATTTGTTGAATTTAGTTTTAATAAATTGCATATTTTTTGACATAACTTCATTTAACTTATTATAAAAAGCATCAACATCGTCATCAACATTGGAGTAAGAGAGCAAGCTGTCCCAATCAACATCGCGAAGTTCATTTCTAATTATTTGATAATTGCATCTATTAAAGTTATAGCGTTTTTTGGGAAACGGCTTTATCAGTTTATTCAATTTGACGTCATATATATTAATAAAATATGCAAGGTGGTGAGAATCTACACGACACAATGGTTGAGTCTCTGTGACGACAATAGAAGAAGGGGGTATGTTAGAAAGTACCAAGTCCAGAAAATGATCATTCTTATTCGGAATGAAATTAAATTGAGATAAATTACATAATTCCATAGTCTCTATCAGTAAAATTGCTTTTCGATCCTGGGGATTAGTTGGTAGTTACGCACTCGGAGTACTCTGTTTTACCCATGTAATGTTTGGAGAATTAAAATCGCCAAGCATAATAAACGTATCTTCAAACGAGGAGTTAAGTATAACTTTCTGACAATTGTAATGGAATGCGGTTACGTCTTCAATTGGCAAATCAGGAGGTAGATAACATAGGCAGACATGTATTGAAGGTTCATTTGGTGTAGGAGGCAAAATGGTAAGCCAAATATCCTCAACCCTGCTCTCCCAAGAAATCTGGCGGGCAACATCGATACCCTTTTTAACAGCTACAAGAATGCCACCCCCGCTTAGCTTGGTGGAACACGAGGTTTCTCGGTCTCTTCTAAAAACATCGTACTATTCTTTTATCTATCGATTCGCCATCGTAAATACTACTATCAAAGTTGGTTTCGGTCACACAAACGATATCGTAATCGTTGATTAGGATATTTAAATATATGTCTCTAAGCTTAGATCTAGCTCTACCTAAATTTTGGTAAAATATATTATACACAATGAGAGTTCAAAAATCCAGAAATAAAGCACCAAATATGAAAAAAAGAATACAGAACAGAAACCTAACGCAACTTACTTAAAGAGTCTAAATTTTTTATAAGAATTGCACTGGCTGAATCGTCTTTGCGTAAATATATTTGCCCATATTTCACCCACACATATTTATAATTATGTTCTTAAGCAGCTTTTCTTGCTGCTGCATGCATCGCCTTCTGCTCCGGAGACAAGTGTTCCGTGACGAAAATCCTGCATGATTCACCGGGTATTTCAAGAACCCTCGACGTCAGTCCACAGGCGGAATGGGCTTTGTAATACTTGTTTGATGCCGATAACACCAGGTCTCTTACTCGCGGTGATGATAGTGTCACAACTATGTTGCGTGGTCTATTTGATGCTGCGTTTTGCTTGGCTACTCGACGACAGGCGTTGATATGTCCATTGTCAACAGGAACCTTTATTACATCACATAACTTTTTGAATAGTGATAGAACATTCTCGTTTCTTTGTTCTGGTACGGCTTGGAGCTCTATGTTGCAGTTGCGGGATAATTTTTCAATACTTGCCAAGCGACTACTTAACTTGATGATTTCAGATTTGAGACTATTATTTTCTGCTTCAAGTCTTTTTATTGTGTCATCATTTTTGTCAATGTCAGCACGCAACGTAGACTGTTCAGCACAGATGAAGTCCGTAGTAGCACTGAGATCATCCTTAATGGTTTTCATTGCAGATTCCACTTCAATCTTGACCATCTGCTGAACGTCCTCCCGTAACATCTTACGGAAATCTGTCATGAAAGCAGTAAGACTTTCGTGGAGCTTTTTATCAAAAAGGACGCTTTTTTTTTCCATGGTAACTTGGTTTTCCCCTATCAAATCACAGGACATGTTCATCGAATCATCTGTCACCGCAGCGTGTACGTCTTGTGACATTACTGCAAGATGGACATATCCATGTCGATACATATTCTTTTGTGAAGTTAAGAAAAAATAATATTATAAGCAAAAATTTTGGTAATAATAATTTGTATCTCCGTTATGTTGTGTGGTGCCGGCACGTTAAAAGAATTGCACCATCCCTTCTCTTCCTCTGGGTGCCGTAAGAGTGACTGCGGAAGAACCGCCATGAGAAGACGGGCAGCAGCGTCTCCTCTCCACCATTGGCCAAACTGCGATCGCCAAACCGTCTGCCAAGCGTGGCGATTATGGCAAAATCCTCCTTTTGGAGAGGCCTGTGTCCAGCAGTGGACTGATATAGGCTGGTGATGATAATGATGAGTGCCTTCGTTGCCGGCGCCGCCGGTTGCTAATTTAGATGCCGGCGCCGGTACTTGACACGGATACTGGCGCTGGCATATATGGATGCCGGATTTTATTGGTATGTAATGCATGTATTAGAAGAACAGATTTAGCAATTTTAATGTAGGTTAAAAGAAAAAAAAAACATACACAATGAAATACCATTTTATTATTCTGTAACTTACTATTTACCAACATGACTTATTCAACAAACAGAAATAAGGAATTGGTCTTTATTCTTATAAAAATTCTAATTAATCATTAACTATGTAAATAAACTTAAAACTAGTTTAAAAAAATTAAACCACCTTGCGGTGGGTGACAGTATGTAACAAATTAGGTAGTGCCTCCGTTGCCGGCGCCAGCGCCTGACATGGATGCCGGCGCTAGCATCTACGGATGCCGACGTTTATTAAGTTATTTAATTTATGGTTTACAAATAAAATATTTGTTATTTATCGTAAATTAAATTGACAAACATGTGACTTTTTCACACGGTTTAACGAGAAAATGCGATGGAATATTGTAGCCCTTAGACACTTGAATTTTTTTCTTGCTAAACCATGTGTCGAAAAAAAAGTTACAAGTATAAAAAGCGTTTAATTTTGGTTCCTTAATACGATGTAAAACAAAGATTTCAATTTTATGTAGTTTCATAATTTTAAAAAATTCTGTCTCCGGAGGCTCCCATATTTCATGCATTTTCTCGCTAAGCCATATGTTGGAAAGGAAAAGTCATAAGTATAAAAAGCATTTAATTTGCGCCCCTTTATAAGTTAAAAAACAAAGATGTAAATTCTATTAAGTTTATGTTTTTATGAAAAATATCTTGAAAAATGAAGTTTTTTATGAAAAGTTTCATTTTTTAATGAAAAAGTCCCAAACGCCTTGCACATCTTTTGCTACACTTAAACCTTTGGCATATCTTATCCAGAATGAATTGTTAACAGTTGCTTGTGCACTCTTAATGCTTTTTAAAAATTTTCGTATGATGACAACTGGCCTCCAACCTGCAACTTTTTTTTTCATTTAACAAAAACAAACAATAATTTCACAAACAACAACCCTAACAGAAAATAACTCGGGCGAATCAGCAATCAGCTGTGCTGTCAAACTGACAATTGTTTTTTTTCTTGGTACTGCTGGCTCCCATTGTATTAATTTTTGGGTGCCGGTGCCGGCAGCGGAGGCACTTCCAACAAATTAATAATGAAGAGTACTGACCTCAAAAAGAATTTGTGGGCATGCCCACCGATTATTTATTTCTTTTTTTAGTTATTTTGAAAACAGTTTAAATTGCTTTTAATCGTATGTGGTAATACTTATTTGAGATTTTCGTTGCACTGATTTACAGTATCTGGAAATCTCTTCCTTTAATTACTTAATGTTCTGGCATCTCTGATCCAGAATTCAGTCTTAACACTTCTTTGTTCACTGTTTATGCTTTTCAAATCCTTCGTATGACGAAAATTGGTCTCCCTCCAACCTGCATCCTATTTCATTTAAATTTTAAAAACAAACAACGATTTCACAACAACACAAACAGAATGTTTTCTGGTCACACGGGCGAAATGAAGGATTCAGCAACAGCTGAGTTGTCAAACTGACAATTTTGCTTTTTTTTGCCGGCTCCCGATGTCATAATTTTTGGGTGCCGGTGCCGGCAGCGTTGAAAGAAATAAATGATCATACTTAGACGTCAGTATAATAATATTTTTTTACTGAAGTCTAAATAATTATGATTATTTATTTCTTTATTTTCGTTTCAACAATAAAATCGAATTCACCCGAATAAAATCCCAACAGGTGGATTGATTAGGAATATTCGGAGTATTTTCCCATTTTTGGAATATACCCGGGTTGAATCTCAACTCTCACTGTCTGCAGCAGGCTATCTGCCTGCTTTACGCGCGCTTTACTATAATCGGCGCTTTACTAAAATAAATATAAGAAAAAAAAGAAATGTCGTAGTCATATGCACAGCATTATTTTAGATAGTAGCACCGACAAAATTGTCTATGATGTAAACCCAAACCTCTCTTTGCTTGGAGATTACAAAAAAATAAATAGTTGTCTATAGTTGTTCTCGGCGTCTTCGTCATTGCATTGCGCTTGTAATAAATTGTTAAATAATTGGTCTAAAAATGTTGTTTTGCAAAAGCCAATATTTTTAGCGTATGTTTTGCTCTAATTGCTAAAAAAAGGACGTATCGCGTTGATCGCATTCGTCTCATAAGCAAAACTACCAAGATGGCTGATATAAAGGTAAGCGGGTTTGGCGGCAGTTTAATTGCTAACGGTCAAATTGTATTTATTTTTGTTATTGTTCACGTGCTAATTGTATTCTAATTTCTAAAGAATCTTATTTTCATTGGAGCCAGTTATTTTCCCCTAAAAAGTTGGAATAAACACGTACTTTGAAGTAATTTTACCTTAATGGTGGCACTGAATTTATGATCATTTGCATTCCTGTTTCCCGAACGATTATTGTTGCCCTTCGGGTTGTGGTCATAAGATCAGTTGAGTTCAAAAATGGTATTAAACTACCCTCGGAATCTAAGCTTCGTGAATCAAGATAAAACGGCTCTTATTACGTTTGACATACAGTTCACGATTATTCAATACACTGTGGCGCAATTTTTAATCCTAGCTTTTGGCCATAACCCGGCATTTTTGAGTCTTGCCCAATTATTATTATATACAAAGATTTTCAGTGCATTGGTACCGTTTTTATGATATAGGTACTCCTTTATTTTTAAACAGATGGTGTTAAAAAATCGTTGTTATTGTTCAAACGTCACTTTGTATTATTTATGATCATGGTATATTGCAATTAGACAAATTAATAAAATAAAATGCTCTTGTATCTTTTAATCATATAAAAATATGTATTTCTTATTTCAGTCGATGTTCAACAAAATGAACAGTGCCACCCAGAACGGCACCGGGGAGGCTGCGCCCCCGGCTGCCAAGGGCTCGAAGGGTACTATTGAGAAGATTTACCAGAAAAAGTCACAGCTGGAGCACATCTTGCTCCGACCCGACACATACATTGGGTCCGTTGAACGGGCCACAGAAAACATGTGGATTTATGATAAGACTAAAGAGTGCATGGTGCAGAGAGAACTGACTTTTGTGCCAGGTATGGACTTTTCTTTGTTGTTTTTATATTGTCATAATATACATAAAAGGTTCTGTTAAAGTGCCGTAAAAATATAGAGACATCTAATGATGGCAAGAAATTAGTAGTGTTTGGATGTTTTGCAATTCTAGAGAGTTAAAAGTACTTCTGTTTTGGTTTACAGGTTTATACAAAATATATGACGAAATCTTAGTGAATGCAGCTGACAACAAACAAAGGGACGCCAAGATGGATGTAATAAAAATTGACATTAATCAAGAAACAAACACAATATCCGTATATAACAATGGTTGTGGTATACCCGTAGTAATGCACAAGGAAGAGAAAATGTATGTCCCAACTATGATCTTCGGACACCTTTTGACATCATCCAACTATAACGACGAAGAAGAAAAAGTAACGGGAGGCAGAAATGGCTATGGTGCCAAACTCTGCAACATTTTCTCAACTAAATTCACAGTGGAAACTGCATCGAAGCAGTATAAGAAACATTTTAAACAAACTTGGGGCTCCAACATGACAAAGGCTTCTGAGCCGAAGGTTAAAGAATCTGGCAAAGATGACGATTTTACTAAAGTGACATTTAGCCCTGATTTGGCTAAATTCAAAATGGATAAGTTAGAGGATGACATTGTTTTGCTGATGTCGCGGCGAGCTTATGACGTCGCCGCTTCTTCAGCAGGCGTAAAAGTTTATCTCAATGGAGAGAGAATAAAAATCAACAAATTTAAAGACTATGTAGATCTATACATAAAAGGCAAAGAGGACGAAAACGGACAACCGTTGAAGGTTGTCTATGAAAAAGTGAATGACCGCTGGGAGGTTGCACTCACTTTATCTGATCGCGGGTTCCAACAAGTTTCGTTTGTAAACTCTATCGCGACGACAAAAGGTGGAAAACACATTGATTCTGTCAGTGATAACATTGTGAAGAATGTTTTGGAAGTTTTAAAGAAGAAAAACAAAGGCGGTGTTAATATCAAGCCTTTCCAAGTAAAAAATCATATGTGGGTATTTGTAAACTGTCTAATCGTAAACCCAACCTTTGATTCCCAAACGAAGGAAAACATGACACTCCAAGCAAAAAGCTTTGGATCAAAGTGTGCTCTCTCTGAGAAATTCATTACGGCAGTGAGCAAATCGGGATTGGTCGAGTCTGTGCTGACGTGGGCGAAGTTCAAGGCACAGACTGAGCTGGTGAAGGCGTCTGGTAAGAAGCAGAGCAAACTGAAGGGCATTCCGAAGCTGGAAGACGCGAACGACGCGGGAACTAAAAACGCGCATCTCTGCACTCTGATCCTCACTGAGGGAGACTCAGCTAAAACATTAGCTGTGTCCGGGCTTAGTGTTGTGGGAAGAGACCATTACGGCGTCTTCCCGCTGAAGGGTAAACCTCTCAACGTGCGGGACGCGTCTCACAAGCAGGTCTTGGAGAACGTGGAAATCAACAACTTGATCAAAATTCTCGGACTGCAGTACAAGAAGAAATACAACAGTGTGGATGACTTAAAAAGTCTACGTTATGGTAAAGTAATGATCATGGCTGATCAGGATCAAGATGGGTCCCACATTAAAGGTCTGATCATCAACTTTGTTCACCACAATTGGCCCGAGTTGTTGAAACTGCCATTCTTAGAAGAATTCATCACACCTATTGTTAAAGCGACTAAGAAAGACAAAGAGATATCTTTCTACTCTTTACCAGAATTTGAGGAATGGAAGAGAGATACGGAGAACCATCACACGTACAATATCAAATACTACAAAGGTTTGGGTACCTCCACATCTAAGGAGGCTAAAGAATATTTCCAGAATATGGAGCGGCATAGGATTCGCTTCAAGTACGGTGGGGCTACGGATGACCACCACATTGAGCTGGCCTTCTCGAAGAAAGGAGCAGATCAGCGTAAAGAGTGGCTGACCAGTCATATGGACGAGGTGAAGCGCAGAAAGGAGATCGGTCTCCCGGAGAGATACCTTTACACTAAAGACACAAAAGCTGTTTCATACTCTGACTTTGTTAATCTAGAGCTGGTTCTCTTTTCAAACGGCGATAATGTTAGGTAAGATAATTGTTACTTAAAAAAATACAGGACCTTAAAAAAAGTATGTGCCAATTTTTCGAGGATGATTCAAAAACAAGTCTTGTTTAACTACAGCTACAAAAAAAAACTGTCCATTATTTGTAATTATTTTAGTAACAATAAGATACTTTCTTAAACTATATCTCGACAAAATCTAATATACTATTCTACAATGGATTCAGGATAACAAAAATATTATTCCTATATTTGACTAATGAATATCCCCTAAAAGTTGGCTCATAGTTATCTCAACAACCTGTAACTTAAAATCCTTTTTCACTTCATTTATTTTATTTACCAAGTTTCTGCTGTTCCCTAAATTAAGACATATTTCAGATCAATCCCGTCAATGATAGACGGCCTGAAGCCTGGCCAGCGTAAGGTGATCTTCACGTGCATCAAGCGTAACGACAAACGAGAGGTCAAAGTGGCCCAGTTAGCTGGGTCCGTTGCGGAACACTCTGCTTACCATCACGGTGAGAACTGCTAACAATACTAAAGATGAAAGAATTTAATATCATTTTTACTATTAAAGTTAACATTACTTTTTAAGGTTTTTAACAATTTATAATAAGTGTTTTGATGACACACATTGTTTTTGGACATCCCGTTTAGTTAAATTGTTTATTGCGTTTTACATTGGTGAACATACCTAGTAATTTTATAGTTGCTTATTAGCAAATGTCGATTCAGTTTGTTACAATATTTTCTAGACTATTTCTTTCTACTACGATTTTACTGCTGAAATAAAACAACTTTTTTATGGAACCAACCATAGTAAACAGCTGTTTTGTATGGAGAAGTGTTTTATATTTTTAGTGTTGGTTTATACTTTTTTTTTATTAATGCAATGGAATCACCCCCTAAACAGGGCCGGATTTAGAGGTCTGGAAGCCCAGGGGCAACGAAGTGGAGGCCCCTAATTATTTTTCGAATAAAAATCTAAATACATAATGTATTATCGCGTGCCGTCTATTATGGGGCCCCTCTCCTGCGAAGGCCCGGGGGCCTGTGACCCGCCGACCCTGTCCTAAATCCGGACCTGCCCCTACTACGAAGTTAGCTAATAATTCCGACCTTATATTTTAATTGTGTGTTAGCAAGTTCTAATGTCCCAATTTCGTGAGTAAAGTGACAAATTCTTTATTCTACTAGGAGATTCAGAATGATGACTAGGTAAGTTATTTTCCTTTCTTATGTTCTCAGGTGAGGCATCCCTAGCGATGACAATAGTGAACTTGGCCCAAAACTACGTGGGCTCCAACAACATCAACTTGCTAGAGCCCCGGGGCCAGTTCGGTACCCGGCTGTGTGGCGGCAAGGACTCCGCGAGTCCGCGTTACATCTTCACCCTTATGTCGCCGCTCACAAGGCTCATATTCCATCCGCATGATGACCCGCTGCTTGTGGTAAGTGTTAAAATAACTGTAAATTTTTGTGTTTATCAATTCCATGCAAGGTTTTAATTAAAGATAAATAACACTTGAAAAAAAACCATCGACCTCAGGTGGGACACGAACCCAAGTCCCATCGCAAGCCGGGCGAATGCTTTACCAACTAAGCTACCGAGGATGTCACGTGACGTGATGAAAATTCACAAGTGTTTCTTCTAGCTGTCGAAGCCAGCGTATCTCTGATCAATGTTGTAGCTATATGTACAGCTGAGTAGTATACTACCGTCAACACCCAATAGAAATATTGTTACAAATATTGGACTATTGGTTAATATCGAAACGCTTAAACATTGTAAATTTTTGTTTTTAGCAATTCCATGCAAGGTTTTAATTAAAGATAAATAACACTTGAAAAAAACCATCAACCTCAGGTGGGATCTCAAGTAGTTAAAATAACTGTCAACAGTAACTTGCCATAACTGTGACAAGAACTCACATTGTCACACAGTCATCGAGGCACAGTATAACATTTTCTAGGAGAACGCTCAGATGGTTTAGGCGCAAATCGTCTTATTCGCAAACTGTCCTATTCGTAAAACGTCCTATTCTCACAATGTCTTATGGTTTTAATGATCGGCTTGGTTCGCTGTTTTTGACAACAATTATCACTACAAATAAAGTTTAAATTAAAACGGAGCATATTAGATGTGAATGATATTTATTTAACAAAATTGACAGTTAAATTTTTAATTATTTTCCTAATATTTTTGATTGTGTAGCCTAACCTCCACCGACAACCCAACTAACTCAGGTTATTGCAAGTTTGTTCTCAAAATAGCTATGTTCGATACCAGCCAAGTCGATTTATTAAGCCATATCAACCAGAGCCAATTTAGATAAGTAGGCCATGTTTCTACAAAAAATCGGTAATCTGATGTCCGTTATATGAATACCTTCCACTAACTGTCCAGTATTTGTAATTATTTTAAATTGACGCAAAACAATGTGCAGTATAATTACCAGATAATCATTAACCCTTTATATCTTATAAGTACCAGCTATACACACAATCAAGCCGGCATTGTTGGCTCGACAGTATTTGTCGAACAACAAAGCCGACCCATAGCATTTACACATATTCGGTTTTAATTATAATTAATTAATTATAACCGCCGCCCGACTGCCGATTAACTTCGGCCCGAATGTGTCTATAGCCTTAAGGCCCAGTATATACAAGGTGTTTGGAAGCTGGGTGCAAAGGGGGGTGTTAGTATACACCATTTAGAACATTTTGAGCCATAGTTGTCCTAACCAACGTCAGGCATTTTCATCCAATCCTTCCAAATATGGCTCAACATGCTCTAGATCAGTGGTGGGCAAACTTATTTAATGGGGGGCCACAAAGTTTAAGAAATTCTTGAGGAGGGCCAGAATTATAGAAAAAATGCATTTTGTGCTAAAGCTTTTAATCATAATAACATAAAAACATTACAGCAATGTTTATTTACCTTTTACAAATTTTAAATAATAATTAATTTAACCTATTTGAAGGCCCTGCCATGGTAGGCGTGTGAGACATATAGAATTGTTTTTGATTTTCCATTATATTTCGAAAGCAGGTTCCAGCTGCGACGAAGCAACTAACTTTCTTTCAGCAGTGCGAAAAGGTCTTCATCAGTCAATCGGTTTCTGATTGAGTTTTTCCGCAATTTCATGGTCGAAAAAGAATGTTCGCACACATAAGACGACGCAAACAATGCCATAATTTTCTGGGCGTTAGCAATCATCTTTGGGAATTCAGCTTTCGGTAGTGCTCTATAAAAATTTAGTTTTGTGAAATTCAAGAACAATATTGCTTTAAATGGGTACGCAATTACGCAATACGCAACACGTGAACTACGCGGCTAGTTTAGCTTCACTTATAGGTTATGCATCTATTTTTCTACTAAGTAGAATCTACTTTATACTTCTGAATGTCGAAACGTAGTTATAGCGGGCGGATTAAATACTTTCGCGGGCCGGAGTTGGCCCGCGGGCCATACTTTGCCCATCACTGCTCTAGATGGTTTATACTAACACCCTCTTAAAGCTTTGCACCCAGCTTCCAAACACCTTGTATATCTATAAGGTATGCTTCCGAACTCAGCAGCACGAAGCAGTGCTGCCGCAGCAAAGCTGCGTGCTGCTGATATATCGGTCCCCATATTCTCTATGAGTTTATATGAGATTACATTCCGAGCTACGCAGCAATGCAGCGGCAGTACTGCTGCGTGCTGCAGAGTTCGGAATCATACTAACACTAACATCCCATATATTAACACTAACACCCCTCCGCAGCACGAATTCGAAGACAACCAGAAGATCGAGCCGGTCCACTACATCCCCATCATCCCCATGGTGCTCGTGAACGGGGCCGAGGGCATCGGCACCGGCTGGTCCACCAAGATACCCAACTACAATCCCAGGGACATCGTCCAGAATATACTGTGAGTATACAGGGTAGTAGGTTAGTGGTATATCAAGCTGACACTAGCTGTATAGAGGGTTACATTGCAAGGTAGTGCCAAATTGTCAAGGACCACTCGGAATCAGCAACTAAATCGATCTACAATATAAACTTTTTTTAAATAAATAAATATATATAATATATTTTGGAAAAAATCACATACATTGCTCTGATCCTAAGCTAAGTAGGTAAAGCTCTTGTGTTATAAAAATCAGAAACAACGACGGTACCACAACACACAGACCCGAGACAATATGGAAAAGTTCGTTTTCTACATTGACCCGACCGGGGATCGAACCCGGAACCTCAAAGATGGCGGCGCCATATATGTATAGTCCGGCGTGCTCGCCTCTCGGCTACGGACTAATCTAAGCAAACTCATTTTTCTTCATAATAAATTATTACTATCTACTGTTAAAAGATGGTGGATAATCTTATCTCATTCATAAAAAAATACGCATTATTGCGCTTATTTATTTACGCTTGCACAAGAAGCTAGAAATGCAAAGTTTTGTGCATTTATAGTCACAATGGTGCGAGAGAACAAACCTTAGCCTTAACGATGTAAGGTACATTTTTAACAGCAGCAGGGGTGCCCGCGTGAGCCAGTAAACTATTTTCTAGGGGGTGATGCTACTTACATACATTAACTTTTCCTATGGGACAAATATGTATGGGGTAGTGTTATGACCTCGGACTTATAAACGGCGGTCTTAGCGTCACATCTCTGAGGTTCCGGGTTTGATTCCCGGTCGGGTATTATAGAAAATAGGATTTTCTATATGTCTCTGGTCGGGATGTCGTAGTATCGTCGTTGTTTCTGATTTCAATAACACAAGTGCTTTAGCTTGTTACCTGAAAATAAAAAAAAATGTATTTATTTATATACTTTTCCAGCCGCATGCTAGACGGCGAGGAGCCGAAGCCGATGCACCCGTGGTACAAGAACTTCCGCGGCACCGTCGAAGGTTTCGGCGACAAATACGTCATTTCCGGCGAGGCGGCCATCTTGCCCAACGACAAGATAGAGATCACGGAGCTGCCGGTCGGCGCGTGGACGCAGAACTACAAGGAGAATGTGTTAGAACCTATGCTGGGGACGGATAAGGTCAAGCCACTTATCTCGGAATACAGGGTGAGAATCTAATTTTATACACAAACAGAATTATTTAACTAAAGTCAAAAGTCTTAGCCTAAATAAAAAAGATTTGATCGTTTTGCCATTTGAAATTGAGTCATGATTGGTTCACTTTCCTAAAACTGTTTGTGGATGATGATGTCGACCAGCATAACATCTTTATTCTATCTTTTTTTCATTTAAATAAAATAATTTGAGTTGTATTGACTTTATTAACTTTGATTAGTACTTCAATCTACTATGAAAGTCCATCTTAATGGCGCTTGAGAGCAATATTGAAAGATTTCCATTACTGTGGTTTTATAGATGAGTCATGGTTGTTCATATTTTAGTATGCTTATTTATTATAATTAAAAATGAACTAAAAATAAATTACTCTATACCTAATTACCTTATATTTGGGACCTTTAGAACATAAAATTTTTTGAAAGAAAGAAAGGAAACCAAATTATTTTTTATGTATAAGATTAACAATTTGTACTTCACTTGGTAAAACAGGCTGTTTTTTTATATCCAAAATTAAAATAGTCCTATGTACTTTATAAAGTATACTGGGACCCACGAAGTAGAAAGTACTTGTATATGTTACAAAGTGTTATTGCGTGTTCTCAGGTGGACAGGTTTTCTTCAATGATGAGCTTTTATTGTCTATGATTTTATGGATTTATTAAATACTTATAAGAATACAATAAATCGGTAGTAATAGCACTGTGATTGCCGTCCGCTTGCGATGTAGGAAGAGTAATGGTGGTAGGCCAGTACGCGCGCCTGCGATGCCTCACATCCCGCTCCCCGCAACCATCCCCGCGTAGTTTCTTGGTAGTGCACAAAGGTATCTTATAAAGTGGAAACTTTTAAACGATTCGATAATATCCCCCCAGGAATACAACACAGACACCACAGTCCGCTTCGTGGTGAGCCTCCTGCCAGGCAAGCTGGCTGAAGTGGAGGCGGAGGGCGTGCACAAGATGTTCAAGCTGCAGACCACCATTTCCATGAGCTGCATGAACGCGTTCGACCACAACAACTGCCTTAACAAGTTAGTTTGTGCTCTCTCTAAATAAATAAATATAAATAACTAGCTGTCTTCCAAAGACTTCGCCCGCTTAAATTATAGTCTATGTCACCTGCGTGACACTGATTTATTGATCTTATTTAAATATGTTACTATACAGGGTGACTTTCAATAAGTACACATATTTTAATACAGTGTTCTACTCATTATTATGAACAACTTTTACTATGGGACCAATAGTAAAAAAAATAAAAAACAGCTCCTCCATACTAAAGTCGCATGGTTACTCGAGCAATGTGTATGGCACAGCGGTTTTTTTTTCAATAGTATTGATTCCATAGTAAAAGTCGTTTATACAGAGTGTTTGGTAATGGATATATCAAGCCGAAACTAGCCTATGTTAACATAAATTTGCAAATAAATACTATGGTGAAGTCAGAATTTTAATATCATCATTTAAAAAAAATGAGTAGAACACTATTAGTTTTTTGTAGTTATAAAAAATCAACCTATAGAAAATCTTCGCTGCCAACTCTGCCAATTCCCAGATACGAGAAAGTAGAAGAATACCTCATATTTAACTACCTACGCGTCGAGTAATATAATAATAAAGATTTTTAATCCATATTTGAAGTTACTATATAAATAGATATTAAATTTAGTTTGAGGTTTAAATGAATCTCTTGTCGGTAAAAGTTCTACATTCCTAATTTGCCATACCGATCCCCAGATACGACAAAGTGGAAGAAATCCTCCGCACATTCTACGACATCCGGCTAAAGTACTACATTCGCCGTAAGGACTACCTCGAAGGTCAATTACAAGCCGAAGCGGACAAGTTGACCAACCAAGCGCGGTTCATCCTCGAGAAATGCGACAAGGGGCTAGTGGTCGAGAACAAGAAACGGAAGGCGATGGTAGAAGAACTGCTTAAGAGAGGCAAGTATCTTTATTAGGGCTCGGAAACGTTATTTAAAATAACGTTTTAAAAACGTTACGAACGGTTTCTTGTATAAATAACATTTTGTTCGGAACAAAAACGAAATGAGAACGTAAAAAACGGTTTCTTCCGCAAGAAGCGATAAGTAGCGCGTGCCGCGACAAGTTTAAACCTGTTTACTTAGTTAGCTTTCATTTCATTACACCAGTGATTCTGATGCTCTTGGTGTTAGCGGACCGATTGATTGGATTGGATGGGAATTATTTTTGTTTCATTTCGCAGGGCCAAAAAATGGAAAACAACGGTTAGAAATGATTAAAAACGTTTTAATGAACAAGAACGATTAAAAATTTCGTTCCCTCCATAAACGTTATTATAATGATTCCGTTCGAACATAAACGAAACTAATACGTTTTTAGGTATTTAAGGCGAAACCGTTTCGAAAAATATACTGTTATCCGAGCCCTGATCTTTATTACACTGTTATTAGCATCACCATTATCATGTCTGCCTATTGCAGTCCACTGCTGGACGTAAGCCTCCCCTTCCCCAAAGAGCACGATCTCCTGCTTTTTTCATCTAGCCACTGTCAACCATCTTCCTAAAGTCGTTGGTCCATCGGGCTGGGGGGCGTCCTGCACTACCTTTGCTAAGCATTGGTCTTCACTCGAGAACCCGTTTACATAATAAAAAAATATATGTAAACATAAAATTTCAATGTATTTTAAATGAATGTGAAAACTAAAACGGATTTCTCAATTAGAAATGAGTGTAGGAGACAAAGCTATACGTAAGCGATGCGATGAAAACAAAGTGAATGTCATTTAGTTAAAGTTTCACTGGTACTTTTTTATTATTAGTAGAGAAATGCGATTTAATTACAAAATCAGTTGAAAATACATTGTAAATATAATATAATATGTATGAGTAAGTGCGAACTAGGCAGGTTATTGATGCAATCTTGTCATTCAAGCAAAAAAATCACGTAAAAATCAAATTGTAGGCACATTTTTAGGCATGAACATATTTTGTTACTAGTAAATAGTGTGTGGCCTATAAACGTTTTGATCTAGACTTCTTGAGCCCAACCCACTGTTAGCAATTTATTCACATGTATCTAATCGTCATTATTCTTCCAGGATACGCGCCGGACCCCATCGCGGAGTGGAAGAAGCGAGCCAGCAAGATGCAGGGCCTCACTGCGTTAGAAGAAGACGAACAAGCAGAGTCTGAGGACGAGCCAGAGCCTGAGGATGCCAAGGGGAAACCCGTGGACCCAGGTAAATATCATCAATAAGACCGTCCGATCTAGTTACTTTATCGAAGTTTTGGGTTCAAATCTCGCAAGGAGTAAGTGCTAGTGTGACGAGCCTGAATGTGAGGATAACAAAAAAAGGACACTTGGACTCAAATCTACCTACGAACAAAAAATATTGACTGGTTGGTTTTCCAAAAATATATAAATCCTTAAAAAATATAGATACCTAAATAACTTCGATAAACGTTATGTCTCGCATGCACTTTGCGAGGCGCAATCACTCGTTTGGATTGCACAGTGCGTATCCGGTCTTAGAGATTTAGATTTATCGGTGGTCGAGGTTAAATATCAGTTAGAACATCGATAGTACCAACAGTATGTCGACAGTCTTGGTATAGCGATTCGCGAATACAAAGCCAAACGCGAATCTTCGAATCCTACACAGTCGTCACGAACTACTTGACTACTCTTGCAGAAGCAATGCGATAGCAAAAATTGAGCACTTCTAGCTTTAAAATCGCAAATTGACAGCATAAAACTAAAACACTGACAGCCCTGCCAATAGATTTTGACACTAAGCGTCAATCGGGCGATGACTGCGCGATTATTGCTGATTGCTAATCTTTAGGGAATAAGGTTGCCTGACTCTCATTTGCTAAACCTTGCATTGAAAATTTGCAGAGAAAGCGTTCCAGAATCTAAAAGAGGTGAAGAAGTTCAACTACCTTCTCGGCATGTCCATGTGGATGCTGACGAAGGAGAAGAAGGATGAACTGCTTAAGCAGCGAGACCAGAAGCTGGCTGAACTCAACGCGCTCAAGTAAGTTAAATAAATATTTTTTACTAGCTGTGCCCGCAACTTCGTTTGTGTGAACTACAGTATCTGTGGTATATCACATAATATATCTCACAGGAACATTAAACCGGGATAAAAAAGTATCCTATAAGCTAATCCAGATCTCAGCACCTACAAACCTTAAGCCATTGCAAAGATCTCAGAACAAAGTTATTAAAACTTTATTCCACTTTCCCTTTCACGCATCTTCTACTCAAATATATAAAAAAACTAAAATATTTTATCTTTCCCAGCTGTACAAATACAACACATGCATTCTTGTAAAAAAAAATATTTTAAAGTCTATCAAGAGTAGTGTAAACTTGAGTATAAAAAATAACCCCCACAATCTTCGATTCAAAAATAAAGTACAATTAAGGGCGCCTAGAACAAACTATGGAAAAAGGACAGTGGTATTTGAAGCACAGCTATTCAATGGTCTACCAAATGCCATCAAAGAGTGTGAAAGCATAAATACTTTTAAAAATAAGCTTAAATTACATTAGAGTCAAGTACCGGCTAAAAATTTGTTTTTTTTTTAATGTGTAAAATTTTGTATCTCATTATAATTGAAGTGTAAATTTCGTATGAGAATAAAGATCTTTAAACCTAAACCTAGATCTTACTCTATATGTGTGCAAAATGTCATGCAATTCCGTTCAGCCGTTTACGCGTGTTTGAGTCACAAACATCTAAACATCCTCACAAACTTTCACATTTATGATATTAGTGGGATATGGTCATAATATGCGATACTGCCTATGCATATGACATAAGAAAGATGCTACTCGATTGTATGAGCACTACCAAAACCGACAAGAAAGAAAAAAGTGTAATAAGCAAGATTAGAATAGTTTGTTACGAGATTGGTACCATGTACCTTATTTTTGAGTTCCCGATATTCCCGATATAGTGACCATGAAAGTTTCAAACAATATATTATGCAAGATATTGCCAAAGTTCCTAAAAGACAAGCCTCCCCTAGGACTAAGACACTAGGCATAGGCTAGTTGGCACCACCAATCAATTGACATACTTTTTATGTGCTGTCAAAACGCACCTCTGTCTTATTATTTGTATGGCGATAGCAAGCTATGACGTCATTGTTTACCGGACACAACTGCCTAACTTTTTATTGGTTTTGAATTACACAAAAATCAAATTCCTCGAATAAATGATAATGTACCGGGTCTCAACTTTTGTGAAAATTTATTTATTCATTTAATAATAGGTATACTGACAGATTACAATCAAGTTTAACTTTGCCTACACTAAAACCATAAACTCCTTACAGACAGAAGACTCCGTCGATGCTGTGGCGCGATGACTTGGACGCGTTGCTCATCAAACTGGAAGAGGTGGAGGAGAAGGAACGCCAAGAAGAAAGTACCACCAACAAGAAGAGTGCTAAGGCTTTCGTGAGTTATATTTAACTACAAAAATAACATGATATTTCTTAAGATTAAACAATTCTGAAGACCCTTTGTCATGGTGTTTCAAAGGAGTGTTTATTAATTAACTCTTATCTCTCAGGGAGAACTCAAAAACTATCAATAATGCTAATTTTTCAGACTTGCTTGACTCCCGGAATGTTTTATGCCATCGGTGTTCTGCAGGGATCTGTATTAGGACCCCTGCTGTTTCTAAGTTATGAATAACCTTCCTTACTTTGCAAAAGACCTGATGTGGTATTTGCAGATGCTACATTACTGATATTAAAAATAAATCCCGCACATTCTCCGGTTTGACTCCCGCAAGGGGCAAATGTTTGTATAATGCGCACGAATATTTGTACCTAAGTTATGGATGTACTATAATGTATTTAAGTATTTCTATCCGTTAGGTAGTCGCCATAGTGCAAGCTCAATTTAGTTATATGTAATTAATGGAAGAACTGTTATGGGCCTCATAATTTATATCATAAGAAGATTTTGTATATTTAATCAATCTATCTTTTTGAATTTATGCCTGCACAGATGGATAGAATGAAGGTTTGTGATTTGTATTATGTTGTCACTATATTTGAAGCTGAAAAGTTAAAATTCTAATATTGTGTCGTGTTCGGTCATGAAGCCTGTTATTTGTAAATGAATTTAATTTAGGAGTATACATAGTCTGTGGTCGGGATGCTAGACAGCTGTCAGCTCCCTTTAATTTACTTTATTTTTTTAGTTATAAAGTTGGGTTTTTGTTGGTCATTTTATTTAAATCTTAATCTGTTTTAAAACACATTTTGAACTTATATTAAGATAAGATTAAAAACCAATGAAAATAATAAAAACTACTATACCAATTTAACACATTTTGGGGTTCTGTCGACATATTAGTAGACATCATATTTTGATTCTTTGAATAAGGTCGAAAACTAATTAAAATTTCTAAAATGCTCTGCTTCATAGAGGGTTAAGGGCTAAGCATGTTTATCAGTTGTCTCGTTTGGTTAATTGGGATGATTGTAAAATTTATTGTTTAATTTATCTTTCAGAACGCGAGCAAGAAGAACCGCAAGTCTCTGATGGACATCGCGCCGTCAGATCTCGGGCGCCGAGTGGAGCCCAAGATCTCCGAAGATCTCATCAAACGCATCCAGGCAGCTGAGAAAGCCAAGACCAGGAAGGAGATTAAGAAGGAGTATGACCCGGTTAGTATAGAGTTCTAGACCAAACCACTGTGATATAACTCTATCAGATAGATTGGTGTTTATATTTATTTTTAGGTTTCAAATCTTTATTAGCTCCTTACCATAAAATCCATTTTCAGTTTTTAAACATCATTCTATAGCATTCAAGTTTGTATGACGATGACAGAGATAATTGATGTTCTAATCTCGTACTAAACTAATCTCTCGTTCCGTATCTTGCAAAAGCAATGCGATAGCAAAAATTTAACAATTCTGGCTTTAAAATCGCAAATTGACAGCTAAAAACCAAAACAAAGCAATCTACTGTCAGTGCTGCCCATAGATTTCGACACTAAGCATCAAAGTCAAAGTCATTTATTTTTGCAAATTGGCCATCGATCATTGATGGCCAATTTGCAAAAATAACACATTTACATGTCCCAATTTTTTTTTTCCTACCATCAATCTGGCGATGACTGCACGATAATGCTAATTTTTTGGGAATAAGGGGACCATTGCGCAATAATGGTGCCATCAAAACTGATCGTCCACTGTCATTAAATTCAACTAAGATCAAACTAATCCGCCATTATCCCTTAACCCAGGAGGACCCGTCCGGCATCAGTCCTTCAAGCGGCGAGAAGAAGCCGCGCGGCCGCGTCAAGAAGGAGAAAGCGGAGAAACCGGAGAAGGCAGACAAGCCGGAGAAGGAGAAAGATGGACTCAAGCAGACCAAACTGGCATTCAAGAAGGAACCTAAGAAGGTAACCGATTTTGATTTTAAGCACTGCTTTACTTAAATACTAGCTGAGCCCGCAACTTCGTTTGCCTGAACTACAGGATGTTTGGTATATCCCATATATCCCACAGGAACATTGAACCGGGATAAAAAGTATCCTATATGTTAATCTATATGTGTGCAAAATTACATCCAAATCCGTTCAGCCGTTTGCGCGTGATTGAGTCACAAACATAAAAAAATACATCAAAACATCCTTACAAACTTTCGCATTTATAATATTAGTGGGAAGTGGGATTCATTGTACAGCCAACAACACGCTTTGGTATCCAAAATTGTCAAATTTCTTCAATCGATTTTCAACTTAATAATAGAGTTTATAATTCATTGGGGGAAATTTGACAGTTTGCCGTAACTTGATGTGCTGTTGACTGTACATATTGACTGGACTTGGCGATGTCATGTCTGAGGTTCCGAGTTCGATTCCCGGTCAAGTCAATGTAGAAAACGATTTTTTCTATATTGACTCTGGTCTTGAGTGTTGTGATGCCCTACCATCGTGCTTAAATTACTGCTGAGATGATGTGCTTAAATTTGATTACACGAGTGCTTATGCACTAAGGCAAACCTTTAGCTTTAGGATTAAAACATTGTAGGCTAGCCTGTTATAAAAGAAGAAGCCGCTAGTTGACACACCCAATCAATCGACATATTTTTTATGAGTTATCAAATCTCCTGATAAACGTTTATTTACCGGGCCGAAAACAGTTTTGAAAAATTCTATTTTAGAATTATTTACGAATGGTGTCAAGATCCCATTTTCCAAACTAGGCTAGTTTTGTATCGTGAGAATGACTACGTCATCCAAATACTAATCTGTATATAAACCTAAATGGACCTAAACTCTTCCTATCTTTGGTACGTTTAACCATCTGATTATCCGATTATTCCTTCCCCTTGTACAGAGCGAGAAAGAGTTGAAGATAGGACGTTTATGCAATATGAAGTCGATGTTGTTATTTTGTATTTTTATTTTTAACTTATTTAGTTTTTATGATAGACATTTGAAAGTTGGTTTTTACGATTGCTTTTCACCTATATAGGACAGTCACAGGTTAACAGGATGTACACTAATAAAATCGGGCCTTATATAGTTGAGTACTCAAGATTAATAACATAACATTTGTAGCAGCAGAAGAAGATGACGTTCAGCGGCAGCAGTTCGGGCGAGCAGTCGGAGTCGGAGGCCGAGGCCGTGGAGCCCCCCGCGCCCCGGGAACGGACTAATGCGAGGAGAGCCGCCACTAAAGTGAGTACACTATAGTTCCTTCGAGCTATGACGACTTTGGTGACAACTTACTGTAAAGCCCGGTTCCTATATCCGAGAAACGGTTGGTTTTGCTAACGGATGGTAGGATAGGAATTGTCAACTTGACATACTCAAAAGCGTTCCTATAAATGACGCTTCGTCAAATTTTATAGGAACGACTATAACGGCTCGTTACTTTTGACACCAATACGATCAGTTGCTGATTTACACTTACGCAAAGTACAATATAGGAGCGAGTTTAATTGTATTTTACACTTTATTTTTTAAATTACATTACATTACATTAAACAAGCAGACTCGGTGAACTTAATACTGTCACAGAATCAAATAATGTTCATTTTCGGAACGCACCGTTCGTTTGTCAGGTAGGAACAGTTCGTATGGAAAAGTAAATAACCGTTTTAAATATTTTCCTTACAATTTTTCCATATTTTCTCATCGTTTAAACCTTCACTGAACTTCTACGAATATTTCAAGATCAAAATTAGCCATATTGATACAGCCGTTCTCGAGTTTCAGCTAGACTATCGAACAGAATTTTAGATTATCATTATAACAGAAACCGCATACAAGACAGATGCATTCTTTCTTAACGCAATTGTTAGGTTTTTACAAAATGACCGCATCGATTCTGCCGATTCATCGATTTAGTATCGATAAGGTTATAGTCAATCTCTTTAACAAAACGTTTCGTATCACGCATAAGGTATTTTAAGAAAATTTTGTTCCTTTTAAAATTCCTAAGCCAAAAAATTCTAGGGGCAATATTTTAAGTTTTTTTTTTGTAAAGAAAAGGTCGTGGTTTGTATTCATTTTTGTTAATAGCTATCAAATCAAATCATTTATTCATTCATAACCATGGGTATTTCATTTCAAATTTAGGAAAGTCATTTATATCGAAAATAAAAAGGAGAGGACCTAATACACTTCCTTGTGCTACTCCATAGTACACTGGTGTCTCTTTCGATCTATAAATTTTGTTTTCTCCAGTCTCAGAGTAAA
Organism: Anania fuscalis; assembly: GCA_950371115.1. NCBI lineage: Eukaryota > Metazoa > Arthropoda > Insecta > Lepidoptera > Crambidae > Anania > Anania fuscalis. The sequence continues at coordinate 3,528,345 of OX493333.1, forward strand.
TTTTAGTTAAATGCGTAATTTGTCTTCTATTACTTAAGTAGCACTCGATTAGTTTTACCTCTTACTCCGTACCTTTCTATTATTATCTTGGAATATTTCCCATGATGAATATTGTCAAATGCTTTAGTCATGTCCATAAATAGTACTAGTGTACGATTTCGTTCATCAACAAATTTTACAACCCTTTTTAAGAACTCGAATATAGCTATATTAATTGATTTATTTTTCCGAAAACCGTATTGATGCTTCGAAAAGATGTTATTGGTTTTAAAAAAATTGTTAAACTCCTTATATATTATGCATGCTATTATCTTGGAAAATAAATATTGAACAATATTCAAACACATAAAAGCTATATTCACAGCTTTCTGTCAATTCGTACTAAACAAAAAATTACTAAAAAAACATACGACTCGAAACTAAAAATCCATGTCCATACAAGATTATTTTAGAGTTCCGTACCCAAAGGGTAAAACGGGACCCTATTACTTAGGCTCCCCTATCCGTCTGTCTGTCTGTCCGTCTGTCACCAGGCTGTATCTCATGAACTGTGATGGTTAGTGAGTTGAAATTTTTACAGATGATTTATTTCGGATGCCGCTATAACAACAAATACTAAAAACCAGAATAAAATAAATTTTAAAGGGTGCTCCCATACAACAAACGTGACTTTTTTGCCGTTTTTATAGATAATGGCACGGAACCCTTCGTGCGCGAGTCCGACGCGCACTTGGCCGGTTTTTTAAACCCATGTTTACATAACCATTGGTTTCCCAGGTCCAAAAATACAAAGACGGCTCCGACGATTCGGACTCGAACTCGGACGTGGAGCTGCTCGACAATAAACTAGAGCCCGACGACGAGCCGCCGCGCGCGCTCGACGACAGCGACGACGAAGACGACTTCAACGTCAACAAGAACGCCGGGAAGAAACCTGCCGAGATGGATTCTGGTGAGGATACGGCTTTTAAAACACTATAAACTTTACTCGGAATTATACATATGTACAGGGTTACATTGCAAAGGGGTGCCAATTTTTAAAAATAAGATCTAGAGATGCACTGCTTATGATATTTGTTGTCAATTTGACCCTCTGGTATGCGAGGACGCTTCTGCTGTTAGAAATGTACCTTACATCGAAAAGGCTAAGGTTTGATTTTACGCGCCATTGTGACTATTATTGCATTGAACTTTGCAGTTCTAGGTTGCACAGAGATAGTGCGTGCGTATTTTTTATGAATGAGACAAGATTATCCACGTTTACCATCCTTGAACAGCGGATAGTAATATAAAAAAATTAAAATACGTGTTTGTTTTTTAAATCGTTTATATCGTAGATCGATTCAGTTACTGATTCTGAGTGGTGCCTGAAAATTTGGCACCCCTTTGCAATGTAACCCTGTATATTGAAAGTCATTTTTGCGGCTCCGTACCTCGAATTCGATCATTATTTCGGGTGAAAACACCAATATCACAGACAAGCTACATTAAAAAGAAACATATCCGAATATTCCAATCAAAGCCAATTAAAATAAAATTCGAATTACACACATAATAAAAAGATTAAACTTTAATCTTTAAAGGATCACTTCGTTGTATTTGGCACTACAATTATGAATTTTGGTAAGAAGTGGTATTGTTTTGTAGCACAAATAAATAAAAAAGACCGAAAATTTGTAGTCACACATAATAAAAAGTTTTGTAAATAAAAAGGACAATCTACGATAGGTACTCGAGTCCCGCCATGGACGAACTATTTACTACCTTATTGCACGGAACCCTCGGTGCGCTAGTTGACTAGCACTTAGCTGGTTTCTAAGAGGTTGCCCAACTATACCCTTTCCAATCGTTTATTTAACTTTTGACAGATCACGCACTTAAAGTTTTGTAACATTTTTTTATACAATGCAGGGAATACTGTACTTCATTGACGGGCTCCGCCCACTTAGAGATACGTCATTCGTAATTAATGACCACAGACTTTAAAACGGTTTTGAAATAAATCGATTATCGATTATATTAATAAAACATAAAATTAAATTATTGTGATTATATTTTATATCAAATCACGTAAAAACCTTTATTATTTTACATTAAAATGCCCTAAATGTCTCTGTTTTAATGCATAAATAATTTGCGCAATGAAAACAGTTCCATCGTACTCGTACCTAGTAATAGGATCGAATGTATTTGCTGCAAATTATAGAATCTAAAATAATCGTTTAGACTGTAGTTGGTTCAAATAAAAAGCATGTGAAGCACTGACAACAAAATGGCGTCTCCTAAAAATGCCTTGCCGAGCCGATAGTGGGCGCAGTCCCTTAATCCCAGCTAAACTTCTCTAATAACATTATTTATCAACATTCCAGACTGCCTATTCGACTCCTTAATCGAAGAATCAAAGAAAGAAGATGTCCAAAAGCCGAACCACAACTCCCACCCGACCACGGTACTCTCCAGCGATTCCGACGCGCCGCCGCCCGACTCGCCGCCCAAGAAGAAGCCGGCGCCGAAGCGGAAGCTCATGAATGTGGACAAAGAAGAGAAGAAGCCAAAGAAGAGACCGGCGAAGGTGCTGCTCAGTCAGGACAGCGATGATGACAGCATATTTGACAGCAAAAAGGTTTGTCAATTACTACCGCTTGTCTATTGTAAAAAAAAGTATTTAGTATACAAATACAAAGTTAATAAAAGAAAAGTAAACAAAACTTGTAAGATGAGGGTACCATAAATATTCTTTTTTAAAATTATTTTGGCATGAAGAAACTTGTCTTCCTCTTTCAATAAATGAAATAGGAAGACAAAAGATTCCTCATTTAATAAGTCATTTACCTCGACGATAATGTATGGATGGAGCGTTAGTAATAGGCTAGTTGACACCACCAATCAATTGACATACTTTTTATGAGCTGTCAAAACAGATATATTCCTTATAATTTGTATGGCGATATCGGATTATGACGTCACTATCCGATAAACTAAACAGCCTTACTTTTTTACGATTTTAAAGCAACCCAAAATCAGTTTGCCTCTTAAATGAAATTGTACTGAGTTATTAGGCCTAAAATAAAGTGTCTGTTTTAATAAATGATGTCTCAGAATTATTTTATGTTTGGTGTCCACAACCCAATTGTTTTATGTTTGCTGTTTGTTTTGAAGTTAGATTTTGTGTGATTGTTAATTTTTTATACATTTTGTCATTGGATTAATTTATAATAATTATTATCATTATTAGGTATTTTTTAATCGAATATTTTTAAAAGGATCTCATTTTTTTAAAGAATTGTTTCTACTATTCTAAGCTGCCAAAGGTGGAGTAAACGGGTTCTTGAGTGGAGACCACGCCTTGGCAAACGTAGTGTAGGACCTCCTCCAGCCCGATGGACCGACGACCTTAAGAAGATGACTGGCAGTGGATAGATGAAAATAGCGGGAGACCGTGCTCTTTAGGAGTGGCTTACGTCCAGCAGTGGACTGCAATAGGTGGAATATACAGGGTAACATTGCAAAGGGGTGGCAATTTAAAAAAATAAGATCTACAGGTGCGCTGCTTATGGTATTTATTGTCAATTTGAACATCTGGTATGCGCTCCTGCTGTCTGAAATGTACCTTATGTCGAAAAGGCTAAGGTTTGTTTTAGCGCGCCATTGTGACTATTATTGCATTGGACTTTGCAGTTCTAGGTTGCGCAGAGATAGTGCATGCGTATTGTTTATGAATGAGACAAGATTATCCACGCGTACCATCTTCGAACAGCGGATAGTAATAAAATTAAAAAAATAAGTTTTTATTTTAGATCTTTTATATCGTAGATCGATTTAGTTACTGCTTCTGAGTGGTCCCTGAAAATTTGGCACCCCTTTGCAATGAAACCCTGTATAGACAGGTAGATTCTTATCTGTCACGACTAATGCAAAGAAACGGGATGTGTGTGACTGACAGTCACTAGCAATGAAATGTATACGTTTTGTAATTTAAACCGTTGTTTTTATTTATTTCCAGGACAAAAAGAAGGCGAACCCCAAAAAGAAGCCCAAGAAGAAGGCCAGCAGCGATTCGGAGTCGGACGTAGTGGCCGCCAGCCCGCCGCCCGCGCGCGACACTAAGCGTGCGCGCGCGCACACCAAGTACAACTTCAGCGACGCCTCCGACACCGAGTAGTGGCCGCGTGCGCCCGACGGGGGTAAGCAGTAAGCGTACACACATACAGGGTATTTTTCAGTCGCCATCAGATATAACAGGGTGTACAAGAGAATAGGACACTCATTAAATAAATAAATAAATATTGGACATCACATACATTGCTCTGATCATAAGGTAAGTAGCTTAAGCACTTGTGTTATAGAAATCAGAAACAACGACGGTACCACAACACCCAGACCCAAGCCAATATAGAAAAGTTCGTTTTCTACATTGACCCGACTGAGGATCGAACCCGGAACCTCAGAGATGGCGGCGCCATTTACAGTCCGGCGTGCTCGCCTTTCGGCTACGGAGGTCGTCAACCACGAAAATTAAAACCACGTGATCAGCTGGTCATATGCGACTGTTCCTCCCATAGGAAAAGTTGTTGTATATGACCATCTGATCACGTGGTTTTAAGGAGTGTCCTATTCTTTTCTACACCCTGTATATCTTTTTAGAGAAAATTTGTATTCCCCAAGCCAATTACCCAGTCACATCTATTAATTTTTTGTATTATCTCTTGTTACAGATCCAGTCGTTGTACATTGAACAGTTGTTGTAGTGTATATGTGAAGCACAAGGAGGCGTAACGTTCGGTTACTGAAACCGCAGTATTTTACGAGTTTACGTTTATTTTTATACTTTTTCATACGTTACTGCGACTCGCGAGAGTTTACGATACCTTATGATACGATCGCTAGATTGGAGAACAATTCACTGTGAAACTTATACATATGAGTGTGAAATAGGGTTCACATAATTAAAATAACCGTCAAATAAACGAAACTTTGGAAATATATTTGGATAATGGCAGCTTCGATTTTGTAAACCATCTTTTTAATCTGTAGGCCTACGTGTTTTTGTCATTTTCTATTGAATTATATTATTTGTCACTGACAAATTCCTATAATAAATACAGTGGCGTTGACTGGCCAAACTGGTTCTGTAGGAATTGTAATAAGTGACGAAAACACAAAATTGAAGCTCCATTTAGTTCTCATCGGTCGCCAATTCGGAACTGGGGAAAGTGTAGCGATGCGTTATAGCGATGCATTTTGCACAACTATTACTCTGTTTTTATGAATTCTCACTCCAGCCTATTCCTGTTTTGAGTTGGGAGTAGTTGTTAAATGCAATGTTTAAACGCTCCGCTGCTCGCTCCGCCGTATAGAATTTGCGATGTAACGACGTTTGTATTTGGACGGGTCGTGCTTGACCATTGGCGAGAACGTCGCAATCTCTTATCTTAATGTTATGTTTACAATAGCGTAGGCACAATTACTATTAAGTATTATTTATACGTGGCGTAAATAGTACATTTATTTCTGCAATCTAACGTCTGGTACGTCTGCTCAAAATTCCAGTAAACTATCACAATTTGTATTATTTTTTCAATTGAATAAATTTGTAAATAAATGCACTTCAATTCCTTCTATTCTGTATCTTTGTTTTTGTATTTTATTGGTTTTGAATGTTTCTTGATAATTTATTTAGCAAATACGATATCAATTGAGGTATTTTTTATTTGGAATCTACCTAGACGACTATTTTCCCAACTGGTATTAGTTACTACTACTATCTAGTACAATTTTAATTGAATCTATGATCATTTCATGAATGCTCTCATTCCATATTTTTAGATATTTGTGTAAATGAATTGTATTATTCATTTGTCAATTAATGTTTCTAGGGATTTTTCAAATTTTATGAGATGAAGAATGAGTTTGATACTCTGACTCTGAATTACAAATCTGTTTGATACTACTTGAAATTTTTGTTCAACTATAATTTCTTATAGTTTGATTTGTTAATTTTAAACAATTTGTAAATAAAAGGACAATTTTAGTACAATCTGTGTTTCTTTTAACATCCCTGCCTGCTGATCATGAAAACCATCCACACCTTGAGAGGTGGGGATGGTTTTCATAGTTTGTTCGCTAGTTTGAGAACTACCCCCCTCTTACTAGTAGTACGTACGTCCCGCGCCATTGGACATAGGTGTGAATCACAGAACAAGTAAGACTCGCTACGCTCCGCTGTGGTGTGAATGGTTTTAAACAAAATTAAGGCTGGGTTGCACCATCTTACTTTAACTTTAACAAACGTCAAAAGTCCGTCAAACTCCATACAGAAGCACCGGTTAAAGTTACAGTTATGGTTAAAGTTAAGGTGGTGCAACTCAGTCTAAGCTAATAATTTTTTTTTAAATAAAAAAATCGAATGCGTCCGTGGCATGGATATTCTTCACTATCGAATCAATATTAAGTAATACTTGGCAGATATTTTGAAACGCCTTATCAAGTCGCTAGGCAAGTTGTCCGCGCTGTCTTGTTATGCCGCCTAACACAGCTAAATGTAACATATGTGAACACTGCAGTACCTGCAATCATCTGCATATGCGGTTGATGGTGTACTTCCGGCCGTCTGAGCCAGAGTCCTAGAGAGATCTCGCATATCTAGGCTGATAACGAATCGTAGGTGACGGCGATATACCTAGGTTCCATCGTTTGTGACGCAATAGATTTTTTGAAAAATGAAAAAACCTAGACAGCCAGAATTTCACTTTTTCCGACACACTGGTGCGCGCGGCTTGTGTGCGAGGTTCCATAAGATTTTCTAAAATGCAAAGACTGCGGTGCTAACAGGTACTGCAGTGTGTAGAAAGATGCGCGGCCACCTCAGGTTGCCTAGTGTGAAAGAGCTCTTGTGGTGTGGTCATAGGTTTATTAATCTAGGTATATTAATTAGCATGCAACGACATACACTCGGCGATCTCTCGAGGAAATGGCTTTCCAATGTTATTATTGGCTTGGAATTTTTACCAAGAGCAAAATAATTAATAGTTCTTGAATGAATGGTGTGTTGATCATTGACTGAATAAGTTTCATGGCTTTTGCTGATAAACTTGTATTATATCATATCAGCTTGAAATAATCTGAAAGCCTTTAGAGGTGTAAATAATCTATCGATCCCATACATTTGTGATAATTCCACAGTCCAAATTCTTGATAAATAGGTAATGTATTTTGTCACACATGCACGTGCGTACATAGTTTTCACTTTTTATCGCTAAATGAAAAACAAGTTAATAATAACTATGTCAGACTTGATAATATTGCACGTAGTACGGTATGACTAATTTCAATTCCACCGTCATATGTCAGGATGGCCGAGCGGTCTAAGGCGCCAGACTCAAGGCAACTTGCCCGCTAAGCGGGTTTGGGCGTTCTGGTCCTCTCTGAGGGCGTGGGTTCGAATCCCACTTCTGACAATATCTTTTTCGTTTTTTTTAACTGTTTTATTTTTATTACATTGCATCGAAGCCAACTAGCAATGTACGAAATTAAACGAATCAAGGTCTTTTCTGTATAAAGGCATTTTTTTAATGAATTACATAACATTAAGAATTCATCTACACTGTAGATTTGTAGATTCTACAGGATGTTAGGTTAATGCTATGCCAAGCTGAAACTAGCCTATGAACATATTCTACATAACATATACATACTATTTTGAAGTAAGAAATTTAATATCATTTTTGAAAAAATATGTTCATACTCGGTCAAAAAATTTCGTTTTGTATAAAAATTCAATGATGATATCTATTTAGCATAATAAGTATGTTAACTTATGCAAGTTTAGGCTTGATTCAGAGAACCGTTTATTCTTTCTGTCTATGGAGTCGAATCCTCCCTCAGAAAGAGATTAATAATGAAAAGTACCTACTGAAATATTTTAAGACGGATAATTCACCGCTATAAAATTTTTCTCTAAAATAAGTAAGTCTATTCCCCTGTTCGCTATTATTTATTATACTAAGTACCTATTTTACTATGCAACGGGTTTGATGCGGTTTTCATCAATAGAAAGTATGATTCAAGAGTTACTTGCCTATGCCTAAGGTATGTATAAATAAAACTTAATTGACGTGCGTAGTTTCGCTAAACCTCGAGAATGGCTCTACCATAGGGCTCCACCGATGTGACTGATTCGATTTTCGTTTTGTTAGTAAAACTGTCTAGACAGAGTATGTATGAAAAAATAAAAAAAATCCGGAAACTTACATAATGTTACCTATTCTAATTTAAATTCGTTTAAAAACTGACTTTCAGCATTGGATAAGACAACATATGGCCCGTACCCTGATTCCGTATCTCACAAAAGCAATGCTATAGCGAAAACAGCAATTCTGGCTTAAAAATCGCAAATTGTCAGCAAAAAACAAAAAATAAAGCAATCTACTGTCAGGACTGGCAATAGATTTCAACTATTTTCAACACTAAGCATCAATAGAACTAGAGCAATAATGTTTTCAGTATTTGTTTACTCGAACTCGAGACTAATTAATTAATTGAATTGATTAAAAACATTTAAAAAAAAACTCCAAGCAAAGCGATTGCTATTTTCGTCACTTCACTCACATGTCAGGATGGCCGAGCGGTCTAAGGCGCCAGACTCAAGGCAACTTGCCCGCTAAGCGGGTACGGGCGTTCTGGTCCTCTCTGAGGGCGTGGGTTCGAATCCCACTTCTGACAATATCTTTTTGAGATGGGTTACGTCATTTTTGTAGGGTACCCTATTTAAACCTACGTTATCTAACGTCCATTCCTTCAAAAGAATTGGACTATTGATTTTTGTATAGAACACACAACAACAAAAAGGCATAATCTTTTTTTTTTGGGTCCAAGAAACGTGTTCTTTTGTTATGCTACATACTTTCAACATGTCAGCCTATTGCAGTCCACTGCTGGACGTAAGCTTCCCCCAAAGAGCACGATCTCCCGCCTTTTCTCATCCAGCATAGGTACTTACTTGAAAACTATTTTGCATGTTTGTGTAATTTTGAAGTTTAAGCAAACTCTTGGGTAAAACAATCATAAACAACAAGTGAACTGAACAAGTTTCAATCGGGCTTTTTATATCGGTACTAATGCGCTTGGATGTGCATCTGGATTGAGGGCTCTCTCTTTTTTTTTTAAAACCTTGCCAAATGAAATGAGACCACAGGCAATCTAGTTAAAAATAGTTAAAACTTAAAGCAAATTGCCATAAATTTCTTATACGTAAATTGAAAATGTTATGATGAAATATCTTGAGCCCTCAATCCAGACGCTTGCAAAAAGTGGCATAGCCTCGATTGCTAAAAGTACTATCTCTGGGTTAATATATTTTATTCAGGAATTTAATTAAGAATTTCTTAAATGTTTTAAGAAATTCTCAAATCTGTAGAATATATCTTTACATGGTTTATGGTGTGTGTTTGCCTAGCTTCAAGCGTTTTATTTTCTTTATTTGGACAATAAAAAGAGCCCTCAATCCAGATGCACTGCACTTGTCTCGTTTATAATGCACAGAAAAAATACAAAGAGGCTGCAAGGAAAGTGAAAATCATCATCACAGATAAATATATTTGGGCTCGTATAACTATCAATAAAATATCCAGTTAGTTGTAATATTAATTTTATTATATTAATAATATTTAAATTTAGTGATATATTATAAAGGTACGTATTTCTATTTTGGATTAATTCACAGGGTTATAATCATTGATGATTTGAACACCCCACATTTTATACATTTTACAAATTCTTAAATTACATTAAAATTAGCACTCTTCAAAATCTGGTAATAATAATAATATGGCATTGAATCGAAAGAGTGCATTCTAATAATTATATTATTTACACATAATAATGTTATTTTAAATATAGCTTATTATATTAAGTATACAAATTGTTACTAGACTTTATAAAAGGTACATTAATGAACAAATACATAATTCAACGATAAATTGGTGTAATAAGTATGATTTGACTTTCTTTTCTGGGAAATAAAATTACACATTTTCCAGGAAATTTTAATAAGTAAAGCTAATGTTGTAAGCAAAATGTGAACAATTATTTTCTTCACTTTAAAAACCTGTTTAACGAAACCCTTTGGTTAACGAAACAAGGTTTTTTTTTGTGAAAATATCTTAACTACAATTTTCAAATCAGTAAAATCAATTTTAATAAGAATAATGCTTGTATTGGCGTGAATAACAAAATACTTAACACCTTTGTGTTATTAAAACTCTTCAATGATAACAGAATGGTCTAATCGTTATTATTTTAAATAACGAATCGACAAAATTAAAACATTGCTAAAGAATTCTTAAAAAAAGATTTTCCAATAAGGTTCTTCACAGAGTGTGCCAAGTCAAAGTAGATCCACGTCGCATCGATAGATGGCGTTGCTTTCCATGCAACAAAATACAAAATCCCAAAAATTGTTATGAAGCAAATTTTAGTACCTACTTAATTTGCTTTCTCTATCAGAATATCCTTTTGCACTTTCTCTGTCCGAATACTTTCCATTGTACTTATTATATCTGTCACTATGCCCGTTCTGTCTGTAAGGCTTTTCACTGGCACTGTAGTGAATCTCCGAGGGACCTATGGTCTTGGACCAGTGATGAGTCCAGTAGAAGTCATCAGGGTACCGTGGGTAGGGGTTCTCTCGGCAGAGGACCACGCAGTAGATGAGACTGCCGACGAGGGTTATAAACCCGAAGATCAGGAACACTATGCCTAGGATCCTGGAAAGAATAAAGACTGATTAGTATTAGAGATAATTAAACATTTTAATCGTCACGGACTTGGTTTATGAATTTATTATCCTTGTGTTTCGAGGTATCATAGTATATAGATGAAGCTCTTACTGACATTAACATATTTAAAACCTAATATTGTATCCATTGACTTATATTTATCGTTATATTATTGTATTTTCATTTTTATTTTTGTACATTTGACGAAGCTCTAGATTGCATATATTTTATTTTATTGACTTTAAATTGTAAAATGACGTATCTAAGTGTAATGTTATTACCAAAAGATGAAATAAATGAATATAAATATGAATATATATCAGACAATGAATCTTAAATCTTTTTCCAGGGCATCAGTACAGCACGTGGCATCGATGTTGAGCGTTGGGGCAAAGAGTGGGGATCGCTTTGCACATCTTACGAGACTATCATCGTATCCGAGACGCTTGTGCTCGGAGCTAACCAATCCGGCGCGTGCAGGCGCGGCGCGCGATTAGCCAATCACGTAATCGTAATGGTCTTCTGCGCAACTTTCGCCTAGCGCTCAACTTCCGGGACGCTACTTGTACTTATTTGAGATTTAAACATAAAACATACATTTGTCGCCATGGAATCGATATGGAATAACCATCCTTGTGTTTCGAGGTATCCAATGAATTTTGCCAGGGGCAATCAGTACACCAGGACGGTACGAATTGGGAATCGAACCCGGAACCTAGTGGCGGGCATTAGTTTTATTTTGAGGTAGGCACTGCCTAATTGCCTATATGCACCGCACGCCCCTGCCGGAACCTTTGCTCTTAAGGCAAATCATCAAGCCAGTCCGGTCGTCAATTTAATTTGTATTTTTGATTGAGCATTTGAATTTAGTCGATAAAAGGACTTGGGTTGATTTTATTTTGGCCTTACCATGATCTTTTAAAGCCGTAGGTACCAATTACCGGAATTACCTACTTTAACCTTGTTTTCTTAAACTTTAATATGTCATTCATGCATTACCTACCACGCTACTCGCGGCAGTAATTTTGAACTCATGACATTTTGTACTTTATTGAAAAATTAAGAGATATTACGTTGTACTGTTACACGCACGTACTCTAGGTAGTTCATAAATCTCAGCAACAATGCTAGTTGAGTTTTTAATAATTTTCCCACAGGTGTTGAAATCTCGACTCGCGAAAGAAATATTTGTGGTCCTAACTTCATTCATTTGACAAAAGAAATGGCGCGCCATTAAAAATCACTTAACCTTTTGATCGTGGATGAACGGTAAACGCAATTTGGTGATCGTTTGGGACAAGGTTTGGCATTTTTGGGCCATTTTTCACGGTCACTCGTATGTGTGCCGTAACTGTCGTATGGTGGTGTCATATTCTCATGGCGTTTTTTTTGGTAGTGTACCGTACTTAAATAATTAGTGATGTGAAATGGGTGAGTTTCATTATTTATCATAGACAAATATTCCGTATCCAAAGCGTAAAACGGGACACACAGACAGACAGACAGACGGAGAGCGGAGTCTTAGTTAAGTCTGTCTGTCTGTCACCAGGATGTATCTCATGAACCGTGACCGTAGTTAGACAGTTGAAATTTTCACAGATGATGTATTTCTGTTGCTATAAAAAAATACTAAAAAACAGAATAAAATAAATATTTAGGGAGGCTCCCATACAATACAATAAACGTGTTTTTTTGCCGTTTAAATAAATAAACGGATACGGAACCCTCAGTGCGCGAGTCCGACTCGCACTTGGTCGGTTTTTCTATTTTATTTTATGGTATTTGAAATTGCCCTTTAACAGTAATCTAAGTTGATAAAGAACGATAAATTGAGATTATCTACTTACGTCACTGCTTATCACTAGCAACACAATTATTTTATTTTTTATCAATAAAATTACTTCAAGAAGTAACAAGACGACCGCATGGGTCTAGTGGTTTGCGCTCCGGACTGTCAACCCAAGCGATCGCGGGTTCGAATCCCACAAGGTATTAAAGTTTGTGTGACGGGCGAGCGCGACTATTAGAATCTTAGTGAATGTCATATAGGTAATTATTTTTATAAGACTATAGGCCATAGATGATGAATAATCTCGTCTTAAAATATATTTAGTATCTATTCAAAACCTAAATGTTTGCTTGCAGAAATAGGCTGCTTACAAAACATTATTTCCGCCGTTATAAAAGGTCTACGAGAGTTAGAGGCGAGCGTTGTAGGTAACTAAATGAGATAGGCAGTAAGTACTTTTAATGTATTTCATTCATAAAAAACCGGCCAAGTGCGAGTCGGACTCGCGCACGAAGGGTTCCGTACCATTATCTATAAAAACGGCAAAAACATGTTTGTTGTATGGGAGCTCCCTTAAATATTGATTGTTTTCTGTTTTTTAGTATTTGTTGTTATAGCGGCAACAGAAATACATAATCTGTGGAAATTTTAACTTACTAACTAATAACGGTTTATGATATACAGCCTGGTGACAGACAGACCGACAGACAGACAGACGGACAGCGGAGCCTTAATAATAGGGTCCCGTTTTACCCTTTGGGTACGGAACCCTAAAAACCACTGATTTTCATCAATAAATCAATCTACTGCCTACCTCGAAATAAAATCAACTGTCGGGCGTCAGTCCGCCACGCGTAGAGTGTACTGCCTCTTTCTGACATAATATATTATAACTATGCTAGGAAGCGAATAGAAAAACTGCTCCAACGATTTGAAAGAAGAAGATGAGAGAGAGGACTAACAAACTTGCTGGAAAGGAAGATGCGAAGGAATATACAGGGTGTCGGGTAAAATATATCAAGTCGATACAAACCTTAACTTATGTAAACATATGCATATAAATAGTAAGCTGAAGTCAGAAATTTGATATCATCATTAAAAAAAAAATCATACAAAACAATTTTTAGAATGCAATTTCTGTTTTTTTTTTTTCAAAAATGATGATAATACATTTTTTTCTTCATACTATTTATATGCATAAGTTAACATAGGCTAGCGTCGGCTTGATATACCATTTACATAGGACCTTCAGGGCTAGCATGCGCAACACGATAAAATTTTGTCGTGGCATTTTATCGACTTTCGACGTTCAACGGACAAAGAAAAAACCAAAATATCATGCAATGCCGTGTTATAACGTAAAAATAAGTAGCTACGAAGAACGGGAGACCCTAAAAATATTAAGAAAAAGGATTCGAGACGAGAATTTGGGAAAACGACAAATATCGTCGAAGACAAAATTTGTCTTGTCTATCGATAAAATAACCGATGCGCGCATGCTAGCCCTGCTGGTAAATGTTGTCGTCGTATCTTAAGGTACCTACATTTTACGACCGCCGCATACACATACATACGCTCGTGTTTTAGGAAACCTTAATTTAAAGATAAAGATCCCTTACCAAACGAACAGAGGTTCGAAGAACTGCAGCACGATGACGAAGCCGAGCGTGACGAGGATGAGCCCCAGGTTGAGGAGCAGCATCAGGCAGCACATGCCCTTCACGTTGGGGCAGAACGGGTTGGGTGCTGCCATCGCATCCACCTTCACGCCAGCCTGAAGAGTTAATTAATTGGGTTATGGGTTTTATTGTGTCGGAGTGTATGAAATTATGTGATAATGTGAAGTATTGTTTCTTCTCGGCACCAGCCCACAAATTGTCCCGAAGCAGTGGTAGGGAGAAAATATAATTGGGACGTGTAAAAGTGCCTTTGATGATGATTTTCCGACCGTTTTCGGCCATGGCGACCACTTCGACTCCTAATTGGACAGGCGCTGGTGCTCCCGAAGATGGCTTATGTAGCCGATCTTCGCAGCGAGTTCCCGTGCACAATGAGGGCACGTTAGTACGCCGCTTACATAGTTATAGCTGATGGCGGCAGGAGGACGGGCCTTTAGCTCATCGCGCTTAGCGTCGAGGTCAGCTTTACGCTGCTCCTCGAACTCGCGGACGTATACTTTAATGGCCAATTTGCCGAAATAAATTATTTTGATATACTCATTCTTTTAGGGGATAGTTCTATTGCTCAAATTATAGTTATAAACGTACCTTTCTAGAGACTTTGGACCTGTGTGTGGATGCGACTGAGGGCGCCACTGCGCTCCGGTAGGAATACACGCTGCGGGGCGCTCGGGACTGTCGGCTGTGGACAAATAATTTATTGGTTATTAATTTTTACTAACGAGTTTCTTTTACAAAATATTGTAAATACAATATAACTAAGTGAGAGCATTAATATAAAAGTGCTGGCAAAGAATCGTTGACTGATAGGTAGGTACCTCATCCATAGATAAAATCCTGGAATAATACCTACAGAACCAAAATAAAATAACACAATATGATCCGTGATTGGCTAAACCACTAATCAATTGACCTACTTTTTATGTGCTATTAAAAACGCACCTCTGCCCGACTAAAATATACAACTCAGAACCCATTTTAAAAAAAAACTCGTCCATAGACTTTATAGAGTAGGCAGTATTTTATTTTGTTTCAAAATTCTGAAGTTATTTAATCTGTGACTGTACTGTTTAAGTTAGTCTAAATGTAGAAGTGTTATATATTCTGCGGTAGTAAGAGTTGACTCAACAGGACTAGCTATCATCCCCAACATCATTATTAAAAAATTACTAACATGTTTCTCTTTCATTCTGAATCATTGGATTCAGAGATAGATAGTCCGTATTTTACATCATGTGGCCCCCTCAGTGGCACGCTTGTTACCATAGCAACCCATAATTGTTACCATTAGTAACCATAGTTGTTACCCACTCAAATCTGGCCTGTTCTTTTGGTGACAATTGCAGCACCACACTCTATCTAGACATGTTTATAATCAAAGGTTTTTCCTTACTTTTATTTTTATAGAGCAGACTCAGTTGCTGATATACTTACAAAATTTTATTATAGAACCAACATCGAAACTAACTGCATTTGCATGCTATATTTAATGGCCGGATAGGTTAGCATATTTTATCATTGTCGATCTTCTGTACACCCTGTAAACCCTATTCAATGGTAAATAAATATTTTCTTTCTTTCGCAATCGTCAAAAAAAAATAATTTAATATAATCATACTCAAACTCAGTACAGACTTACTAGTCATCCAACTTTCGGGACAAAACAAAGTCCGTTAGAGGTCGTGACACGCACCTGACGACCCATATTTTCTCGTGGCCATTCCATCCAGTATCGTCACATCATTAACTGTTACTAGCTACGCAAATTTGAACCTTAAATTTAATAGATAAGGTTGATATTTTACGGCAGCGATCTAGTTTTGCCGACCGCGGGCCATGAGCGCTCCAAATCTTATGTCACGTTGGTCACGAAAAAGTGAGGATAGTCAAGTTGGGTTGTACAGGTGGAATTTTCACGGTTTAATGACAATGTTGCTTATACAGGGTGTTACAGTAATAAAAAAGCAAGCAATAAAAAATTAAGCGATATAAAAGTTTACGGGATAAATAATGTTATTATCGGCTCTAAATAAATAAAATAAATCGCTAAAACCCAACTTAATTTAATTTAAATTCAACTGCTCAAATACAATAACTTTTCTAGTAGGATCAGTCTACTATCAGGAAAAAAACACTTCCCCACACTAACCGCCGAGATGAAGGGATATGTATTTTTTGAGATTACGATATTGATTTTTTAGTAGTAGATAAAATTACCCCTTCAGCAAACTTGTTTAATTTCAGTAAATTTTTTCAAAACTGAAATACCTACCGCCCGTAAAATAAAAAATGGCGGTAAAGAAAAAAAAATCGTGCCATAGTTAAACGCTACGCATCACAGATCACTGAATAGGTTTTTCGAATTCAAGAAGACTTTTTGTATACTTTAATACAATTTATTTGATAAGAAAAAAAATACAGTTTTTAAATCTAAAAAAAAAAAACAAATAGGTAAAAACCTCCCTTTGTATACTTATGTATTTATTACCAGTAAGTAACTAGTGTTTGTTAGATTTAGTAAATCGCGAAGTAAATTAGCTTTAGAAAATGTATTTTGAATGCCGATCAAGGCTGCTCAATCTGAACTAGCTTGTCATAAATATTTTATAAGTTAAGGTAAGTAATTGTAGCATTCAATAATACTTTTAATAATTGATGTTATCAATCAGACGATATCAGTCAGCCCATTGAATTACAGGTCAAGGTTTGGAAACGTCACGATTTTTTATAAAAATAATAATCTCTTATCGAACACTTAGTCAGTTGAAGGTGGTAATTACATTACAAAAATAACATTTAAGATCAAACGATACAAATAAATGAGATTCTAGCAATGCATCATAATAAATTGTGAGGCAAATTGATTTATTGCCGCAATCGAAATAGTTTAAATCGAATCGTGAGCGGTTTGAATTGAGCTTCTTGTTAAAAAATAATAGAAAATATCAAATTTAACTATTGTTTCCGTGTAATAAAATAAATATAGATTTTTTAAAAATACGTAGTTTACCAACTTAATACACGGCATTAATTAACGCCACTTTATACCCTAGATTTGCATAGGAATACAAAGTTATGACATCACGTAGGATCTAAGTTTGTTTTTAGATAATTGTGAACTAAGTTTTGTTTCAATTCAAACCACAGATTAATATTATGTTAGATTTCATACTTTGAATTATTCTGATCTTGATTAATAATTATTGTTACTTTTTTTGTTTCACTTTAGTCTTTTCTTTTATGAGCACCTCTTTTATCTCGCTTCTGAATTGAATTAATTTAAAAAAAAAAAAATAGTTGCCATCTTATAGCATTGAATGTTCTAAGGATGGCACTGAATAAATAATAAACATTCGAACTCGTGTTCGAAATTCGAATTTAAACCCACTGATCAAATAATACTTTTAAACCTTTTAATCGGAAATACTTTTATCGCTCAGTGCTTCCTTGGTATGTTAATCTGATCTTTTTTTAAAGTTGAAAGTAAGTAAGTAAGTATTTACTGACAGGAAAAGAAAAAAAGGTGTCTAACGAGGCACGAAGTACGTAATCCGAACAAATATTTACTAACAAATAAGATGTCAAGTGTGCCTTGGTATTTGAAATAAAAGGAGTAAAAAGTTACCGAATAAAATGGAATTAACGTCAAATAAAACTACTACGGGTTTTGAAGCCGCTCGGTTTAGTTTTATCGATGACAAGCACCTAAAAACCAAGGATAGGGACCAAGCAAAGGTAGGCAAATCATCCGAAAAAAAAAACTATTCTTTTCATTAGGATATTAATTTAGATTTATCTTTTGCTTTTAATAACCCGGACCTAGAGCATGCTCTACGTGTGACCTAGGCAAATAAAGGTGTGGAATTTTTATAGTTATTAATAAAGTTTTTTCTGAGATTTTTATAATATTGAAATGTTGCTATAATTAATTCAATAAATTGAACATATGTAATTTCTCATAATTTTTACTTCGGTTGTGATATTTAATGTAGACGAGTAATTATAAGAAATTATCATCATTTTACACGCTAGTTCAATATCCTAACAGTCGATTTTCAAAATGTACCTATGGAACAAGCTATACAGTATAATGCAAAAAAAAAATTGCTGGGAAATGACTTTTATTTTTGGGTATCAGAAAAATAACTTATTTCTAGCCCACAATGTATAGCGCGCACGCCACAGACTATGCCTGTGTGTGTAAGCGGATCATGTTTCTTTGTAAAAAAAATTAGTATTATCAAACAGAAGTCGATTTTGTAAAAATCTTTGAACAAAAATTTTTACTTTGACTGGCAATAACTCGGTAACCCGTCATTTCCCGAGTATAGTGTAAAAGAAAAAAATGATCGTAATAATACGAAGAATATGTAGTATTCGGCTTGGTTAAGCCTTTTTTTACACCCGATATACCTATAAACCATGTTTGAAGCAAAAAGGTAGGTACATTAAATTGTACAATCGAGATTCGAGCGACTTCCTCACGCGTAGTAGGATCTCCTTTTTATTTTATCTACTTAATCTATTTTGACAGCTTCCAATAGTTGGACAAAGGACCCTGAATTGGGGTTAACAGTTAAATTGGTTTGAGGTGACCATAATACATTTTATCAATGATTAATTTAAATTGACGTTACGACTAAGTGTTTGGAATGATTTTATATTAAGTTATTTTTCTAATTTTATAAGTAATGAGGAGTAAAGATAAAAAATACCGTATTTGTTCGAGGGACCAAAATAATAAAGTTTGTAGTAGATGTAGATTTTCTAACAAAGTTATATAGGTAGGTATTAATATATTATGATTTATCGATCATAATAAATAAATAATAAATAAAAAGCCTTTTAATTCTTGCACATTTTACAAAGTTATACAAGTAGTATGAGAATAAACTTATAATAAATAAAATAAAAATAATAATAATATAGATAATTGTTTTAGATACCACTCCTATTATTAATCAAGATATATTTAATAATGTTATTGTTATTAATACAATGCTGACTTGATTCTTCTTGTTTTTATGCAAGAACCCCTCCTCAGGTGAAGGTGAAGGCCTTCTCTAAAGAAGTCCATTTTTCTCTATATCGATATCGATGTATCGATCATAATCATAATAAAATATGTATGGATCGACTTTAGTTCTAAGCACTTCTATAATACCTAAGCAATAGATTTATTTCCTTAAGAAACTTTGACTAAGATTCAATGAAGATATTACGAAAGCAAAGTTATTTTAGACCTTTAGTCAATGAATGCAATTACAATCCTAATTATATAGGAAATTAAATTGCTTGCTAATTAAATATTTTATGAAGTGTAAGTATTAGGGGTTCTGAAAATACGGGCGTTAAATACATTTCATTGCGCCGCGCTTTTAGTATAATGTTGGGGCTTCACCTGCGTCTAATGTCGTTAATTAGTGCTCTATTTGACGTAATACGCAGGTGTGGCCGGTCTTTGTGCGCTAATTTGCTTCAATAACATAAGACGTTAGGCGATAGCTCGGACGGCGGTAACTTTGGACACATCAAAGGGATTAAGCGGGCGTTCAGTGCGTTGTTGTGGCTACACCTACTACACTAAACATGTTAAAACACGGTCACATTCAAAAACTCTTTGTGAAATAAATGTTAAAGTGAGGTTATTAAGTTAGGATGGAGTAGACAAAAAGAGAAAAGTATTGAGTTCTTGAAAGCGTTTTATTCTATTTTAAAGACACACTCACAGATCACACACTAACTAAGTCGCTAGACGCTAGAATCAAACGTCAAATAAGTGTGGCCACGCACTTAGCGCGTAGCTTAATGCTTTAATTTAGTTAACGCAAATTATGCCTTTATTTAAACGTTAGGCGTCACGCAGGTGAAGCCCCAGCATAATAAGGTTTTTGAGTAAAAAGTTTATACTAAGGTTTTTGAGTAAAAAGTTTATACTAAGGTTTTTGAGTAAAAAGTTCCAAAATGTCTAAATAAAAGCTCACAAAAAACGAGCACACGAATCAAATTAAACCATTAAGTTCAAAAGTAATCGGTTTTTGTTTTTTTTACCAAAAAGTTTGGAAACGCGACCGCAGGTTGACCATAGACCATAGCTAACTCGGCTTACTTTCTACTGATGTCCTTGGTTGGGCCTAGGGTTGTCACTCTTTGTTATTATTTTTAACACTTTATTTATCTATATTTATATCAACGGCTGTATCTTTTTTGAGTTAACTTAGAAGTTCGATTTTCCACAGCTTCAAGGAGCTTCGGTTTTAAATTCACTTCGATACCTCCACGCATTCCCGAGATACAGGTGTTGACGGACAATAAAGTCCTTTAAGAGTTCTGTATTTTCCTTTTGAGGTACGGAACCCTTAAAACAATAAGGGTGATCTTATCACCAAAAGCGATACTTAATCATACAAGCTTTATTTGATTTCATTGAATTATTAAATTGTTTAAAGTGGGGTAATGTAGAGCGAGAGATAAAAAACAGAGATGCATATAAATACTATGGTGAGGTCAGAAATTTTATATTTATGAAAAAAAAACGTATTCAAAAATTTTTGTTTTGTATAAAAAAAAAAAAAAAAGTGATGATATCAAATTTCTGACTTCACCCACTTCCCCGTACTATTTGCATGCAATATGTTAACATGGGCTAGTTGAAGATAAATAACACTTGAAAAAATTCATCGACATCAGGTGGGACTCAAACCCACGTCCCATCGCATGCCGGGCGAGTGCTTTTACCAACTAAGCTACCGAGGACGTCACATGACACGATGAAATTTCTCAAGTGTTTTTCTCGTTGTCGAAGGCAGCCTAGTTTCGGCTTGTTATACCTACCATTTACGTAACACCCTCTATAAATAATTGCAGGAATAGATTTTGTTTTTAAGAGAGATCTTGTCTTGACATTGGGAGTCGTAGCTCGTGTACATCCTTAATTCTGCCCGGGATTCGAAGCCTCGACCTTTTTTCGGCACAACTCAATTGGGGCTGACGGACCCTTTGAGAAACCGCTGTGGATTTATCCATTGTCCTTAAATTACGTGACTCAATGTCCCGTACTCTCTTTGTGAACGTGGTTAGTTTTTAAGGTTATACGGGTAAAAAATGTGGGTTTGGATGGATGTTTTAATCACTGTTAGAAATGATTGGGCATGTTTTTCTTGAGAGCATCGAATTAATCTTAATATATAAAACAAAATTTGTTACAACACTTATAACTAGAGAACGGCTGGACCGATTTTCATGGTTTATTATTTGTTGGATTTGTCTCCGCCCCCGAATTGCAGAATAATAATAATAATATACTAATAATAGCAGAACAATAATATAAACAAAACATTAGAAAAGCTTATAAAAAAAAGTGTTAGGAGATACGGAGATTGCCGGGTGAGTGACAGCTAATGTTTAAATTAGCTGTCTTATTCAGAATGCATTTGCTATTCCGGGACTAAGGTTAAACCACTGTTTTAACGTACGAAAATCAGTGGTTTAACCTTAGTTTGGACTAGTAAATGCACTCTGAATAAGACAGTAGTTGACTAGTAATTATGGAGTAATGCAGGTAACTAGGTAGATATGTAATGTAGAGAGTAGTAACTGGACTACCTTAAATAAATAAATATTGGACGACATCACATACATTGCTTTGATCCTTTGGTAAGTAGCTAAAGCACGTGTTACAGAAATCAGAAACAACGACGGTACCACAACACCCAGGCCCGAGACAATATAGAAAAGTTCTTTATCTACATTGACAATATAGAAAAGTTCTTTGTCTACATTGACCCGGCCGGGATCGCGGAACGAACCCGGGACCTTAGAGATGTCGACGCCTAATCCAGCATGCTCGTCTCTCAGCGACGAAGGTCGTCAAAAATGTATGGGGGTCAACCATTGTTTTTTGTCACTTGTGGTATGTTTATGTATGGCTTGTTAACTGTTGGCTACTTCATATCAAAGAAAATTTATTGCTACAACATTAATTTAAATCCCTAACCAACTTAGAAAGTTTTGCAAATGTAGTACTTAGCATTGACCATTAGCTAAGTACATAGTAGCGTATGCTAGTAGTCACCACATATGTACAATTAACTCTCTAAGAGTATACACATCAATGCTTATGAAGTAGAACATACTGACTGGTAAATTGCAACTTAGTTGTACTCATTGCGAACAGGAACCGAGAAATTATTGTTTGTTGTATCCAATAACTATGTATTAGCCTCTAGAAACTGACCATTCGCTAGTGATGCTCGATAGATCGTTATCGATAGTCTATCGAAAACATTGCGATTGTACGACTATGATGATATACGATAGGTGACTTGCAATGACATCGTTAATTGTATCTAATTAATAAGGATCGATAGTATCAATGGTAAACTTAGTAATTATCATGTAATAAAACCGTAGCGCAAGTAAATTTGAGGTTCGGATTATTCTACAGGCACATCAAATTATCACAAACTGTCAAATATTCTAATTATTAATAAACTCTATTGCTTAATAATTAGATAGAAAATCGAATGAACAAATTTAACAGTTTTGGATATACAATTTTTTGTTACAGATATTAATAATATACACACATACCATTTTACGGAATCGATGTCAAGTATTAAAAATCTTGGGAATGGGGGTTCTATAGAAAATATAATAACACAAGACGTGTAGTCATGATGCAAGATTGGTCTAGGTAGTCCTTGCCCCAGCTCCAGAAATGACACAGAGATCAGATAAAAAAACCTTCAATGTAAAAAATATGCGATGACATGACATATAAGTATACTGACTGACGTTTAGGAACAGGAAAATGATTTTTCAATATCCTTACTGATTTTCAAGTCAACTATCGATAGCGTGGCTATCGACAGTTTCTCATCACTACCATACCAGTCAAGTTTCTAAGTTCCAAAAGCAACCTTACTGGGAGGAGTTAAGGGTGTGTCTGGATGACGTATCCTGGGGGCAGGTAAAGTATAGGTCCTGAATGTTGAGGTGGGAGGTTTGAACATGAATAGGGTGTAAGCCTAATGTTTTCTGTATGATTGCTTTGTTAAGAAGATGTTTAGCTTAAACAGGATATCAGATAAAGATCCGTTTCTTGGATGTTGGTTAAAATGGAATTATGAAAAAGGAATTTACAATAGAAATTTGATTTATACGCGGTTTCATGCGCCCGCTTGGTGCATACTTAATATCTGTAGCAGAAAATCCGAAAAGTAAAAGGTAGTCGAATATCGTTTTATTTTAAATTCTTATCCAAGACTCACAAGAACTCGAGCAACACTGTAACGAACTCTGTTCAATAAAATTAAATTAAATTGTATCTGAAAACATGTGACATCACGCCGCGTATAAAGTGTCTGACGCTTTGCCTACATTATGATGGATCAATTATTTTAGTGTTTTCAGTCTTGTGTTGGTCTCAACTCAAGTGAAAAATCTAAGTAAATTTTGTTCAGGACAAAATTTACTTAGATTTAATGTTACTTTGCGTAAAACTTGATAAATAAACAGAAAATCCCATCTTTGCAAACTCAGTTTTCATAAGGTTCTTTCTTACCGCGAAATTTTTTCAAAATTTCAACTTCAAAGTTACCAAATTACTAACAGAGCTAACTAACAAATACTTATGTGATAAACCCAAATCTTGAACTTTCAATTCCAACATTTGATAACCTAGATTTGATTTTAATTTACCTGTGTTGATAAATTGATTTGAGACTTTGTGTCTGACATTTCGATGATTATAAAATAATTTGATACCATAGAGCTGATTGATTGATAGAGCCTGGATGCCTACTCCGAAAATATTTCGTTCGTTCGGAGTCCGAACCTATTCACTTGTATCAAACCGTTGACAACGAGTCATCACCAGCCTATATCAGTCCACTGCTGGATGCAGGCCCCTCCAAAAGGAGGATTTTGCCATAATCGCCACGCTTGGCAGGCGGGTTGGCGATCGCAGTTTGGCCAATGGTGGAGAGGAGACGCTGCTGCCCGTCTTCGTATGGCGGTTCTCCTGTAGTCGCCTCTTACGACACCCATAGGAAGAGAAGGGGTGGTGCTATTCTTTTAACGTGCCGGCACCACACGACATCGTTAATAACGAGTGAACAACATAAAATGGTCGTGTTTTTACACGGCTAATTTCAGTTAGTCATATTTTGTCAAAGGATTGATAGAAGTAAATGATTTTAATACGTCCTAGGTTACTACGTCTACTAGGTACTTATAGGTTAATACGTCCAAATACAATACGAACGATATATAAATGCCTTTTGAATTAAGATTGAATTCGTCAATAGCTACCCTAAGGAAAACGCTTGTGGTGGTTTTAAGAGTCCATCACTAATAAAAACGTATAAAATTAGTTTATTTTGCTATCAAAACTAAATTAACAACTGTCTAGTAAAATAACAATCATAATATCTGTTATACCCGGTATAAAATTATGTAATAAAACATAATTTCGTCTGGCTCAACTAACCGAAGTTTTCTCCGTATCGTCATCATCAAGTCCAACGCCATTCCTCTCTCGAATTCCCCCTACGATTATATCCTAGAAAGGTCTGACCCACGTAATATCCAGATTAGCGGTTACCAGACGGTGGCCAATAAATCGTGCGAGATGCCAGGTTCGATTCCCGGCCGTGACATCATTGTGCTGTCGCTGGGCCGACCTGACTTATTGCTGCTGTAGATTTATGATTAGGGATGTGACATTCTACGTTAAAATCGATAATTTATCATTCGATTGTTTTACTTCGCAATTTAAATCGATACAAATAATTGGTTTTGTTTTAACAATCAACTACTTCCGTAACCATTTTTTACATAAGCGGTACTTCACGCCTGGACAGCTTTTAACTCTTTACAAAGCCCAAGTCCGATCTTGCATGGAGTACTGCAGCCACCTTTGGGACGGCTCGGCGAAATACCAACTTGCTGCACTAGACTCGGTGGAACGCAGAGCCAAGAGAATAATAGGCGATAAAAAACTGGTGGCGTCCAAGCTGCACAGCCTGGTTCACCGCCGCAAGGTTGCTTGCCTATCGGTCTTCTACAGATTGTACTTCGGAGAGTGTGCTCATGAGCTGCATGAGCTCATACCACCGTCACCTTTCTTCCATCGGACATCCAGACGCACGGCCGGCTACCATCCGTTCTTAGTTGATATACCCATAATCCGCACTAAGCGCTTCTCATCATCTTTTATAATGCGCACAGCTAAAGATTGGAATTCCCTGCCTGCGTCTGTATTTCCGAGTGCATATAACCTGACTCTCTTTAAGTCCAGAGTGAATAGGCATCTTCTGGGCAAGCTCGCTCCATCGTAGATCCCATCTATGCTCTAGAGCAAGATTGGGGTCAAGAGTAAGCCCATCTTAAGTAAAAAAAAAAAAAAAAAAACATATGTAATCACATTCCGGCCTTAAAAGTAGGTAAAAAAACATATTTTGTAACATAAATTGATAAATAAAATTTATATTTTTTAACAAACATCGATTTTTAATATTTTTCTTCCGTAATCGATATTTTTTTCACATCCCTGTTTATGATATAGTTAACTGTTGCGGGGAAATGTTCTTCTAATACAAATAATAGCATTAAGAGGTATTTTGCTCAACCGGATTCTAAGCCGCAAGGCTACCGCGTCGACCCGGTTCGCGAAGTGAACCTGGGCTGGGGGCCTAGCACGAAAGTGTATCTTTCGTTCGGTCGTATAAATTTAACAAATTAAAATGGCCAGATTGGCCAGTCTCATGTCAATTCTTTGATAAAATATGACCAGCTCAATCTAGCCGTGTAAAAAACACGACCGTTTTTAATTGTTCATAAATTTTCAAACCTTTGATTCGGGGGACTGTTTTCGACCTCAGGTGGAATCGATGATTTTTTTCAAGTGTTATTTATCTTCAATTAAACCTTGTATGGAATTGCTAAAAACAAAAATTTACACTGTTTTTATAGTTTTATAATGGATGAAATGATGCCTTACTTCATTTCGTGAGAAGAACAAACTAGTCAATCCCCTGTAGCCTGTGTTATATAAATCAGAAACAACGGTACCACAAAACCAGACCTGAGACGATAGAGAAAAAATCGTTGTCTCATTGACCCGCCTGGGAATAGAACCTCGGCGATGGCCAAAGGTGATGCCATGTCTTGCGTAATTAAACTATTATGTATCTGGCCACATCTGTCGCAGAAACGATGAAAGGTGGATTAAAGGGGAGACCACGCCTTGGCAAACGGAGTGTAGGACGCCCCCAAGCCCGGAAGATGGCTGGCAGTGGATGGATGAAAAAAGCGGGAGATTGTGCTCTTTGGCGCTCTTTGGAGGCTTACGTCCAGCAGTGGACTGCAATAGGCTGAATAGAATGTATCTCGTCTCCCTGACAGCCGGTATAAATACTAAGTCCTACAACAGGGTTGCCAAAAAAGGTCGAGTTATTGAGAAACAAGACCATAGAGTGCTAAAATAACGCAAACGTCATAGAAAATGGCGACGATTTCTGCACGTATAAGTCCGTTAGGGCCGACAAAGACCAAACATACAATCACGGCAGATGACTGCGCCGCGCCAGAACGCGATGAGTCATGCCGCTGCACCGATTGCACTCGGTATGGGTAATTTTCCATCAATCTAGGCGTTTAATGTTGAGGTTTTGTTTGGTACTTGGTTCGGGGCAGACGTGCGGGTGAAACGCGCGATTTAAACGCTGGTTTTATGTGGTTGGGTATGAGATTATGTAACAAACAAAGGGTAGGCTTCCCTCGTAGACTCGGTAGACTGGGGACCTTGTCAAGGTTGCGGGTAGCTGTTGGGTGCAAACGGCCTAGAGATGCTCGCAGTGACATTCTATAGAAGATACCTATGTTTAGCAGTGGACTTCTGATTGACTGATCGATGACAAATCATCATCGTTGATGATGAACAAGTATATGCTCTGATATCTGAATCACATACCACAATGCAGATGAAATCAAAAAGCTAAGTCGCAAAGTATGACCGATAATCATTTCGTATTTCCATTAGTATATCGTATAGCCAAGGAATCGATTTCGCTGCACTTGACTGTGTTTATCAGTGTTTCTGAAGACATTTAAACAACTTTAGGGCTTACTTCCTCATAGTCTACTTCCTTGATTGTAATCAAGAGTAAATCCATCGAGTAAGTAGATATGGAAAACGTTTTGGTACATCGTCGTTTTTATAAACGCCCGTGTGTGTACCCCTAGTGACGCTCTATAATTCAACGCGGAGTGCGCCCGCGCATGGATTAGGCACTCAAGGATTTAGCGGTAACGGCGTTGTAACCTTTCGACGCCATTGGATACGAGTTTACGACTGATTGCCTGTGTCCCAGCAATTCCACCTTAATATTAGAATGGGGACCAGACCATGGTAATTAGTTTACTTGGCCTACTGTCTACAGTACATACTTATGGAAATGAAAATTAACAGTTGAAGTAGAGTTACTTTTTTTATTTTGTTATAGAACTTAGTTTTTTTTTCATGAAGCAATTAAAAAAAGGACATGGAGGTTTGATTTTTTTATTTCTTACTCTGATCAGGTATTAGGACTTATTTCTTACCTTACAATATTTGTTATCCTTGTTCTGACACAAGTTGATTTAAAAAAATGTTAAAACTTTTAAATACGATCGATAGAGGATTAGAGTCATATTTTGGGTACATAAATGGTTTGGGACACAGAGACCAGACAAATTTTTAAACACTTTTTGAATTAAAACAGTTTAATTTTCAACGAACTACTTACTATTTCTGACTTTACATATGTGCCTGTTGACTGTTTTGGACTCCGTTGAGAAAGAATGTACTTAGTTTGTATTTACGTTTAACAGAACACAAAAACATAATAGCTGTTACTATCTAACGTACAACGTTTCTGACATTATTGAACTAAGAAAAGGATCCAGAAATTTAAACTTACCAAAGAAAAACGACGCACGAGTCGCCCGCTGACAGTCAGTAAGAGAGATTGATATTTCGAAGCACAGTGCGGTCCGTTTGCTATGGTAGGATTTATTTCCGCAATATTGTTATAGTATCAGTAAACTGTAAAGCAACTATGTAATGTTGGGGAAGGATTGGAAGTGGAACGGCACGGCATTGGTAAGTAATTACAAGGACTAAGCGCAGCCATTAATTATTGTCTCAGTTGTCTGAGTTCCCGTTATGTCACAATAAAGTTACTATATCATTTGTTTTTAATGATACATTCTACCAACAATAAATCTGATTATCTAGCAATATACTAAGGCGAACTTAAAGTTTGGCGATAAAATTTTTCGTCGTCAGTAACGTCATCTTTCTCAACAAACGGTTTCACCGAAAACCAGCGCAATGGCTAGGACCTCCACCTAACGCTTTGCTGAGTGCATATCATTTGGTTCTATCTTACACAACTTTTCCGTAATATTTATTTGTAATGTCGTTTTTCTTCTATGTCTTATCTTGTTAAGTTCACTTGTTATAATGACTATGTATGTGTTTATGGACCAATAAGACTTTTGTGTAAATTTTCAGTTTTTCGTTGATTTTTCCATATTTTTCAAGGACCGCTCGGTTATTTTATTACATTATAATATCCACCCCGACGAGACCTATCTCTGGATACCACGTTTGTTCGGTTACAACAACTTAAAATTGCCTCTTTCGGGATTCGAACCCGCGACCGACTGACTTTATTTATTAACTGAATGGTAAGTCACGGTTTCAAAAAATGGCCATTTTATTGTTACGGAGGTTTTCTACTTTCGTTGCAATCAGTTTCGTGAACAACAGTCTATCATTCGGCAATTATAATTAATTGAAAGTCACTGTAAATATTTTTATATTTTTAGAAAACACAACACAGCATTATGCTCTCAACAGGAAAACTGTAGGTTAGGTACTGATAGATCTATTTTGCCCCCATTAAGCAACTTTACCCAATAAATATACGTAATAAATTTAATGATTTATAGAGCAGTAGTATTTGCATTACGTGATTGATATTTAAAATTACATGACTAGTCGTACCTAGTATCTGTGTTATGACGTCCAGGAAATACCATGTTTTATAGTAAAGAATGTAAACGCAAAACCATAAAACTTTGTTATTTTACGATAGCTCAAAGAATCGAACTGGAACGTATAATTTTAAATAAATATTCAACACACTAGTTTTGTTGTAATGGTCTCGTAAGGAATAATCATCCTTGTTTTATGAAGTATTTTTTTTGGCCAGGGCCGTTTTTTTAAGCTAAATTCTGAGCCAATTAAAAAAAAAAACGCCGGGGCGAATTACCACCCCATTATTTATTTATTTATTACGAAAAAAGGCTAGTCATGTACAATTGTAAAGTTCCATGGATATGGGGTTAATTTAAACACTAATGACATCTACCGATTGGCCAGCCACCAGTTAGTTAATGGTTAGTTAAGGGGCTCAACTCAAGTAGAACTCTACAATATTAGTTTCTCAAGACCAACTTTTCAAAAAGAAAAAACACTTTTAGTGTTTCTTACTAAGACTGGTCAGTTGCTACGACTTTTTATGTGTTCTTTTTTCAGTCTTTTAAATTTGGAAACCATTTTCCCATAGAAACCATTTTTATATTAAAGCATTAGAATTAGCCCCGAGATGAGTAGTTGAAGAATAATCACACATCCATCCATTCATTGGATGGATTCACAAATCCATGCAAATCTTTGAATGTAGCCGCCATTTTTAAGCCAAATTGCATCGGATTTCACACGGCTTAATTATCTCGTTTTAATCACGGGCCAATTTAATAAATTATTCAAAAATGTTCCATTTCAATTAATTAAGTAAGTTATAAGAATCACTTCGCACATTTCTTTCAATAATTTGTCGTTATTTTCCAAAATTAATAAAAAGCCGACACGAAAGTCTTCGTATAGGTACCGTAATCTTGCATTTTGGGACATTTCTGGATAATACATTTACTCTCGAAATTTCTCTATACGGCGCATTCAACGGTGCATGATATTATTTACTTCATTTATCAAAAGGCATAGTAACTGTTCCATTCGCCCTCAAAGGTGAAATCACAGATAAATATCACGTGAAACTCAAATTTATGGCGCTACATATACTTATTTATAGTGTAAAGTTTTAAAAAGTACGTATTCGGAGTGCGTACTTCGTAAAGACACTACATTTAATAGCTGCGATGACAAATTATACTGAAATTAAATTGCAGTGATATGAATCTCTAAGAAATAAGTAAGTAATTATTTTTGTCGTCAGTACATCATCAGGATATTGAGATAAGCTTAGAGGTGTGTAACCATGATCCAAAATGGTCTGGTTGCTACCATGAAGTACGGTCCAAACCCTGGCATATATCGTCTTTTTCACCAGAGTGCCTAGTGCGAGTACCACAAACAACCAAGTCACTTAAATCGATCGAAAAGTAATACAAATTATCACTGACTTTTCGATCGAAGTATGTGAAGCGATTATTATGTGTCGCTCGCACTAGGCCAGTTCAGATTTCTGAGGGTAGCTGTAACGTAAAAGCGTCTGCTAGTGAAGAGGAATCCAGACAACATCACACCAATATTCATGGTCTTGATTCTTGAAGAAAGTTTTTAACACTTTTGAGTGATGAGTGAGGTACCAGACAAAGTTTCTTTAGAGTAAGTAGAAAGAAAGGCCCACTCCAACTCCCTAAGATTCAGATTTTTGAATCAAAGACATACGCCTTCATCACATATCTTCTGTAAAACCTGTTCTATATTGGGATTTCTCACAGGCTCGTACTCGCACTTTATGGACAGACTTACCAACAAACACGTCTACTCTCACCGGTGTGGCTCTCGTATTCCTACTGACGTGGTGCGAACGAGAATTTATTGTCTGTGTGAGTGAGAGGGTTTAGCGCATACACTACGTCTTCAAAGGTAAATTTATTGATAAATGAGACTCACCTAATTTCCGAGGGGGGTCTATACGCAGCACTGGTGACGTACACATCAGAGTCGGCCCGTGGCGACCCGTTGGGATGTCTCCGTCCGTTCCGTTGCTCGCCGTTCCGTTGCTCGCTGTGTCTCTGATCGTTGTGGCGCTGGTCTCCGCCGCCAGAGGGCGACCGCGTTCGCTCGTCCATTGTCTGATAAAAAATATAAGAATACATACAATACCTAATTGTAATGGACGAAAAGTACTTTATATATACTTTTGTTACGAGGTACCTATAAAATTTGCCAGTAGCGTTTCCTATCCTAGCACACTCAGGCTAGAACCAATTTTAAAAAGTTCATTATCTGAATCGAGCAGAACGCGGAATCGAACCAGGGAGACCCTTACCGCGTCGCTACGCCAATCGGGTCATCAGAAAGCGGCTTGATAGAAGTCATGGAGGTAGGTATGTGACACGACTAAGTAATTTGGATCTTATAACTGCTTTCCTCCCGACGGTAGGTAAACACCTAGTTCTGGTCCCCCTTATATACTTTTATTGATAGTTGACCTAATATGGGTACCCCTTTAATTATCAGCATCTTAATTAATCTGGCTCTGGCTTAATTAAAAGTTACTTCAAATCAATACAACAATCGTTGGTTTAAAAACCATAACTCACATCTTCATAACATGCCCAAAATATACTCCATCTCAGCTCAAAAGCATTACATAGCTAATAAGCGATTAAACCCCAATAAAGCTCGGTATTGAGGTGTTGTTGGTATTGGTACGAAATGTTCGGTCCTGTATTACATTAGTGAAACGTCAAACAATACGGTATGTGGTAGTAAAAGGGGTGGAAGACATAGACGATAGCGATTTTGATATCAAAAAGTATTGCGCAGTAAGTTAGCGGTTACCAGTTAGTTGGCCAACACTAATGATAATAAACATTCAATTGGAGTACCTGTTCCTATTATACCCAAGTGGTAATTCTACGATGGCTGACATCGTTAAAAAAAGGATAATACTAAGAATATCTGCTTGTGGCTCCACTCTCGTCACAAATGAAGGTTATTATAAGGTAGTAACTGTTTTATTAAGATAAGACCGTTTTTCCCTTAAGCTTAAAGCTGACACACTGGCGGCTGTATCGGTCGCTAACTCAATGTTGAGTCACCGGCGAACTCTTGGGAGGTATAATAAGGTATACGTCAGCGTACTACTTATACCTACTGCGCAGTGCGCCGGTGTAGTGAGCAAACTGAGTTGCTGATCGCTGCGAATCAGCCGCTGAATGAGTCGACAAATACACTCGCACAAAACCACAAACTGCATACATTACGCTCTAGTCTAGATGGACACTCCATTAAAAACTATAGACAGGCAAACAGTAAGCCACTTACTGTTCCCCTAAGGGGGACACACGGCTTTAAAAGCACTGATGGCTGACGTAATATAGGAAATTTTGCGGAAATTTTCTCGTGACTTGGTCCGAAGACTATGGTCCGTCAAACATTCAATATTAGCATCGCATTTCGCGGGAGTTTAATAGCGCAGGAAACGCCATTCAGCGCGTCAGAAATAAATCACATCTGTTTTACGGACGGCGTACGGCGATCTTGTTTCATTACGTTTTGATATGGCTTGTTTATTTTGAAGATTGCGAAACAAATTGTTACGATTAGTTGTGTCCTTTCCAAAAATATTTTACTTTAATATAAATAAAAAGTTAAATTGCTTTTTGGATTTGCCTGTAGCCATTATACGTCTGTTCGTAAAGGTTTTTCAAATTTTAAATCATATTATGTCGAATTTTACGAAATGACGATGTTCTTATTGGTTTTCTACATTGAACAGGTTAAGGATAGCAAATTAAATAAATATAGTAGAGCTTTTCATATCCTTATTATCATAAAGCAGGTATCTTTTATGAGCCAAGGAAGTTGTGTGCATTGGGCAAATTTGCCGTTGTAAACTATAAAATCTACGCCATTTATAAGTAAATTAGAGTAGACCTGATTACCGAACGATAAAAACATGGCAATAGATCAAGGCCGAATTAAAATACACACCTATTATGCGCTAATCAGAATAAGCTAGTCATTATCGTACATTTGATCTGCATTGTTGCGAATCGGTGTATAAAAAAAACTTATTGGTTTTATACTAGGAAATAGTCAATGATATTCGAATTTATGCGTCTCCGTCACAGATTAAGGAAGTGTTAAGGTGTTGACGATGCAATAACAACTGATAGTTAGTGCCTACATGGAAGTGTATTAATGATTGCTACGTGGTTAGATTAATAGTTTTGTATTGTTTAAACCGCAATTATGGGTGTTCGGCTATACTTGCCTTGAAAGTATGAAACCAAAATGATTTTAAAAACTATTGTCTAGTCTAGACTTTTAGAATTAGGATTAAAGTCTACTTAACATTAAATCACAGTCATGGGATCTGATTTGAATCTTAAATATGTAAGATCTGAAATATGTAAGTTTACTAAGCTATACTTACCGTATATTCAGACAATGTCCTCTCGGAGGGGGCTCGATGACTATCATTTTCGTCTCTAGACGATGCTCTATGTAAATATGCTCCTGATGACGGCGAATCCACGCCCGACCTGTGCGTGGCTACATAATGGTTACTCTTCACTTTGTGCGCCATATTTACTCTTTGACCAATTCTAGGTGACACTCACGCACATTTTTAAATTTCGAATCAACTACGTGCGCTTGATTGTGACATCTTATTTTTTAATTCTTAAAGTCGCAAAGGCATCTAGCTAAACAGCCAGCTACTGTCTAATCCGTCATCGTTCGTTCTACTTCAAAATGATTGGATCTTTTCTCGTTCGTGTTCGGTGTAGTTATTTTTTTGTAGGTCAGCAGTACGTGGATCTGTAACAAAGAAAATGATTGATTATTGGGAGTTTATTTGACCTTTTCGGTTCAACTTCTGGTTAAAAATCATATCAAAGTTGACCTAATCAAATCAATTTGAGTGTGTTTTGTTCTATAAAACTGCCATTTTTCTTTATAGTAGTAAAAGTAATTTGAAATAAGGCCACTACTTTTACTTTGGTTGAAATCGTAGATGATTGATATCGTTTTGATAATCTCGGAGGTCTGAATCGATTGGTCCTTCTAATTAATCGATTGTGGTTGAAAGCCGATCGGATAGCAAAAAAAGCTTGACTGACACGTCAGGGTTCGGGCGATAAGAACAATAATGAGAACTCGGGTTTTGTAATAAAAGGAATAAAAGTAGGTGCGCGATATAATCAATAATAATCGATTGTTGTATTAGCTGCTCGTAATCGATATGAGAATTCAGAGAGTATTGAATCACTACGTTTTATGAGAGTTGTGCATAGTTTAGCACAATGGGATTATAATTTCATTTCTTTCTTTCATTATTGTGTATCTTTTTCCGAAGATTTATGATACCTACATGTTGTAGATTTACGTGAAATTAGCTTATGTTAATAACATAATGCATATACCTAAATACTAATTTGTTTGACAAATACAAATTGTGGGGAAGCCAGAAATTTGATATTATCATTTTTGAAAAAATATTTTCATAGATATACTTAGGTACTTATTGGATTCTAAAAATTATGTTTTGTATGAAAAAATAATAATATTATTTTTCTGATTTCACCATACTATTAATATGCATACGTTAACATAGGCTAGTTTCGACTTGACATAGCCTTTACCAAACACTTTATATACCTAGTTACCATTTTTAAGGTTCCGTACCCAAAGGGTAAAACGGGACCCTATTACTATCGCTTCGCTGTCCGTCTGTCACCAGGCTGTATCTC
This sequence comes from Anania fuscalis, assembly GCA_950371115.1. NCBI lineage: Eukaryota > Metazoa > Arthropoda > Insecta > Lepidoptera > Crambidae > Anania > Anania fuscalis. The sequence goes on from OX493333.1 coordinate 3,563,372, forward strand.
ATGAACCTTGATAGTTAGAGAGTTTCACAGATGATACAAAAAACGTGATTTTTTTTTGCTTGTTTTTATAGATAATGGTGCGGAACCCTTCGTGCGCGAGTCCGCCTCGCACTAGGCCGTTTTTATTTTACATAGTCTTTACTCTAGATTAATTGTAGCGGCTACTAAAATGATGAAATAGAATGAATTAGCTACCTGCTCTAAAAACTCAGTTCACTACACAGCTCGAATTCCTATCACAAGGAACCTTGAATTATTTGTTTTTGATAGCTCTCATGAACTTTGGTGCTTTGTATTAAGATCGAAGTTCCTTAGCAAGTTGTATAGAGATCCATTGTAGCAATGCCGTGTTAATCGGCTGGATTAGTGTTGTTGGAATATCGATATCGATAGAAAGAAGGAATAAAAACTATGTGTTTGCCTTCAATGTCAAACTAATCGCTTTTAGAAAAAAAAAATATATATATTTTAAATCAATCAATTATTAGTAGTTTATCTTAACTGATTGTTAAATATTTGCAGCAATATTTATTTTGAATTTTAAGGTTTTTTTATGTTATCAAAACATTATGAACAATCCACGCTGGTTTACTTAGAGTAACACCTACCTAATTTGATAATCATTTTCACCAGACATTTCTTTGTTAGTCAAATGACGAAGGGCGTGGTTTCGATGATTTTCATGGGGTAGGTTTTTTGACAGCAATGTCCGATTGTGCAGCTAGTGACTATTAATTTATAAGTCTCATAGTTATGTCTTGAAATTCATTTTAATATCGATATCGATAAAACTACAGATTAGTTTCGCATCACTAACCCCAATCGATTATAATGACATACATATCGCGTTCGCGATTGTATCGATGCAACCAGGTGGATTGCGGGTTTTGTTTCGGTAACCACTAGTAATATTTTTTATCGAGATCGTATCAACTGTTTTGAAATAAAAAAGCTACTTTGTGCGTACTATTTTGTTGTAATAGCTGCAGTTATTTGCAATTATGATTAATGGATATTAGATTTTGAAACTAGTATAATATTATGGGTCCCTTTTTATGCCGGATGAACGTAGTGGCTCAGTGATTCGCTTTGAACGCAAAGGTACCCGGTTCAGATGAGAAAAATGATTGAATGATGCGTTGAGTGTACTGGGAAATGATCCTGGCCAATATCACTGACTAGTATCTTTGAATGAGGTATATGTTTTAACTCAGACATATTTACTATTAAGTTAATAATTTTAAACTTTATGATTTGAATTTCATTAATAAATGAGATATAACGAGTAGTGGTTCACGCTACAGACTACAATGTCTGGCGGTTGCGGGTTTGAATCCCGCGAGGGGCAAATGTTTGTGTGATGAGCACGAGCATTAATGTACCTCAGTCATGGATGTTTTAAACGTATTTAAGTTTGCTATCCGTTATCTAGTCGCCATAGTACAAACTTTGCTTAGTCTGGGGCTAGCTTATTGGTGTGATTGAGGAAACAATTTATAATAAATTTAAGATACCTAGGCTTGGTAACGAAGTAATCTTTCCAATTTACTTGCTATTTTACAAATCGTATTATGTGACTAAAGTTGATTTACTGCAACTTATGTTATGAGCTACTTAATTTGAAGGTTTATTATACCATAGTGTTTGAAAAAAAAAAGACTCATACATTTCTTTTTACTTGGGATGTTGACGCCATTCATAAATAATTCTTAGGCATTGTTTATTAAAACTAACTGGGCCTAAAATTTGGGGCGTCCGGTAGGATATAGGCAATTAGGCAGTGCCTACACCTGCTAACTGAGATGAGATAGGCAGTAGGTACTTACAAATGTGTGTCAGGTGTCAAATCCACTGATTTTCATTAATAAAACACTTTGGTAAGTATCTACTGCCTACCTAAAAGTAAAACCAATGCCCGCCACTGCTAAAATTAAGCCCTATCACGCTATACATTATCAATTATTTGAAGAAAAAAACTGATTTTTGATTAAGTACTTACTTTAAAACCAATAAAAAGTACGGTTGTTTAGATGTAAACAGTGACGTCATACCTAGTTCGATATCACCATACAAATTTTAAGGAAGAGGTGCGTTTTGAAAGCTCATAAAAAGTATGACAATTGATTGGTGGTGTCAACTAGCCTATAAACACACCTCAGGGCCATAACCATGAACTCTTAAAACAATCTCAAAGTTGTCAAATCTGTCAATTTTGGTACGTCATTTCATACAAAATTTGACAGAAATGATAATGTTTGACAGATTTGTGATTGTTTTAACAGTTCATGGTTAGGGGCCTGGGGTTGGTTGTACGTACTCAAATAGGCAACATCCTCGATGACAGTTATAGCTTACATGTAAATACGTAGTATTCATATATTTTCTCTGATGTTAGCTAATAAAACCATGTATTAACAACTGACTTACACATGTATTTACAACCAGAACAACTATTACTTAGATATACGGATAATCCGATAAACATGCGCAGTTTATAGAAATATCTGGCCTTCGCTCACCAGGATTCCAAGTTGTAATCATGCAGTCTCGCAACCTAAGATTATTGATGATTGATATGACTAGATTATTGATTCATTGCTTTATATCATCTTCATACTTTCAAATGTAATTTGTAACTAATCACGAAATGGGCAAATTAATTAATCCATCCATCCCATGACATTTCTTCACTGTGCGAGTATTGAAATGTCTTACTCAACTGTGCACAGAGAAAAAGAAAGAGACAACACATTTGGAGGGTTAAAATAGGGATCTTAGTTGCCTACCGTTTTGTTCCGTTTCAGAAGGAGTCCGCTTACAAATGATCCTAGATGCAATTAATTCTAGGGAGTACCGAGTGTTACTGTTTCCGTGGTCTGTCGTTAAACCAGACGGACAAACACGGAGTTATAAAAAAAAATTAAGCCACAAAATTTTAAAGGGTAAGCTAACTAAAGTACCTGGTCTACTATATTTAAGCCTTTAGCTCCCAGGAAAATGGATGGAATTGAATAACAATGGACGTGCGGCGCCAGCGCCAGCTGCTGCTTGGGGGTTAAAAGCATTTAAAATTGGATCATAAACTGTGTGGAAAAGAACGATAAAATAAGATTTTTAAGAATATTTGCATTGTGTTTCACAAAAGTCGTTTTGCTCTCATTTTTTGTTCAATGTGCTGTCTGTTTATTCTGCTCTGTAACCGCGGTTAATGTGCTCGCCGAGAATCGAACACAATACCCTTTGTATCGGGTGATCAGTTTGATGGATGAGCGAGTTATAAATAACGTAATAATTTGTTTGTGCGCTTGCTTGCCTGTTGGTTATGTTGCGAAAAAAGTTGCGATGGTATGCACTGATTTGCATAGAATACGAGAGATAAGCCGATTAGCCGATACTAGATAAATTTAAGACTCATAGAAATATTTACTTTGACTCTGTAAGAAAAGTTATCCTTTACATTTTCTCCAAATTCTAAAATATGAATTAACACTGATAAGCACACTAAATATTGAACACATACTAGATATTTACGCTGTGTATCATCATCATCATCATTTCAGCCACAGGACGTCCACTGCTGAACATAGGCCTCCCCCAGTGACTTCTGTCATCGGGGGGTTTGTTGCCATACTCGCCACGCTTGGCAGGCGGGTTGGCATTTCAAACGCAGACGCTGCTCCCCGTCTCGAGCTACAGGATTGTGTCGCCTCTTACGACACTCCTCCTGTTAGCCGTCCCCACACGGCACGTTGTGTATACGAGTATGTATCACTGCGAATATAACAATATATTTTATTCATAGATTTAGAGCCTGTTTGACAATGAACGGATAAAGTGAAAATGGATACGTAACAGATAAAAATATGTAAGTAGAGGATAAAATTGCTTGAATTAATGTGTCATAAAGCGCTATTTGACGGTTGTGAAACGCAAAAATAGTGTTTATCCTAAAGATAAGTGACAAAAAGCCTTTACAGAACTTATCCATAAATTGTGAAATATGCCCTTAATATACGCAATTTTATTTTTACATCGTTTTATTTTTAGTCGACCTCCGTAGCCGAGAGGCGAGCACGCCGGACTATATGGTGTCGCCATCCCTGAGGTTCCGGGTTCGATCCCCGGTCGGGTCAATGTAGAAAACGAACTTTTCTATATTGGCTCGGGTCTGGGTGTTGTGGTACAGTCGTTGTTTCTGATTTCTATAACACAAGTGCTTTAGCTACTTACCTTAGGATCAGAGCAATGTATGTGATGTTGTCCAATATTTATTTATTTATTTATTTTATTTTTTCTACTTCAAGTAGACAGCATTGCCAGAGCTAACAATACTACTTTTATCATAGTACAATATAAATAAAAATAGTAGAATAAAAAAAGTCTTCGTTGGACCTTGCACTATTTGTAAGACAACGACATCTAAAACATACTGAACCAGATATTGTTGCTTTAAAATGCTTACACAACATTACTAATGATTCGATTATCAGCCCAATTGTAGGCGAAAACATTGTCAATGTCATCTTGGGCAATGTGCATAAGATTTTATGATAGCTCTTGCGAAACTTTGTTAAATATTTATGTTATGTTATTGTTCTTGAGAGTGCCGTTCAAAAGCTTGTGTGTATTAAAGTGTTTAATGAAACTAAGTTTTTAAAATTAACACTAAGCAGCGCGTATGTTTGTAATGTAGCGATTAGAAAACAGCCCCTATAGCACAAGCAAAAAAACACGATATGATACGATATGATATAGCGATTTATTGCCTCTTCACTTTCAAAATATGATATAACATAGCTGCCATCTTGAACTTTTATTGAAACAGTGAGCATGTCCGTGCCGGCGACCGCGACGTCACGGTTATGCTCGCTTTTTCGATAAAAGTTCATATTTTGACAAAAAATATGCGATAAATTGCTATACTTATCATATCGTGTTTTGTTGCTCATGCTAGAGGAGCTGATAGACAGGGCAGCTTCGGTGAAGGAACCTCTGCAAGTGTTACGCATCCATTGATAGCTGATCTCATGGCGTTTATACAAGGACAAGCGCGCTGCCAGGAAGAACAGCTTCGAGCTCTGCGCGAAGAGCAATCTCGTCGTGAAGAAGCACATCGTGAAGAGCAAGCTCGTCCTGAGGAAGAGCGAGTGCTAATTCATATGCCTAAAGTACAAAATCAAATGCTAGTCCTCATCGCAGGACAGGACTTGCCCCTTGCGAGATTTAATTGAATATGTAGTCAGCGCGAACCAGGATATAATAAGGGTGGTTTTTACTAAAGTGGATAGAAGTGGAAACGATAGGAATTGAGACGAGAGGAGAGAATCTGGTAGGAAATTAAAGGCTGTTTTCATACCAATGACTACACCTTGGTGAAAACCAACCCTAAAACGATCATCTCTTCATAGAGGTATGCCTATTTAAATAAAGTTTTTTTTTTTTAAATGATCCTATTTTAAGTAGCTCAAGCACTTGTGTTATAGAAATCAGAAACAACGACGGTACCACAACACCCAGACCCGAGCCAATATAGAAAAGTTCGTTTCCTACATTGACCCGACCGGGGATCGAACCCGGAACCTCAGAGATGGCGACACCATATTAGTCCGGCGTGCTCGCCTCTCGGCTACGGAGGTCGTCGCTTCGAAGTCACGTCGAAGTTGACCACAGAGACTATGTATTTCCATTTATTTCAATAATGAGGGATATGTGAAAGTATCGTTACACTTAGCACCGCAAGTACTTGCTCCGTGGTCGGTTCTCATTCCTGCCAATCGAGGCGCCTGCGCAGTGTCACGTAAGTCACAAAGAAAAAGCGAAGATCTATAAAAATGAATAATTTTTTGTTTGTCCTCTATGAGTTTCTATACCAATGATCAGATTGCAATGAATAATTTGGTGAGTTATCGGACAAACTCCGGGGAAGGACCTAACCTAGTTTTAAATAAATATCCTACGCAAGCTAACACATCAATCATGGTCTTGAAGTAAGGAATTAACATATTTTGTGTTACGAAATACTTGGTAACAAAAATACATGTTTTTCTTAGCAATTTTGACCCCCCCCCATGGTAATATACGTGATGAGGTTTTAGACTAACGCCTCCTCCCCCGACCCAAAATCACATATATTTTTTTGGTACAAGCAACGGCGAGACAAGGTCACGCACTTTCGGCTTAGAAATCGCGCGTTCAAAGAAAAAATAAATACATGATATCTTACTACAATGCCCCCCTCCTCCCTTGTGATATTTCGTGTTTATTTCCAAATCCCCTCCCCAAATCCCCCCCATTTCAAGCCTAATGTGATTAATGGACGACCCGATGAGAATCGATCCAATCGTAATACCTACACTTACCGCATCCAGAATAATGACCCGACAAAGAACGGGACACCGCGCTTTGAGGAAGAGAATTCAGTTACAGAATGGGGCATTTAATTTTATTCTCCTTTATAATCAAGAAAGCAACACTTTCCTCTCACCGTTTGTTGCCCACAAGAAGTCATAGTTTTCAATGACCCATTGTATTTCAACGGCCACCGTGTTTCGGTCACTGACGTTGCCGATGTGTTGGATACGAGAGAGATGAGAAGTGTTTTGTTCTATGCAAATACACTGTATTGCTGACAAATGCAGAGAGAACAAACTTGGTTGTCTATGTTCATAATAACCGCTAAAATTTACAATCCACCATAGATAGTTTTACTTCGTCTATGCAGTTTTTCAATAGTTCTAAAAATTACTGCTGTGTGTGGTGGGATAACATCATCATCATTTCAGCCACTGGACGTCCGCTGCTGAACATAGGCCTCCTCCCTTCCAGATCGGCCGGTTGCGCGCGGCCTGCATCCAGCGGCTTCCTCCAACCTTTACCAGGTCGTCTGTCCACCTTGTGGGTGGACGTCCCACAATGCGCTTGCCGGTACGTGGCCTCCAGATATCCAGAACCAGAACCTTTATTTATCCAGCTTAGAACCATTCTGCCCACAGGTGGTGGGACACGAGGGTTCAAACCACGTGGTTTGCGTTAGTTATTGTCACACAAAATTAGCTGTCATTTGTATGAGAAAGTTAGTTAAATCTGTAATTATATGGGACCCTGCACCTAACAAAAAGTGTGTTAAATAGGGATGAGGAGTAACTTTTTTCCTTCGTCTATCAGTATCAAAAAGTATTGGACAAGTATATTTTTTTCACACATCCAGAATATTACAGAGATATAAATTTGATATGTCGCATGACGTCATGCATAGGTACAATTTTTACATACAAGTGACGTCACGAGCCCCCTTTCCCGAACTTTGACGCGCTTTATCGTTGTTATTTTTTAGTTGATTGACGAAAAAAAAATGAGTCCATTATTTTTTAATAATTTATCTGACGGACTAAATAGAATTTTATTTTTCTTAGGGCCAATTTTTCAATAGCCCGATATCTTCTAGTTGTTGTTTGTTTTCATATAGAATATGTGTCAAAACGTCAATTTTATTCGTTGGATAAAAGTAACTGGAGTTTGAAAAACCGGCCCTTAGCCTATTGCCAAAGAAGATCATATAACTTTCTTTGCTATTGCCACAAAAATACTGGCAGGCCGAGTATTTTAATATTTTTAATGTTCTTTTATTCTTGCTATAAAACTCTGCTTGTTTTAATAGCAAAGACTGCAACTGATCGCAGCCACGCAATAGCCGTTCCTGCAACTGCCATCCGATACAGCAAGCAAATTCTATTAGCAGAGCTGCGCTTTAAATTTATTACGAACCACTATTAAACCAAATACGGAGGTATTTGAATACAGTGAGAATTGACTAAGGGTCTAACCTCACTTGACTGAATGAACAAAAGTAAACGATATCGATACGAATAAGGAAGCTAAAGTGGTAGTGGGCTGGTCCCGTTTGCCGTAGAATCGATATCGATAGAAAAAAAACGTGTTAAAGGATGATCAGGCAAAGTAACTGGCAGTAGAAAGAAAAAAAAACCGGCCAAGTGCGAAACGGACTCGCGCACGAAGGATTCCGCACCATTATTTATAAAAACGAGCAAAAAGTTCACGTTTGTTGTATGAAGTCCCCTTAAATATTTACGTTATTCTGGTTTTTAATATTTGTTGTTATAGCGGCAAGAGAAATACATCATCTGTGAAAATTTCAACTGTCCAACTATCGGTTCGGCACGGTTCATGAGATACAGCCTGGAAGACGGACAGACAGACAGACGGACAGCGGAGCCTTAGTGATGGGGTCCCGTTTTACCCTTTGGATACGGAACCCTAAGAAAGTAGCCCAGGACTAGACTCAGTCTCTATTATTGAAGTTCAGCAGTAAATAGAAGGGGCTGAGTACAATTCTAACCCAACCCAATATTCAGGAGCTCGATCCTTGACCATTATTCTCCAAAAGCTGCAGATCAATGGACTAATTTATTTAGAGGAAATGTCGTTGTTTCACTAATTGCTTGAGTGATACATTTGTACTAGGCCTATTCATCCAGAAACTGTCGTGATCTATAATTCTTAATAAGATTGTTGACAAGAGGTCTGCTTCTGTCCAGTTTATGTCTGATTACAAGAGTGAGTCAGGCAGAAAACAGACACTGAACAAGCACCCTTATACAGGGTTATTTGGTAAAGATCAACAACCTAGCACGACTAAATAGGTAACATCATAAACAACTACATTTATTCTACGAGTCTTATCTTTACTGAATACATTAATTAAAAATGATTTTCCAAGCTTTTATTGTACTGTCGTGACACTTGTAAGTCTATGTTCCATTCGCATTCGAAAAGGCAACGCGTGCCACGCGCGCGACTCAATGCGCACAGAGATAAGATAATTCAGACGTAAAATTAAATTTATATTTCTTTTTGTATAAAAGTAAAATGTGCCAAATTATCAAAAACTGTAGAACAAATGTTTTTGTTTATGATATTAGCTACTAGTCTTGCGAGGTTGTTGATGTTTTACAAATAACCCTGTATATTATATCGCATAACTTCCAACGTATATCCAATATCTTCTAACATAGCAAGCATCCTTGCATAAGATCAAATATTGTTAGTGTGGCCTTACCCTTAAACTTGACCGTCTCGATAGGAACGGGCAATTAATTCAATGTGTGGTTCTCACGATTCTCGCAATGGCGCTGGTTTGTATGGGAAAGCGGAGGAATTTTGAAAATTTTACGAGCTTAGAGTGTGATATTGAGGAATTTTCTTTGTCTAATACTGTGTAGTTTAAATAATTAAAATACCATTTACATAAGGACTGCAGTGAAAATAAATTCATATGTTTAAGAACTCCTGAACTTATTATATAATCTATATTTTTCAGGTAATGAATTCAAAAATATATTTTCGTCCGCAAGCCTAGGCCACCTCTCTGTAACTTTTCAAGTTCCCTTCGGAAGTTCCCATCAAAGTACTTTTTTATTTTTCCTATTCCCAGTGAAAAAAACAAACTTTTCCAACAAAACGAAACTGTCTTGGGTCTGGGTGTTGGGGTATCGTTGTTTTTTCTGAATTCTATAACACACGCGCTTTACTTTAGGATTAGAGAAATTTAATGTCTAATATGAATTTATTATCTATTTATAGACCCATTACGTAATCCTCGGTGTCTTAAGATGTGGTAAGATGTTTTAGATAATAAGTCTCCAAAGTAACTCCATCTTCCCACCACCACTTCGGGATAGAGCCTTCCAATTTTCCAACAACTATCCATCAAAGTCCCACCTACCGTATGCGCCGACAAAAAACTAATAACACGACAAAGGAACTAATGGTTAATTGCATATGTTTTGGAGCATATCACGCTGCCTGGGAGCCGGTAAGAAACCAATCAAAAAGCCATCAAACAAAAATTAGATTTGACGCCTCACGTCAGCAAGGGCGCCTTGGTAGCCTAGGTGAAAGGGTGGAGGTCCAGCGGAGGCTATAATATTCTCAAGCTTTTTATCATGATGTAAAAAAAAACTTTCGCGTTGCATGATTAATATGCATATTTTGCCTTTTGCTAAAAGGTAAAAATCACCTACTTGAATTCGTTAACGATTGGGTTAATTCCCATTCTAGTGTGTATTAACCCACAATTAATTTCTTCAATTAGGTACTACGTTACTGGACACATTTTCATTTTTCATCATCTGTGCCAACTTTAATATGCAAATACTCTCTATTTTGCCAGCGCCCCAATTACTTCGGTGATAATTTAATTATCATTTATTTATCATCTTAGCTTAGTTGGGAAAGCACTCGCCCGTTATGCGATGGTCGTGGGTTCAGATCCAACCTGAGGCGGTCGATTTGTTTCAACTGTTATATAATCTTAAATAAACAAAAAAATAAATTATTATCATTTTCTCAAACTTCATTCAAACACTTTTGAGGAATAGATCAAATATAACTGATTAAATTATTAATTTATATTGGTACGCTATCCAGTTCACAATAATAAGTATTGTATTATTGATTTATTAAGAATTTCTTATTCCTAAGGAATTCTACTTTTGCACTGATTGCAATGATTTCTATAGCTTCGTTTTAACTGCCATAGCATCGCTATTACTGTGCATAGATCCTAAAATAAAGGCTGAACTGTCGTAAATTTGTTTTAGAAGATAATCCAATATATGTTATCAAACAAGTGGATTATGCTGCACATAATTATAATGGACTCACCCGGCAGGTCTCCGAGATTGGGATAACTTAATTTATTTAAATTAGATATGCCATAGGTTACTATGAGAATGGACGAGTCTAATAACTTGGGTCTACGTTGACTTTGACTAATAAAAAAGTGTTGAAACCAGATGTTAAATTTGACTGTAGATCATTCATCAAATAAGGTTAAGAGGTACAATAAAGTTATTATTAATGCATGTTATCTCGCTGAAAGATTACCAAAAAATATATAAAATAATTAAAAAAATATATACACAGGGAAGCGAAGATCATTTAAAACTGTTAATAAAAACACGGTTTATACAAGGTCTAACAGAATTAATTCAGATCCTCGTAGGTCCTTATTCTAGTGTTCAAACACGATAACTTTTATTATGGGACCAACTTCTAAATGTAAAATAAAAAACACTTCTCCATACAAACTGATGTCAGATCGTCAACCGATCGGCTATTTTGTATGGGGTGGTGAATTTTTTGGGTTTTCGATTTTGGCCCCATAATAAACGTTGTTGTATTTGAGCACCAGAATAACCATTAAGAGGATGTGCATTAATTGTTACACCTTGTATAATATCTAACTGTAGGTGCAGAATTTGAATCGTAAAATAAATTTAGAATCGTCCATTTTAATTTTTACGGAGCTATTGCAATCACTGATAGTAAAAGTTGCTCATAAATATTAGTAACAACTGTTTTCTTAACATATTGCACTCAATCGTCTTCACCTTGAGATCAATAATAATCTTAATGTTCACAATTGTTATATTATATATTTATCTTTATATTTTATCTAGAAACTTTTGATTGCACACACAAAAATATTTAATTATAAAATTAGCGCCACCGAAAATATTTAAATCCCTAAGCTATAATTATTCTAAATTATCTCAATTTCTGAACACAACCTTGTCCAACTTGCGACAGAATCACGAACCGAAAAGGTGCTCCAATTTGGGTCATCTACCCATATAGCGTGAGGGAATGATAATTCCATCTGAGAACCATGGAAAGGTGAAATAGAATAGAAAGGGTATAACAGTGGCTGGCACAAATTGCTTACAAATTACGATAATCCGATTAGGATCAAAGACGCCGCGGCGAGATGGGCGGGCTTTTTTTACCGTTACTGGGTCAGTCTGTTTAATATTAGGTCAGTCGGTTGAGTTGGGAGAATTATGCTGTCAGGAATATAAAATCTTTACGTAACAGATAATCTACGTTTGAGTGTTGGTAGTTTTGGTTTTTAAGAATAAAGAAAATACACTTTGTAATTTTTCCATTAAGAACGTTATCACTGCATCGCACGTAATTTCACCAAAATATCAATTTCGGTTCTATAATGTTCGAAATTGATATTTTGCTGAAATCGAATATTTTTTAAACTAATTACATTAAGCGAGGAAATGCAGTATCCTCGCTTTCTTGACGCACGGAATTTTTTTTATTTTTGAGTATGTAGTAATTAGTTTTGGTTAAGGTTAGCTTATATAAGTGTTATTCTATTGTTGGTTGTATTTAATAAAAAATCTTAATAAAGAGAGTAATTGTGGTAGGATTTATTAGAATTGTATTCTTCAATTCGAATATTTTAGAAAAATGTGGACTAACGAGTTGTTTCTTTTAAATCTTGTTAAAATTTCAAGGCTGTAAGATTTTAGCATACAATGTTTTGCTACACCAAAAACATCGCCACAAAATTTTACTTTAAAATTTAATTTTATTAAAGCCCGTTAGTTATTTAATTTGGTTGGTGAAACAAACAAACAAAGCAACAATATTCTAAACCCAGCATGATTATTGTGCAAATGTGTAAACTAGTGACCACACCTTCATTGTTAAATCGTAATGAACGGACCTGCGCCCGCGCAACAGGGCAAAAGGTTCCCGTTTCTCAACCTTATAATCAACCATAAATTAATACAAATAAGGTTGATGTTTATACAAACCCTAATACTTGCATTTTGACCATACAAAGAAACAAGTCGGAATGCAAAATTCAATTTAATATTGAGTAATGTAATGTTTTTGATCTAAAATTCGTAGTGCCCTGCTTTTAGGGCTAAATGTCATTTGTCTGTGTAACAAGTATTTCTATGAGTCGCCTTGAATTTGGGCTTGGTTCAAAATATAGTATGGTGGTTATGTTTGACTTCAGTTGTATTGTTTGACGACAAGGTCACGTGGTGCGCGAATCGGCCTCCATAACAAGAGGTTGCGGGTTCGAATCCCGCAAGTGGAAAATGTTTGGGTGTTGAACTTTGAACACGAGCATTTGTATCTGAGCCATGGATGATATTAATGTAAGTATTTTTATTCGTTATCTAGTCGCCATCATGCAAGCAATTAACAAGATTTGCTTTAATTGAGGCTATACAATCGGATTAATAGTTGGAAATGTTTTTGTCATTTACAAATCTGGTGTTACAAGTTAGTTAGTTACTATATACAGACAAAAAGGTTGCAATAATATTATTTTAAGACCTAGAACAGAGCCTAGATTGGTTGTTGAAAAGGGTTTATAGTTTATTTAACAAAATAGAGTATAACAAAATAGAATTGAAATTGTGGAAGATAATAGAGAAAACCTGCAAACTAGATATTGCATTAATACAGGAGTTACTCCATCTAATGATTCGGATTTAAAATTTCCTAAAATTCGATAGATTTGGAACTGTTGTAAAAGTACAATAAGTACTTATGTTTATAAATGTATCTGTACATGGAATAACTTCATCTTTAGGTATAATATTAATGTTTATAAATTTTTAGTGTGTAGTGTATAGTGTTAGTTGACAAAGGCAACAAGAAATTTTAAGAAAATGTATGTTTAATAACTTAAGCTAATTTATAATACATCGAAATTGAAAATGTGATCAGACATCGAAATTGTGATTTTATTTACAGATGCTCCATACATTACGATCAAGGTAAGCGAGTAAGTTTGTATGGCAGCTAAAAAAAATATCGATTTCGATGTTGCTTCCGTAGAAAAAGTTTTTGGTTATCACCAGCTGATCACGTGGTTTTAAGGAGTGTTATATTATCTTGTACACTTAATATAATGTTCAAACATACAACCACATCATACTATAGTGTCTAAACCAAGTCAGCGCTTAGGGCAGGTGCCCAGAGCTAGCGGCTGATTGCCAGATGACTATCAGTTACCGCCCCCGATTCGTGCGATCGAGAACATTCCATAATGTTCATGTTCGTTATTGCAGTGCATTATGTTAATTCGCATTAAAATGGCATGAAGATTAGAATTTACTGGATAAAATAACGAGCGAAATTAATTTGACGATAGCCAGTGGTAAAGTGGTATGAGTAGATTACGAAAGGGGAAATGTTTGTGTAAATGATGAATGAAACATGAATTTGCACCTAGAAATGTATTTTTGGAGTTTACAATTATCTTTTATAGGAATTCGTATGCGATTCTTGCAATTTCGTATGCGGAAGGAATTCGAATGCTTTAAAAATCGATCTCCTAAATAATGATATGTTTTTATCTAGTCACCATATACATACTATATGGCGACTTGTATGATAATCTCAGATTAAAAGTATTATTAAAATACGTAACCTTAAACTAATTTAATACTGGTATAACTAAGTTTAAGTTTAGGGTAGGGTATATCACTTGAAGAATTTGTTTAATCAGTACAAATTAATTCTGAAATATTGTAAAATTTTGTTTTTAGCAATTCCATGCAAGGTTTAATTGAAGATAAATAACACTTGAAAAAAATCATCGACCTCAGGTGGGAATCTATAGGGTGTTGACGGTAGTATACTACTCAGCTATACATATAGCTACAACATTGATCAGAATACGCTGGCTTTGACAGCGAGAAAAAAACACTTGAGGAATTTCATCTTGTCACGTGACGTCCTCGGTAGCTTAGTTGGTAAAAAGCACTCGCCTGGTTTGCGATGGGAATGGACTGGGTTCGTGTCCCACCTGAGGTCGATGATTTTTTTTCAAGTGTTATTTATCTTTAATTCTGAAATAATCCCCAGCATGAAAACCTATAACGCCAAGGTTTCACGGACGGAAATCGGATGAATGGTGTAGATATGTAATATTAGATTTTTAAATTTTATTTTACTAAGTCACTTTTAAAGAAAGTTGTATAGGTACATACCTTATTTTGTTTTGACTTATTTGTAAGCCCATAATTTTATGTGCTACCTATGCGCCCTATTTGCCTATAAATTAATGTAGTACCTATGTATAATGTACATAGTCAACGAACTTTTTGAATTCGTTTGGGTTCTAGATTTTTGAGCTTTATAAGATACCGTTTTTTTTTGATGATGCAAAAAACATCAATTTCTATTTTATCATTATTTTATTATTATTCTACATTTCCACTTTTAACCACGTTTGTTACGACCGTTCTTGTTCTTACATGTACTTATATGCATTTTGTCGCAATAACTGTCTGTCTGTTAGAATACAAACTGCCTACGTTTGCAGGCTACTGTATAATTAAGGCACTCGATACTCTCTGATTGGACTGACCTATTTTAATATTGCCTAGGGTTGCATAGATAATGCAGAGATGGAGGTAAAGTTATTATGTGTACACGTAAATAACTAGGGAGATAGTTATATAACTATAGATAACTTTGGGGACGTTTTCGTAATATGTAAAATGCGAATAAAACAAATGAAATCACACGCGCAGTCTCCCTTAGTAGTTAGACGATCCGCATCGTACGTTGATGATGATTTAAATTTGTATGAAAACGGGTCTATATTGCTGCTAGCCTATCTTAGTTCTCAAATTCTGATATTATTTTTGAAAAATTGACGTTGAATGTTATTTCTTCCGGGTCTCCAATGTCAACTAGCAAGACCTTCAGTTTCGATTCATTTATAAATTGACGTATCTTACACATGAACAATAAAAGCGTATTATTTAATATACACCAATCGAACAGTTTAATTTTACGCTTTCGTGATTGCATACACTAATACTATTTCTCCAATAATTAAACACAGCTCATTATCACTTTGTTGCCAAATAAATAGATTATCCAATGCAATCCAACGATCCGTTTGTTCATGCGCACGCGCAGTTATTGTTTCATCTCATTTAAATAAGAGCGCATACATTGTTGCTAAGCGAACGTGTTGTTCTTTAGTAGCATAACTTGCGTTAACTTCCGCATGTTTTCACTCATATTAACTTGTTGTATCTAGTCCTACAGGTATTAACTGCATAAACCGCAGTCCATTATGATCTTAACAACCAGCTTAAAGATCTACTCGTAAAGGTTATTTATTGGGTTCTATTCCATCGTGTTAGTATCGTATAGTATCTCAAAGATATTGACATTTGGGTTTAAAACAATATTAGCTTAAACTTTGTGATCGGTAGCAGTAGTGAAACTGCTTCAAAAAGTAGCAAAACTTTTTGGAAATAATTTTCTTGTAAGTAATATACTCTAAAGAAAACTAACATTCAATATATTTTTTGTATTTTCTACCCTAAAGCTATAATTTATATCTACAGTAAAACAAGTTGGATTACCGTCAATCAGCAATACATTTGAATTAAAATTATAAGGCCTAATTATTTCTCCCGATATTCCGAGCGAGTCTATCTTTAGCAATAATAACTGAAATAATTTGTCTGTATGTCGATAATTGAATAAATGTACAGTAGGAAACGTAAGGGGCCCGAGATGGCACCCTGAGGCACTCCGTGATCTGTTTTAGCCGAAGATCGATACGCCTAATTACAGCAGTATTAATGTTTGTAATTTGCGTGTTCGTTTGTCTCAATGGTAGATTGTGGGTTGGGCAAGAAATATACAAGTATATTTGAGATGTAGACATTTGCATAAATCAATGTTTGCGGATATTATTAAGTTATTATGGTTAATCTGCTAAATTAATAAAGATTTTTGGAAATCCGTTTAGATATTTACAAGTAACTTACTTCATATCTGTTACACTTTAAATTATTTTTTTATTAGTGTAAAATACATAAGGGCTAGACCATAGTACTCATTATTATCATTATTATATAAAGGTAATGTTCAAGCAACTTTGCCTAAGAAACTAATTGCCTATCTCAACTTAACTCTTAACTTTGGTACTTTACATTTGCTGTTCGCGTTTTTGTTATAATATCAATCATTTGTCATCAATCACTCATTTGAAATGTATCATCAAAAGCTCATTTGTTTTTACTTTAGTGAGGAGGATTTCTCATTTATTTAGAAGGTTCTTGTATGTCACGTTCGAAAACATATTTTGGAGTGTGGCCCATAATTTCCGAAAATCAAATTTTCTTGCTCGCAAATATTCTGTTCCCATATTTTCCCAGTGGCATTTTTTTACAATATTTTATTTTCTATGAACATTGTAAGTGAAGATGTTTTAAAAAATATTGCTGTCTAGATTTTCTCACTGTTTAACTTGTGGAACAATTTTATGGGCCACTAAGTAATTAACGACAGCAATATCATTATCATTATCGTGCTCAAACTTTACACAATCCCGTTGTAAACTGTGCGAGGCGATGATGATAATTCGTGCTGCCCTTACGATGGGCAGTCGATTCAATTCAGATCGTTCGATTAAATAAATAGGACAAAAGATTAGTGCAGTTTCCAAGAACACTCGGAGGATATTTTACCGCTATGGTTGTTACGTCTATAAAGATGATAGCTTTGATAATCGGTTTGAGTTCGGGTTTAAGGTTTCTGAAGAACGTAGCGTTAGATGAGCTGATGATTATAAGTATCAGAACAGCTAAATGTTTATTTTGTTGCCTGCTGTGACGTATACATAGTTAATAAATTGAAGTCGACAGATATAATTACATAAAAATTTTGACTTGTTACTTAAGACTTTTGAGTGTTTTAGTTACCTAGATTTTAATGGTATACTTTAGGATTATTTTAAGCTGACAATGTTTTAATACTAGGTACCTTATACCTAAACTGCATACTGAATTTCGCACTAACAGATGTTGATGTCTGGTATTTAGTAAGTAGTTATTATCATGCTACACAAAGTACGTAAAAGCTAAATTAATTGAGCCTAGACACACAAACCTAGCTAAGACTAGAGCTCTGGCTTTGAGCTGAAGTGTAAAATGTAGCAATGACAAAACAAACCGTTGCGTGTGTTTCATTCCACTTAACGATCACGATCCTTTGCTTTGGAACATCTCCGATCTTTTTAAACCGCAACCGATATTCGCCTTTGCGTGTTCAATTAGCCAGTGTTGCCAACCGTAGTGCGGGTGCTTCCGCGCGCTGGGTGGCAGGCCTGCCAACCGCTGAGCCATTAAGCTGACAGTTCCGTCCACGCTTAATTGCCGCCTTGTTTCGTTCATGTTCCCCTATCTATGAATAGGTACCGTGCAGCGTGTAACATGGTCATTAGATGTTAAAAATCTTGGAGAAATTAATTTAGCAGAGAAAATACGTTTAGTTTTCCCATAGCTTACTTTCAGCTAACAGGAAATTTAAAAAGAAAGAGCAAAAATTATTAAGTGGGATTTTAGGTAGGTAGAACTTTCATTTATGTATGTTACGCAACAGTAATCATAACTCTTTTGATGATAGATTTAGAGATTTAACACATTTTTCTTTACATAAAATTCTGTTAGTTTATGAGCAATTAATTAGGCACTGATCCACAAATGCGTCTCTTCGAGGCAAATTGAGTCAAGGTCCAATATTATTTGACAAAACAATCATCTTTGCCGTTAAGGAGAATAAAACAATAATCACATTTGTATTAACAGAGTTAGGTTAGAACTCCGTTATCTATCTATAACGACCGCAGAATATGAATAAATCATTTTTAATCAGTTGATCTAACGACAAACTCTACAAAATAGGAAATAGAGAAATCATGGGTCTTACATAAATACCACCATATCTAGAAAGCCAGTCACATAAAACCTAACAAGGTAATACAAACTATCACTCAGCTACATTCTGATGACTTAACTAGCTGTCGCCGCAAAAACGCAGCGAAATCGCAGCAAAAAAGCTGAGGCTTTGCAATTACGGGCGATTTATCGAACGATACTTAAAAGGCCTTTCTTAGACAATACAGGTCGAGTATATTCGTTGAAAGTTTTATTAATAAATAAACAAATTGTTTCCACAATCACACCAATTAGCTAGCCCCAAACTAAGCATAGCTTGTACTATGGCGACTAAATAACGGATAAACATACTTAAATACGTTTATAAACGTCCATGACTTAGGTACTAATACTCATGCTCATCACACTTTTGCCCCTGGCAGGATTCGAACCCGCAACCGCCAGGTTTTGTAGTCCGGAGCGCGAACCACTACACCAGACGGTCGTCAAAATGATTTTTATTTCTTAAGTTTTAATAAAATTATGCATGGGAAAATACTTTACCGAAATTTTCATCCTCTATCTTCTTTACTTATTTATTCATCGACCAGATGGTAAATAGCTTATTGGTGTGTATGTAATGAAAGGGTCTAATATTGTAAAGGGTCTTGGCATCTTTTTTATACAGACATAATTATTTATAAAAAATTTCGTTTTTTAGCAACTACCATGCTAGGTTTATCTAAGATTTTTAATACTGACGTGGGTTCGGATCCCACCTGAGGCGGACGATTTTTTTCAAGTATTAAAAATCTTATAACTATTTATGATGGTGATATGATGTATTTTATTAATACTAGTGCTAGTCCTTTCTTTTTAGGGTTCCGTACCCAAAGGGTAAAACGGGACCCTATTACTAAGGCTCCGCTGTCCGTCTGCCTGTCTGCCTGTCCGTCTAACACCAGGCTGTATCTCATGAACCGTGATAGTTAGAGAGTTGAAATTTTCACAGATGATGTATTTCTGTTGCCGCTATAACAACAAATACTAAAAAAACAGAATACAATAAATATTTAAGGGAGCTCCCATACAAAAAACGTGTTTTTTTTTATTGGCCGTTTTTATAGATAATGGTACGGAACCCTTCGTGCGCGAGTCCGACTCGGCCCGTTTTTGTAGTTTAACCCTTTTATAATTCATTATCACAAAGACAAAAGTTTTCACATCTCAATTTAAAAATACTACATTCTTTTAAATCGCTGCTCTATGGTGTAAGACTGCCTTTACCACAGTCTAAAGATAAAATCTGAACCTGCTAACTCTAATATCTTGTGTTCTAACATCTAACAGCATTTATTTTAATTACAATGCATACGGGCGAAATATGAATCATAATTGCAAATTACAACGGTTGCAGTGCATCGAACCCTAAGGGCTGAGCTAGATGAGCGGAGCGAGCGGTACAGTTTGATAAACGACTAGCAATTGGGACGGAACCAAAGTGCTGGAGTAGATTTAGTCTTGTACATATTGGACGCAATCGAACCATGTTGCATACAGGTGCTAAGTGGTCCTTAAAGCAAAGAAATTTAAGATACGGTTGTTGTAATGTAATTGAGAAGAGATCAAGTTTAGTATGATGATAGATATGGTCTACTGTGATATTTTTTTTGTGTGCTTAAAAAGACATCACTATATTGATGACGACCCTTGTAGCCGAAAAGCGAGCATGCCGGACTATATTATGGTGTCACCATCTCTGAGGTTCCGGGTTCGATCCCCTGTCGGGTCAATGTAGAAAACGAAATTTTCTATATTGTTATGATACCGTCGTTGTTTCTGATTTCTATAACACAAGTGCTTACTTACCTTAGGATCGAAGCAATGCATGTGATGTTGTCCAATATTTATTTATTTATATTACAAAAACAATTGTTTGCATTGTATTACTTTTAAAGTGTCGCTTATACGAGTATCAGAGTTTTAGTATCTACACCTGCCTATATACGGAGTTTTAGTGCCTGCGTGAAAATGTTTGAGCTGAGCTAAACAAGCGAAGCGAGCGGTATCAAAGTTTGAGACCCCGCGATACAGCAAAATAATGATTTTCTCTAAAGGGTTTTATAGCTCTATCACAGACATTGAATTCTACTTACAAATCATTTCATAGGCCTGTTATTTTCAAGTGGAATGTATCTAGTAATATCTATTAAATTGAAGTTTTATGAGCGTTCGTTTAACGGTTAATAGTGTTAGCACTTATAATAGTTGATTTTCCGATTCCTAGTATCCACAAAGACGAGATACATTCAACTTTCTGACCCACTTTTCGCGATGTAGCAGATAGCCTATACACCATGAAGGTTCCTTATAAATTTTGGTCGAAAAATTCTTCAAATCAAATAAGTGGTTTCAGAGATTACCTTCTACATTCAGATGTATGACGAAACGGAACCCTAAAAATTGTTTTTAAACATTATTTTTAGAAATGTGAAAACTTTAAAACAACCAAAGTACTCATTAGGCAATAGAGTAAAAAAATATTAGCATAGCTTGGTAGTTTTAAAAAAATTGTTCAACTTCCATCCATTATCCATCCATCAGCCGAAAGACGTCCACTGCTGGACATAGGCCTCCCCCAAGGATTTCCACAAAGATCTGTCTTGTGCCACCCGCATCCAGCGGCTTGCCGCGACCTTCACCAGATCGTCGGTCCACCATGTGGGGGCCTACCAACACTACGCCTTCCGGCCCGCGGCCGCCATTCAAGGACCTTCCTGCCCCAACGGCCATCAGTCCTGCGAGCAATGTGCCCCGCCCACAACTTAGCAACGATGTTATTCGTCTTTTACTCTTCTGTGTCGCAGGGCCCCCAAATAAATACCTCCACGTGTGAACGATGCATGTCTTTAAGCAATGAATAATAAAAGTATGTCTTTACAACGGAACCCTAAAACATGGGCATGTACACCAGCCGGATTGAGGTACGCCCGTAAATTCCACGTTTTATAGTCAAGGGTCAAATACCTTTTGACTGTTACCGTGTCACTGCGCGGGCGCCGAAACCAATCGCCCATTTAATGTTCGTTAGATATAAATATTGGAACTGCATTTGTTGCAAGGCATAGACGAGAGCGTATTTGGTACGGGCGGGCTAGTTTGGTAGTCCAGTGGTGTGAATAAGAAAAAAAAATATATGAAAATGTAGTTATTTTCCTTACAACTTTCGCTCAGTTACACCGTCATAGGAACCCTCATAGGCATAGGCATGTGTTTGTCCTCAGACTATGGGTTACAGGTGGTGTAATTGGGGTTCCTATGCCGGCGTAACTGAGCGGAAGTTGCAAGCAAAATAATTACATTTTCATAATCATTTAGTTATGGATTTCCGCAAAGTAACGCCTGATTCTATCAATTTAAAAAAAAATCAAGTCAAAGTGTTTTAAGAGATCGTTACCCTGATTTCATATCTTGCAAAAGCTATACGATAGCGAAAATGAACCAATTCTGACTTTAAAATCGCAAATTGACAGCAAAAAACAAAAACAAAGCAATCTACTGTCAGTACTGCCCACACATTTTGATACTAACTATCAATTGAGCGATGACTGCGCGATTATTTCATCCATCCATCCATCCATCAGCCGAAAGACGTCCACTACTGGACATAGGCCTGCCCCAAGGATTTCCACGAAGATTGGTCCTGTGCCACCCGCATCCGGCGGCTTCCCGCGACCTTCACCAGATCGTCGGTCCACCTTGAGGGGAGCCTACCAACACTACGCCTTCCGGCCCGCGGCCTCCATTCAAGGACCTTCCTGCCCCAACGGCCATCAGTCCTGTGAGCTATGTGCCCCAGCCACTGCCACTTAAGGTTTGCGATTCTGAGAGCTACGTCGGTGACTTTGGTTCGCCTTCGGATCGTCTCATTTCTGATTCGATCGAGAAGGGAAACTCCGAGCATAGCTAGAGAGCTATGCTTGAAAGAGAGAAAGCTCAAGGTCACTCAAAGGGCGATGGAGAGCCATCGCCCTTTGAGTGACCTTGAGCTTTCTTATGAGGCCCATCGTTAGCGGCCTCGTCTCAGATCCGTATGTCATCACTGGCAACACACATTGATTCCATACCTTGGTCTTGAGGCATTGTGGTAGTGTTTGTGAGGAGAAGATATTAGTTAGCTTTCCGAACGCTGCCCATCCGAGTTGGATTCGACGATCGACCTCTTTCTGGAAGTTGGACTTACCTAGCTAAACTGTTTGTTACTGCGCGATTATTGCTGATTGCTAATTTTTTGGGTATAAGGGGGGGCAGGTTTTACTATTTCTAAAGCAGGGTACTCAGCTAGCCGTGTATCATGTAACGTATCTGATACTGTAACTTGGCGGGTCATTGTGAGCTTAATGTGCTTTACGCGCCAAAGCGGCTCGCAGCAGGCTCGTGCCTCGTACTCACTTGATACAATATCATATACGTTACATGCTTCATGGCTATGTGAGTACCCTGCTATAAACCATGTAATTAGTAGCTGATGTTGGGTGAACTTCGTAATAAATATCGATGTTTCACTTAATATAGAAGTAAACAAAATGATGAATTCAGCTTACTTGGTTTTAAGAAGTGGTAAATTCCGAAGTGTTATTGTTTAATCGCATTTTCCTATAAATTAAGCCTGTCTAATATATCATTTGTGGTATGCAGCGGGCATTTTAACACTGTGTAGATAATTAATGTGCCAAAAACGTGTATTTGTGATAAATGTGACGTATACGAAAATTAAATGTTTTGTAAAATCGTGTAGTTTTGTAGAACATCGTAGATAATGTTTCTCTAAATTAACTGTATAACTTAATAGATGAATGGTCGTTCATTACTTAACTTCGTCCGCTCTTAAATCTTTGTACTTATCTTTTCCCCCTTTCATTTTACCCAGTATTGCAAGGTTTTAACAAGATAGATAGATAGATATATAAAGATAGATGTTTATATAAAGATGTAAAATTTAGGCGGTCTTATGAGCGGTCTCTTCCAGACAACCTTTAGGTAGAGGACAACTATAAACAACTTTAATAAGTTTCTTGTTCAAGCTTTCGGCTGCACTTTGAGAAGTCATGTTATTTAATGTTCAAGTATATTAAGTAGTTAAATTCGTTCAAGGGGCTGATTCTGCTCAAATAAAGCAACGTTTTCCATGTGACCAAAATTAAAGTCGCAGAAAAGCACTTCCCTATAATTACGACAGTTAGCGCGAATTAGTTTTTCTATAAGATTTTTCTTAAGTTTCCAATTTATTCACATAAAAAAGTTGTATTTAATTTAGTAGTACAATTATTATATCACTGACTGAAAAATATACTAATTTAATAGTATAGGTATAGGATGTTACTCACACATAGGATATCTTGTACAAATTGGATTAACATCAAGGTGAAACAGGCTTACATAATTCCTTTCTGTTTGATCAATTACCGTGCCTTGTGGAGACGGCCGTAAAGAATACACTTCCCCACCGCCAACAGGAGGCATGTCGTAAGAGGCGACGAAATCCTCTAGCTCGAGACAGGGAGCAGCGTCTGCGTGCGAAATAATAAAAAAACTGCGCTTGCCAACCCGCCTGCCAAGCGTGGCGAGTATGGCAAGAACCCCCCGATGACAGAAGTAGAACCCCCAGATGACAGAAGTCACTGGGGACAGGTTCAGCAGTGGAGGTCCTGTGGCTGAAATGATGATGATAATGATCAATTACCAATATTTTTGATCTTTTTAGGTTTTATTTGGAAGCTGTCGAGTTGATTTAATATGTATTTTGACAAACGTTTGAACATGAATACAGTTTTTCTTTTCAAACGTTTAAAATGCATTCAGACAATCCGTCGATATGCCCCAGTCTTAGTCCCTGATTTAAAATCTTGATCTAGCGAAACAGCCAATAAAGTAGACCGTAAACTAGGCTATACGAGATGCGGGTTATTTCAGAGGAGGTAATTGAAAAATTGATGACTCCGCTTGATTATATTCGAAGCAGAAGTAGAATGCAGTGCAAGACAGTAAATAATGGAACATTGGCCATGATTAGCCGGGAATTGTAATTTCCAAGTAATCTGTAAATAAAAATCAAATTTTATAAGTAAGGGTTATGCGCAGTTTTTCCCATTTGCATTTCATCCCCCGTTCGCAATTTGTCCTGTTCGCACTTAGTCCCATTGACGATTCGTCCCATTCGTGGTTGGTCCCATTCCTAGTTAGTCCCATTCGCTGTTCATCCCGCGCATAGGTTGACTCGGATATACTAATTCAGTAACTTAGACATAAATCATTCATAACATACACTATGGCTATCTATGACAACTACATTGATATAGTATCTAAATATATTCATATAAATATTTATTGACATAGAATTTTATTATTTTTTTGCAAATCGAAGTTAGGAACTTATTCTATGAGATTTTAGAAAAAAAATCGCTAATGTTTGATAGCCCATTGTCTAATTTGGACAGGACGACGCACTCAATCAGCTAAGGTACAACTTTTAAAAATGTAGAATTGATCTATATTATAATAGTTAATAATAATTTACTTTCTACTTTAATATAACACCAATTAATCTAGCTCCAATTAATCTTTCTCGAACTTATTCTTCAGGAAATAAGTAATCGCATAGTCATCAATTATAC
This sequence comes from Anania fuscalis, assembly GCA_950371115.1. NCBI lineage: Eukaryota > Metazoa > Arthropoda > Insecta > Lepidoptera > Crambidae > Anania > Anania fuscalis. The sequence continues at coordinate 3,588,573 of OX493333.1, forward strand.
AACCTGTATATTACAGAAAACCATATCCAATAATTCATTTGAGTATACAGGGTGTCCCAAAAGTCAACGATAAAACGGTACCAGATGATGGGCCTGCTTATGACTACTCGAGGAAAAATAAGAATAACATATATACCTCTTTTATTTTTTATTTTACAAACAAAAAATGATAATCCTTGAAATTTGTCACCCCTTATGACATTTATAACTACCACGACCATAATTTTTCAAAAATTTTAATTTTTTTGTATCGGCAACCTAAATAGTAATTGATACTAATATTTTCGGATATTTAAGCATTGTAGTGGATATCACTACTATTTAGGCTGCTGATAAAAAAAAAAAAAAAATAGAAGAAATAAAATAAAAGAGCTATATTTATTTTTCTTTTTATCCTCAAGTAGTCATAAGCAGGCCAACCATCTGGTTCAGTTTTATCGTTGAATTTTGGAACACCATGTATTACCCCATTGAATCATTTACATTACAAAACCTCTATACTACATATGCCCTTGCACAGTAGAGACTACTACCGACAAAAAGATGTCATAGACTACAAATACCATAAACAGCCTTGAGATAACCCTTCGTGGGAACTCGCTGAGCCTTCAGATTTATTTCATTTGTTACATAATATATGAGGACACGGTAGGTCACATACAATTTACCCTTGAAATATACAGAGTGTAAAATAAGTGATTGAGTATCTTGGTTCTATGATAGAACACAGGAAAAAGTAAATAAAAAGTCCCATACATTTATTTTAAGTTAAAAATTTTTAAAAAAATCTTAAAAATAAAACAACAGTTTACTTTAAAATATATTTTTAACCAGGTAACTTAAAAGGATTTTTATTAATTAACCAGTTTTGTTGTGGAGACACATATTAATGATGCAGATAATGAAGTAAAAGAAAAAAAATAGTTAGCTACCAGTAACCAGATTTTTATCCGTTTCTTTATTTCGTCTTTGTGTTCCAATAGGATGATTATCAATCCTCATTTTATTCTAAACGAAGACAACGACACCCTAATGTGGGCCAGCTCCCTTAGCATGACCAACAAAACATCATATGATATAATATAGCGATTTATCGACACCCAACTGTCAAAATATGATATAATATTACATAGCCGCCATCTTGAACTTTTATTAAAACAGCGAGCATGTCCGAGCCGGTGACTCACGGTCATGCTCGCTGTTTCAATATAAGTTCATATTTTGACAGTTGGGTGTCGATAATCGTTATATTTTATCATATCATATCGTGTTTCGTTGGTCATGCTACTGGCTGGCTACTGTGCCTTCCTATACTATGGTCGTTATCTTACTGCCCGTTTTTGCAGCATATGCAAATATTCTGTCTTTCTATTGGGCAATCTGGACCAAATCCGGGTTCGCGTTTAGTACGGCAGCCGATCTTATCTGTTCTTTACGGGTATAGCCGCCTTAATAGTATAGTTTAGCATTAGAATTGATTTGTATGAGAAGACTGGCGAATGAGACACGACTTGAGTTATTTATTTTATCTGTGGCTACGTTGCAATAACTAACGAAAGTTAGTACGAGTAATTGGAAGTCGATTTCAGAGTTTTATTTTGTGATATGGTTTATACGTTAAGCAATTTGTTAACTAATGTAAGATTAGAACAAAAGTAAGAGGTTTGATTTTAGTAGTCAAATAAGTCGCACAGAATCTAATCAGCCTCCTGTTTTTTTAAATAATACTTAAAATAAAAATTCAATATCGATTATAAAAATGTTGAATTTACTCATACAACTGTCGAAATGTTAAATTAAATTATTTAATTAAATTAACAACAAAATCTGGTAAAAAGTACAATAACCTAAATTGTGTTTCATTTATAATATTATCATTATAAATTAGAGCCAGTAATTATTATACGACCGAACTTTTATACGGCTTTCAACTAATTATATGTTGATTATATGTATAATTCATAAATGTCTCTAAGCATGTGTTGTGAATTAAGTGTGTAATATAATATTATGTTGTTGGTGTGCCCTATTAAATAAATAAAATAAAGGAAATTTAACACTTCCTTATTTCAGTTATTTATTCAATCAATAAAGTACCTACACAGTATAATTTTTATTCATTGCATATAAAATCTTCATAAATTAACGTCATACTTGATATTATAAAGTCATCTTCATAAAGCAATGTAATGATCCCACGTGTTTATGTACTATACCGCCTAGAACCGGTTTGTATTAGTTTACGGTTGTCAACAGACAATTTAATCAACCTGTAACCTTGTACAGAGTACTATCTACTAGGTAATTAGTATTTATAATACTCGCTTATGCAGTATACAGAGTGTACAAAAGAATGGGACACCCCTTAAAACCACGTGATCAGCTGGTCATATACAACAACTTTTCCTATGGGAGCAACATCGAAATCGTGATTTTATTTTCAGATGCTTCATACATTATCTTTGAGGTATGCGAGTAGGTTTGTATGGAGAAGCTGAAAAAAAATCTCGATTTCGATGTTGCTCCCATAGAAAAAGTTGTGATATATGACCAGCTGATCATGAGGTTTTATGGAGTGTCCTATTCTCTTGTACACCCTGTATATGCCCTTTTCCTGGCACTTATTTTTTAGTTAATATTTATTTTACTCTTTATTAAGGAAACAAACATGACATGACACATGACGACCTCCGTAGCCGAGAGGCGAGCAAGCCAGACTTTAAATGGCGCCGCCAACTCTAATTTTTCGGGTTCGATACCCGGTCGGTTCAATGTAGAAAACGAACTTTTCTATATTGGCTCGGGTCTGGTGTTGTGGTACCGTCGTTGTTCCTGATTTCTATAACACAAGTGCTTTAGCTACTTACCGTAGGATCAGAGCAATGTATGTGTTGTCCAATATTTATTTATTAATTAAACAGGTATCAATATTATATTTAGCTTACGAATAATGTTTAGTACTAGAGCATTACAAGTTTTCACCAGTAGTTTTAAGCAAACAAGTTGACGAGATAAAAAGTGCGTTAAAACTTATAATACATAGAGACAAAACAATAATAATATATGATTAAATCTTTAGGGCTCAACTACAATGGCCCTTTCAACAAAAAAACGAAAGCGCATCAATATTTTATTTTTATGCAAGTCTAAAGTTAAAATCGTTGGTAATTTTGAATTGAATAAAGTGCTTTTTAATATTTGTACTGTTTTAGTTACCTTTCATGGTTAGGGCTTAGTTTTAAGATGTCTGAACGGTGACGAACTTCGTAGCTGCGAGGCAATCATGCCGGACTTGGCTCTCTATCTCTTAGGTCCCGGGTTCGATTTTAGGATAACCTTAGGATCAAAACAAAGTCTAACCTGTTAAAATTTAAATCGCATATTAAAACAACTTTAATGAAAAAAGGATATTATACTGTAAATGATTATATAAACGATAAAAATATTTGGAAATAAATACTGCCCTGCTCGCACAGGTACATTTATCTTGTAATGTAAAATATATACTATTTAAAAAGAGGCTGACAATAGTGACCGAGTTTCTTGCGCTACTTCTTCTCGGCGCTAGCCCAAAATTGTCCCGAAGTAGTGGTAGGGAAAAAAATATTGGGACGTGTAAAAGCGCTTAGTTTAAGCCTATTTACAGAAATAAATTGGTTTTAATGGTTTTTTAATGGTTTTCTAATTTAAGTATTTTAATGTATAAATTGTATCGAATCCGAATCCAAAAATATACGGAAAAATATCCGTTTCATATATTTTCATCGATTTAGAGCTTTACCACAGGTCATTATTATTACTATTTCACTTTACTTTGGGCTTAATTAATTATTAATAGTAAGTAAGTAATTTTACCAATTAATAGTTTAGTCAAAGTAATTGTAATATAATGAAGAGCACACTTTAATGATACCTCATAAAATGTATGTATAACATTGAAAGAGATGAAAACTTAAATGTTATATAAGAAACCTTACAAATAAATCTCAGCTATATTGCATAATCAAATCAAGTGTAATTAAAGACATAATGCAGCTAATAATTACAACAAAGTTAATTCAATCACCATTCACGTAACAGATAATACACAAAGTCTATTGAGAGACTAGTTCAATACTAAACACGTTCATTAAAAGCCAATAAGCGTTCAAATACGGCTCTATGCGCCGGCGCATCGACAATTATAAGACACAAAGGAAAAATGTAACAACACACAAAAGACCTATAGAGATGCGACGGACAAAAGACCGATATCGACGGACAGGGCTGCCTAAAATAGGTGTCGGGTCTTTTCCTAATGATTTTTGTTGTCTAACTCCCATTTTTTATTCGGGACTGTAGTGTAAACAAACTGTCAACGTCTGACATTTTAATCTGATTCATTGAGGTTTCTTGGAAAAAACGAAAAATAACTCTATTAACTAATTTAGTCTAGGCCTAAACTTTAAAAATATAAAAAACTTAATTGTTTGAAGAATGATTAAGTTCCTGTCCTGTTTAGTGGAAACAATGAAATAAAAAATTAAAATTAATTAATATTAGGCAAATAAATATTTGTAAGAGTACCTACATAAATATTTTTTTTGAACAAAGTTTTCTTTTAATTAAGACAACTGCCAACCCTACATAGTCTATCGATTGGATTTTACAAATAAATCGATTTTAATTGAAACGTCACTCAGTCGGTCGCGTGCGATAGCTTTTTGTCTCTTTTTACTTATTCTTTTTCGTGTAAGAACAAAGATGCGCGTGAGTCGACTTCATTTCGATCGATTGAGATCAATCTCAAGATATATTTTTTGTGAATCTTTATCTTATAATTAACTATTTTTATGTAAATTCTATTTATTATACTTAATTAAAAGTCCCTCGCTGCATTGGTTCGTCAACCATAAATGTACGTACAGACTACAGACTTTCTCCAAAACTACTATAGGGATTTTGATACGGTTTCTACCTTACTTAGGGACATACTCGTACGAGCAACAACGTGATCCCTAAAAAATGTGATTAAATAATCATATCAAGCATGACTGTCATAGACCACCTATTAAAGTAAAACATAAAATAGGCACCGTGTTGTTAAAAAGCTCAAACAAATATCCCGATTATGTTATAAAATGACGATAAAAACTCCGTTCTAACTTTTTTTTATGTCTATTTTTATCGTATAACTGTTTCTCACGTTTTCTATCTAATCAATTGACATGATTACAATCGTCACTGGACCTACCGCGTGTAGGGTACTTTCTATTGTCCTTTCAAACGATTGTGACCTTTATTACTTGGGTGTAAGGTATCATTTGTATGTTGAATGGCAGAAATATGGTTTATTTTATAGGTTTGATCATTTATAGTAGCGGTGAAGGCTTGAAGACAGCATCTGTTGGGATCGAGCAGGGACGGATTCAGATGTATGTTTACATGTAAAAAGGCAACAATTTTATTTTTAGTTATTTGTATCTATTGTGAATTGTAACTCAGGGTGAATAATACTAGTTTGTAACGATAATAAATAAATAATAAATGTTGTTAATGCAAGAATTTTGTAAAAATGAATTATCTGATCATAATTTTTCAGTTTAAGATTGTTATTTCTGTTGAACTTATGTTGGACTAAAGATAATGTTTAGTAACCTAGGACAGGTAAGTACCTACAGTTTAGAAAAAAAACAACTACTAGGAGGTTGTGCTTAAAAGATTGGGCTATATCCTTAGCTTAGTGTTGGTGAAACTAACGGGTAACGCCCGTTTTGCAGCTAAGTAACTTTTTATTTATCCTTGCTACGTACCTGTATTCTACCGGTACGTTTATTCAACAAGGAAACTCATTGATCTATGGGAATGTCCTACTACAGATATTGTTAACATACATAATATACAATTTAATAGTCTTATTTACACTGTACCCACCTCTACTAAGAAACCAAAGCCAAAAACCTACTACGAAAATGTTTCGCGTCGTTCGGACAAGTAGGTCGGTAATCTTAATAAATTATCTTTTTATCCTTAATAATTAAGTTTATAATACAAAAAATATATACATATATAACGGAAAAAAGATAACAATTGATTCAATTGTTATCTTTTTCTAAATAATATTTATACGTGTTATACGGGGTTATTGTTATTCATTTCAATTGAATTGAATAACAATAACTCCGCCAAACATGTGTGCGCGAACTGAGGGAGAGGATTAATCAAGTAAAATTTGTATTGAAAATTAAATTATTAGGCTAAAAAAAAGTTTATTGGAATAGAAATAGTGTGCAATTTACCTGAATGCCGTTGTTATTGAAAAAGTCCAGAGATCTGAAACAATAAAACAATATAATTCAGATTTTTTCTAAATAAATCAAAATAGTATTGTAAAAAGTTTGCGGGGTTTGGTTATTGTATTGCTTTTGCTTGTACTCAGACGACTTTCTTAAAAGTCTTCAACATTTATTATAAGGTATGTTTATGCAACCGGCTAAATAAATAAATATTACTTAGTCAACACCACATACTTGCTCTGATCTTAAGGTAAGTAGCTCAAGCACTTGTGTTATGTAAATAACGACGTTACCACAACTCCCAGACTCGAGACATAGACAGAAAAAAATGATTTTTACAGACGTCAAGTCCAGCATGCACGCCTCTCGGCTACGAAGGTCGGCTACTAAAGCCGCTAGCTTTGGCGTTCTATGTCCTGAGGTGGACTCCCAGAAACCGATACTGATGATGATGATAATAATGATGCGGATTTGAACTCAAGCTCAAAGAGCCTTAAAAAATATTAACTATTATACAGGGTGTCACAAAAAGAGCGTGCCAAACTTAAGGAGATGATAGACTAATAGATGACAATTAACAAAAATATCTATTGTTGCTGCATGTACACATAAGCAGATATTTTTCTTATTCTTGTTGTCAAATATCTGCTCATTTGTACACGCAGCAACAAGAGATAGGTTCAAAATTGAGGATTTAAAAAAATATATATCTCAAAAAAGGTATTAATTTACTTTCACAATTTTTTTTGTATATGGTCATCTATTAGTCTATCATCTCCTTAAGTTTGGCACGCTCTTTTTGGGACACTCTGTATATGTTTTATTCTACATTACAAGTTAGGCTTTTAAAATAATTTTAATAGGAATATTAGATTTGATCTTGGCCAACTTATCTGAGTACAGTTAAACAGCGATGATGCGGATTGCGAGCATCCCAGCCCTCTCTAATAAGTATTTACTACAGAACCCAGATTGAAATATAAACCATGAATTAAGGACGAGCTATGCTGCTATAGTTATATAGTATCGTAGCCGTCGATATCAGAGAATAATCGACATGACACTAGTCATTTGTACACAAATTTACATCGCATCAATGCACTGAATGTTTTGAATTCATGAATAAAATAAACTAAGATTACAAATAAAATGTAATAAATAATTATAGTTCATGATCTATAATTGAAATTATCTTTCTTTGGTTGGCTAAGGATTGTAATAATAAAAATTTAAAAAAGATTCAAAAGATGGTAATATTGTAGTGGATAATTCAATACACATACTAAGACGTATACGACATTGATTCAGATGTGTCTGTGAATAAAAAACCAATCAAACCAATTTATTATTGCAAATAGGATTAAAATAACTTTTTTGCATGAGCAAACCCATTCGAAAGCCTTATCTCGAAAAGTGTAATCACATCCTTATTCTTATACCATATTCGAACGAAAGAGAGATAAAATTATCATTTTCCTCTCGCTCTACTAATTGCATTTGTCGAAAGTCAGCGAACGAGACATAACGATAGAGGAGTGAGAGGTGAGATACGATGGGAATATACTATTGGTCGATAACACGCCGCGCATTAGTCACGATCGTATCGTTCAAGAATCGAGGTATACCCGTATTATACCCCCGTTATTACACATTCATTCACTCGCCGCTCTCGACTCGGCAGTACGCATTGATACTACTACTATACTGTAATCTTCCGACATGCCGCCCAAGACGAGTGGTAAGGCCGCCAAGAAGTCTGGAAAGGCTCAAAAGAACATCTCCAAAACAGACAAGAAAAAGAAGAAGCACAAGAGGAAGGAGAGCTACGCCATCTACATCTACAAGGTGCTGAAGCAGGTCCACCCTGACACCGGTATCTCCAGTAAGGCGATGTCGATCATGAACTCTTTCGTGAACGACATCTTCGAGCGCATCGCCGCCGAAGCTTCCCGCCTGGCACACTACAACAATAATATATATATACTATAATCTAGACTCATATTATGTAGCAAGTATTATGATGTGATAGTGGGTCGATCACTCGATATCGATAATCGACTCAGTGCACCCCTACCCAGCTGTTACCCTAGTTCGGATCTAGGCTAGCCACAGGCTTATCTGCAGTCTAAATTCTAATCTGCAGCCTAGGTTATGTCTCCAGGCGTTTGTAATTGTAGGCGTATCGTTCTATTGTTTTGGTTAGGTCTGATAGCGTTTATCAGTTCAGTAAAAATACAGGGTGTCATTAAAATTAACGATGATATGTATTAGAACAGGTGCATAGTGGAGGACATTGCGAATTTTCGCCAACCTATTTTTACGGTTCAAAAGAAAAGAGCATTTACTCTACTGTCGATATCTACTTAGTTTTTTAAATAGGTAATAAATTGTTACAAGTAGTTGAGACAATAATAATAGGTTTAACTAAAAAAAACATTTCTATTCTGAATGTCGGATCTGCGTAATGATTGGCTTAGGATTTTTTTTAAAGATTTTGATCTTAGTGTACTCAGTCCTAATTTAAAGCATATCCGATAATTAACCATAAAGCCTTTATTAATACCATTACCATTTATACCGTCAATTTTTCATTGAATGATAAACTGAAGCAAAAATAATAATATAACATTTTATTATCAATATTTACGAACACTACAAAAAATATTTAATTCAAATTCAAATGCGTTTATTGCAAATTAAGTGTATAACAAAGATCTTAAACTATACCATGGAGCTTAAAAGTACTTAATTACCCGTTTCAGGTGCTGCGATATTCTTATTCTTTTATTATATTATATATTATTATTAAAAAGTTATTCTAAAAACGGAAACTTTACAAACTCAGGAACTTATGCAACCTTTAACAGGCAATTTTACCGGACTAAAATTCGTTTTAAAAATAGTATAACATCAATAAGTTGGGCAAATACTTAGTACTTAGACTTAGCTTTGACCACAGAATGGGACCATTACGTTAAGCTAGGCACTAAATCGGATTAAACACATGAACGCAGTTATTTCTTTCAGTTACCCACATTTCCCATTGAGTGGAAGTCTGCAAACTATTCCGAGCTTAATACATTGCGCTGGCGCAGACAGGATGGCGCTACAGTTATCGTTAGTTAATGCCTAGCTAGGCTGGAGTAAGAAGGTAAGTTGGTAGATAAGACTAGTGTATTTTAAAGATTTACTAATGAAAATAGATACAGCTTTACCATAGTAATCCATGAAGAAAAAGTGACTGAGAAACCCAAAATTAAGCTCATTTTTGCTAAGCTGTGCTAGTTTACTATAAGAGGATTAGTACATTGCTGGAACAGCTAGATTAGACGGATATGGGTTGTCTTGGTGAATTTCGGGACTGCTGGAAAATACTAAAATATCGTCAAGATATCTGTAGCTCCTCCTTTAAAATCCTTTTGGAGAGGCCTGTGTCCAGCAGTGGACTGATATAGGCTGGTGATGATGATGATGATGATGATGATCTGTAGCTAGCCAAAAGGACCAAGAGAACCTCATCGACGATTCTATGGAAGGTTCGTGCGGCGTTCTCCAAACCAATCGTCATTGGAATTCATACAATCCGAAGGTCGGGGTAATCATAGTTATGGTGAGCCTTTTGGATTTATATAAATATGATTGTACGCCTACAATGAATCAATGGAAGAGAGTATATTACATCCGACTGGATGCAAAGGGCGGGAGATCGTGCGCTGTGGCGCTCCTTGGGGGAGGCCTATGTGCAGCAGTGGACTGCAACAGGCTGATATGATGATATTACATCATGACAGCTAGTAGAAATCTAGCTAGGCACTAAATCTAATAACTAGTAGCTTTCTGCATGTACCAATGTTTGACTGGCAGATAATGCTTCTATAGCATTAAGTCCAACTTTTTCATGCTAAGTTTAAATTTAAAGTTTTAAATATATAAATAAATCCGTTATTTATTTATGTTAGCTCATTCCTATTGAGGGGGAAGTCTGAAAACTATTGCAAGCTCAGTACGTTGCTCTGGCGCAGACAGGACGGCGCTACAGTTATGTTGGAAGATACGACTAGTGTATTTTAAAAGGAGAAACAGATTGAAAATATTTACTACTGACGTAAAAGTTGAAAAAGAAAATCTAAAATATCTGCCTTGAATTGAACTAAAATATTGTAGTTTACGGTATTTCTCACGAAGTGTTTAATATATGAGTTAATATTTAAAGTGAATTGGTTAAGTTATATAAAAAAAAGATAAACTGTTTGAAATGTGTGTATTTTTTATGTAACCAATTTAAGTAATTAAAATTATAAACCTGTGAATTCAAACTTTGATTTACTATTTACTGTTTTCTATGTTCAGTTTACATAAATGAGGAGAGTCCCAGTTAATCTACAGTTTGAATATAAGCACGAAAGTGTTTCTAGCAAGAAAATGTTTTCTTCGTTCGGTCGTATAAACCTAACCAATTAAAATGTCCAGTCTCATGTGTCAATCCTTTGATAAAATATAACCAACTCAATCTAGCCGTGTAAAAACCCCGACCGTTTTCGATTGTTCATAAATTATCAAACCTTTGATACGGGGGAATAGATATTTTCATTTGATCGGATAATACGACCGAACGAACGATGCGCTTTCGTATCAGCCTGTCGATTCTGTAAACAAAACCGCGCTCACTTCGTCGCTGCACTCGCTCATGAACGATAAATAATATGAACCTTCTTACTAACAAGATAGAGGCTATGTTCGTTTGTACGGCTAAGTCGAGTTTTAGAGCGAGTCCGTTGCGTTTTTCTTAGAGAATCGACCGGGCCTCCAGAACTTAGACGTAAATCGTAGCAACAAATAGTGCAGTGAATAAAAGACATCAACGAGTTACGAGTAAATGTAATATAATTACACTTTTGTGCGCAAGGGGTTCTGGATTTGGTTCTAGAGTTTGTTTTACTTAATAAACGAACATTAGTATAGTAAAATTTCGAAAACTATTGGTTGGATTAGGTATCAACATTATAATTCTTAGATTAAACTGAATTCGTTAAGTGTATTTATGCAAAGTTTTTATACAGAAATAAATAATTCTTCTCTTGTTTGTGTCTGGGTGTGTTAGGCGAGGCCCTTATTATTATTGTTGTTTGATATTTTTTTAATAACATGTTAAAAACAATCACGTTTAAGTTGAGCAGTCACTACTTCAAATCATCTCTAATCTTTCCTACAATCATATAACATTTCCTGCTTTTATGAACAAAGCGAACCGTAGACGCAAACGCATGTCGCGCTGTCCGTCTGTCGCGCCGTGGATGGAATCCAGAATCGCTACAGTATGATTGAAGGCCGATATCGGAAGTATTTTAATAGGGAACGTATTCTGTTTGACAGCAGAGGTATTTTGCTATTGGCTACGCACACACTATAACTGTCTATGTAGTGCATTTCAACACTAATTGGGATATCAATGCTGAATTCTAAATATTTTATTTTATTTATTCAACAACTAGGCTACACTCACAATATGCCAATTCAAAATACTTATTATAATTCAGCATGCACTAGAGACACCAGGGGGGCTACCATGAGCTATTAACTATCCACTCAAATTCCAGGCAATTCAGTGTCTGTGCAGCTAACTGAATCGCTCAGATTCAGTTATCGAATAGTTGGATCGTACTATGCACTGAACTTAGAACACACTGAACTCAGATTCGTAAAAGCTCGCTCTGATTCGTACTATGCATAGTACGAATCTGAGCGCTTCAGTTAGCTGCACACACACTGAACTGCCTGGAATTTGAGTGGATAGTTTAAAGCTCATGGTAACCCAGCAATACTTCATTACTTACAACAAAATATTAAAATAACCCCCGTTTGGCAGTCGGGTAACAAATGATGTTTGTAAAAACTACCATATTGGTTTAATGGTTCACGCTTTGACTACAAAGACGTTTACAGGTTTGAATTTCTCAAGGAGAAAGTGCAAATGAGACTACTATTCAATTCAATATTTATTGCGTTCTATATTATGTGAGCTGCGGGGTAACTCTTAAAAAAATCTCAAAGCTGTCAAATATGGTACGTCATTACATACAATATTTGACAGATTTGATAATGTTTGACAGATTTGAGATTGTTTTAAGAGTTCGTGGTTACCGCCACTGGGTGTTATACATTAAACAGACCATTTGAGACCTGTTGGGCACAACAATAAGATAGTAGGACGGAGCGGATGACACCAATCATAGTTTTTATTATGAAAAAAAAAAACTTTTTAAATACATTAAAATATGGATATTGATTGTATAACGCAATTAATTAAACTTTTACTTTGTACGCTTGACAATGATCCTAGATAAATTAATATTGGACAACATCATATACATTGTTTTGATCCTAAGGTAATTAGTGCAAGCACTTGTGTTATAGAAATCAGAAACAACGACACCACAACACCCAGACCCGAGACAGTATAGAAAAGTTCGTTTACTACATTGAACCGACCGGGGATCGAACCCGGAAACTCAGAGATGGCGACGCCGTTTATAGTCCGGTGAGCTCGCCTCTCGGCTACGGAGGTCGTCGAGATATGGGAAGTCTGCTCTTTAAATTATTTGCACTTGCAACCTTTATAACCCAGTATGCAATACATTACTCGAATATGTAATCATTATTATTTGCTATAGTAAAGTTGGTTTGTCAATTCTAATCTGTACCTAGAAAACGTGTTATACTTATCAAGTTATTATATATCACACAAATAAAATGTGTTCCAGTGATGACAGAAGCGTTAAATTCTCACACAGTAAATTAAATACTCTACTAGACTTCTGAACTTGATGATAAAGCCATTAAAACTTTAATACCGAATAGGAAAGTTCTATTTAGTTTGTTAGTGTGTGGAATGCGACGTTTCGCGGCAATCGGCGTGTACGCAGGTTAGTCGTGCAGGTGACCATGAGATTTGTTTTAAAGAGACTTATGTATAAGTATTCCTGTAAGTATGCTTTTTAAAACAGGGCCATAACCATGAACTCTTAAAACAATCTCAAAGTTGTCAAATCTGTCAATTTTGGTACGTCATTTCATACAAAATTTGACAGAAATGATAATGTTTGACAGCTTTGTGATTGTTTTAACAATGCAAATGCAAAGCAATGGATGTTGGATACAATTAAAACATAATAAATTAAATTAAGTATATTCGATTGGAGGAATGGTTTTTTAAGTTTGAAAAGTAACATCCTTTCACCAAATGGCCTAGTTGGCATAGTGGTGCGCTGATTTGTTTTAAAATTCGAGTCCCTTGGGTTCGGGTCCATTCAGAAACCATACTTTTCTAAACTGGTTGTTCGTAGCAAATTCAATGTCTGGCTGCTTGTAGCCAAATTCGATGTCTGGTACCTCGTGACATAAGAATTTTGATCACAGTTACGAGGTATATTAGGTTGTTGTAGGACCCGACCGAGAGCAGGAATAGAATAGAATGTATTTATCTGTCTCAAGGCAGATTACATATACAACATAATATGCAAACTTAATGCTATAAGGCAAAAAAGTCTATGGCACAGTGGATAAAGGTAACTGTGAAATATAACTGTAAAAACCGGAAAATGCAGGACCATCTGTTGCATATAAAAAAATACTTACTAACCCCAAATCCTGGTCACTGCACCGCTCGCAGCCGCGTCGTGCAAAAACGCGATGAGATCATCAGTGCGATGTCATTTAGACGTGACGTGTGCGATCTGAGATGCCTGATGCATGGGCCGATAGCAAACGAAGCCCTTGAAATTGTTTCTAATTTTCCTTTTGGAAATTCTAGCTTATGAAGATGGGAGTTAGCTTGTTTGCCTTATTTGGGCGATAGGAAACTTAGCCCTTGAAAGAATTTTATGTTTCCATCTAAAGGATTTTCAAAGGTAAAACCGTGGAGCCAAACTTTTGCGTGTTGGCAAAAGTGAGTTAGTTTGTTTATACTTTTTGTAGTTCTAGAGACGTAATTTCTTCCAGTTCCGCGTGCCATAGCTTTTTAACGCAGCTAATATTCAATATGTTCAAGAATTTAAACTATTGTAAACGGATATACTGTTTACGATCAAATAATGAATTAAAATAATTTATGAACTATTAACAAAACAAAATAATTATGTATTTATCGTCCGCGTCGAAAAAAAAAACTAATTGTATATAAGAAGCGTCTCAGCTTATTGTCATGAAGAATACCTTGACCTCATAAAGTTAATTTTAGGTGTTTGGGTGAGATCCATTCAGCCGATCGACAGAATCAGTTGTTGTACAATCCTATGCGTTGATCAAGATATGATTGTTCAGACGATAAGGGCATTAGGACTGATGCCCATTATGTAAATTCCTTCAAGACTTCCAACTAACTATTGTAATCGTTACGTGCAATTATTTCCATTCGTGGAATTTGATCTTTTGTTTCTTATATATAGCATCCTGGTCACTATAATAAACTGCCATCTGCTACCTAAAAAGCACCTTTGACAATCAAGATTTGGTGAAGTAGAGCCATAATTTAGTAAGGTAAGCTAACTTTAGTATCGATTACTAAAGTTAAGCAACCAACGCCGCGGTCGTGAGTGGATGGGTGACCATTCCGACCATATTTAGTGACATTTATCACGAGCCTCTCCGTGCTGCGGAAAGCACGTTAAAAGTTGGTCCCGGCTAATATCGCTTGATATTGGTCGTGAAGCCTAGTCAGAGGCCTTCAGGCGGCTTGATAACATCTGACAGTAAGGTTTAGTCACTGGCCTTACTACCAACACCCCTCCACCAATCCGCACTGGGCCCGCGTGGTGGAGTATGGCCCAAAACCACCTCATAGTTGAGGTGAGGCCTGTGCCCTGCAGTGGGACGTATATAGGCATACTTAACTTAACTAAGCTTACTTTACTTTTAAAAAACGGCAGTTTAATAAACTATCGTAATTAACAGTAATTGGGCCAATGCTTACATAACATATCACAGAAATTGCCTACCTCAATAGTAAAAGTACTTAAGGTTCAAAGACCTCAATTAAAGTTACTAATTATCAGTGTGGGATTATTAAAAATGGCTCTAATCAATTGTGTGGATAATTACAGCAATCACACAACTACCAGCTTATACACTCAACTATGAAAGCACGACTTTTGACAAATGGTATGACTTCATTTGTTTTAGATAGTGTTGTAGAGTTATCGATAAAAGTTGTCGATTTGGAAAAAAAAACAGGAAAATATTATTGCTTTAAGCTATGGTAAATAAATACGTACCTAAAAATAACTCGCTATAGAGTAATATCCGTATATAAGTGTCCATAAAAGGGCTATAGAGTAATATCCGTATATAAGTGTCCATAAAAGGGCTAAAGTCAATTGTACAAGTATAGACTTGATGTATGTATATGCCTAAATCATGCCCCTGTATGAGATAGTGACTTTGTACAATTATAGCCATATTTTTTCGGCAACTGTATTCACGTGTTTTATTTAAGCTTTATTTAGTAGTGACGACCATAAATTTATCATCACAGTGCTTTCGCTTCAGTAGATTCTTAAACTATAAAAAAATCATCTTCATCATTATAAACCCTTTCCCATCCACTGCGAAACATTTATGGGTTAGTTAGGTGTAAGGGGCTATATGAAGCTTCCCGAAAGTCCCAACTCTACCCGATCCCATCTCTACCCGATTAAAAAAAAAAGAAAAAGAGAAATTGTACAAATTTACTTTACATGCAAAATCACAGATTGTGTTAGGAACATAGTTTATTATAAGTAGTAATGGGTCGCCAGCGCTTGCATCCTTACAACAATAATTCTGTTGTTTGAATAGCGTCGTAACTTCGTCATCCCAATCATAATATTGTGATAGAATCATTTTTTCCGTAACTATTTTTTTACATTTTTTCGTTTCGACTGTACTTCTTGTTTTTTTCTATATGCAAGAATGGAATCGGGTAGAGTTGGGATTATTTGTTAGGTATTTTTTAATCGGGTTGAGATGGGATCGGGTACAGTTGGGACAAAGCCCATAAAACAATGCACAAATTGAATTAAATTATGTATTAAGTTGAAAACAGGCAAATTTATCGATAACTAAGATTGAGGTAGGTATAACTTCTACTTCACTAAAATACTTAGCGATCTTATATTCTGAAACAGAATTAACTGGTCTGTGTTAATTGGCGTTTCGAAGCAGGAAGTGGATTTCCGCCTCTTTACCAGATTTATGTTAAAGAATCATATTAACGGTGTATTGGTTTCGATGATGATTCATTTTTGTTTTATTAAATGTATTCGTTATCAATGAACATTCGAATATCGGCCTTGCTTGATAAAGAAAAAAAAACTTTAGACCTTTGGACAAAGGGTGGTTTTCCAACATTAGCTAAATTTAAAAGGAGGCCGTTGTGTTCATAAATACTACGGAAGAGTTGTAATAAAGAACTGCTTTAACTCTTCGGTCACCAGTACAATTTTTTTTTAAACTAAAGTAATATTAACAACAAATTCATAAAAAAATGTCATTCCATTCCGAGGTAGGTACCGTACGTTTGTATGGGGAAACAAAAAAAAAGAAAAGTAGTTCGTATTGATGAATACAACAACCTTCCTAAATTTGGCAACTGTCAAAACAAACCTAATAAATTAAAATAACCATAATCACTTGTATCAATCCTTTGACTAAAATGCACAACAAAGCATGCAATGCGTAAAAAATACGACCGTTTTTAATCGTTCACAAATTGTCAAAGGTTTCTTACAACTAGATGGTAACTTCAATTTATTTGGTTAATACGTCCTGGGCCATAACCATGAACTCTTAAAACAATCTCAAAGTTGTCAAATCTGTCAATTTTGGTACGTCATTTCATACAAAATTTGACAGAAATGATAATGTTTGACAGATTTGTGATTGTTTTAACAGTTCATGGTTAGTGCCCTGTTATTAATTTGTAGTAGGCCTTCTGTTTCTTTTTGTAACATCTATAAACATCACTAGCACTAGACAATGCTTTTCTAGGTAGCGATTCGCACGTGACCACTGAGTTAGAGGAGTGTTGAACCAGAGGTCGTGACGACTGAGTTAACCGATCGACCTTGTCAGCGGTGACAGCAATGTATTGGATGATTGACTTAGTTTAAGTGTGACTTAAATTTGTATTGCAGTGTTCTATACATTAAAATTAACTAGCTTTAGGAATCTTCATCGGCTTGCGCACAAAAGTTAAGTTACAATCGGACGAATGGTTTGGAATCGCGCAAAGAGAAGCCTGAGGGCAAGAGAGGGAAAGAGAACAGAGTATGAACTACATACTTACATGAAACAAGTGAAAAAGAAAATAGATATTTATCGTATCGTCAAAAAGGCTGATCTGATTAAAGAGAACCTACTCTTACTTAATCCTCAGTTCGTGAGTCTGACTCGCATTTGGCCAAGTTTTTAATTTAATAAACTACTCAGTAAATATTATTGTATATTTAATATTCTTAGCTGCATCCTACATTACTTAACCCTAAAAAGAATGATCAATGGCATACTGTGCAAACGTAATTGAGTGTCACGATCGTTTATTTGCAATGTTACAAAGTTATCTTGTCATTTGTCCGTTGATTCATATTATTAATTGTGCTTAATTAAGTAATAATTTAATTTAATTGTTATACAGCAAACATTTAATCATTTTGGACGCTAAAAGTATGAAGAAGGTGAACGAAAATATCTAGAACAACTTTCTAGCCGACCGATAAATAGACGTAAATTGAATAGGGCCCTTTTCAATATCAAATTTCTTTTTTTTAACGTATTTTGGAATTGGACTTACGTTAAAAATACTTCCTCATACTAAAATCTTCATAATTTGTTAATAGCTTGTAGGACTATATTATAATTATGCTGTTTTTTTTATTATGTGCTTGGGTCCAATACCATAAAATTGTTTGTAGCTTGTTTTTTTAATTTGATGTTGGTTCCAAACGAATCAGAATTATAGAGTTTTATGTACCAAAAAAGTGTTTGACTTTTTTTTAAACGTGGTTAATATTTCTACAAAACGTTAGTTTTAAGACTTGCTGCGATAGTGCAGATAAATCCAAAAAGAAATATTATTTGCCTTACAAACCAGCTGTTATAATTGTTGCTCGTATAATCACAAACAATCTTACTGTCAAACGCTGTGGATTACCCTTAAAAGGAGGTTATAAACTAACAAAATGGGAGCTTAGAAATGCTTGTATATCACTGCAACAATCATCATACTACTCGTATTTCTATGCTTAACAACTTCCCCACTGTTGCGATAGTGAAGTTATTGATTACGGAACACAACTAAGTATCGGATGCAGATGGCGGATACGTCGCATTGAATGCAGTTGTGACGTAAGCCATGGGGTGTATGTAACATTAGTGACGTACGCAGCTCAGCCATAACAATACTATCTATAGAGATAGCCATAGGGCCATAATGAGTACCTACTCAAAACTAAAGGAAACTGCCGTACTTAGAGACGTCACAAAACTAAAGAAAAACCTGTAATACTAAAGCCGATTCGATTAAAGATGATTATTAAAAGAACTATTTTTTAATAAACACTGAGAATACATTTAGTTAATTGTTGTTTTTCTACTTTGCGACACTTATAATAGGCCCTAAGTAACTGTACAGAGTTTGACTTCCAAAAAACTAGTTAGATAGGTACTGTTTCGATTTCGTGGATAGGCATCTATAAAAAAGTATTTTACATTAAACATTTAAAAATATGTTTTTTGTATTACTATAATTATATAAATAAAAATAAATTTCAACATTACAAACATTATTTTGATCCTAAAGTAAGTAGCTAAAGCACTTGTGTTATAGAAATCAGAAACAACGATGGGATGGTACCACACAAATATATTATTATGTACACATTAATAATTATAATCAATTTTGGTAAAAGTTCCCGAGGTTTAATATAAATGTAGTAAGACTTATTTTTTTAAATTTTGTGGTAAATATTTATACACGCAAAAGACTATTGAGCACTGAAAAATTATTGCAGGAATTATAATTATTATGTATGTATAGTGCATAATTTGAATCTCTAGTCAATAATTACTAATTTTGTTAGCAAAGGTTATTTTATTAAAATAACTTACAAACGTAATTTTCCTGTTCCCATATTCAAATATTGTTATAACTATTCCGGTACACAGAACAAAATGCGTATAATCAAATTAACGTGTTATTTGTCGGAGACACGATAATCATTTCGACTTTGTCGACTCCGGCGCATGTGAGAGTAAATATTTGACCGGAAGTTGGCCTGATAGCTGCAGATGGACCATGAGTTTAAATAATGATTAGTTTCGTAAACACTGGCTATTTGTCTATTTTGTCGTTTAAGGAGTTGGATGAGACAAAGACATTGGATAAATAAAACTATTCGACTTTATTGACGACTAACATGACATTGCCTTATCATTTGGCAATCAGTTTTGAAAGGATATTTGCGCCCGTATTTAATAGCAAAAATCTCAGACAAGGATATTCAGTTTTCCGTATTTTAAAATTTTCTGGTAAGTTCTTTTAATTTTATTACCATACAAACCTTGGACTTTACTGTCAATTATGACTATAACGAAAAATAAAAAACAATGTTAGTATGATGACTGATCTTAGAATTTTGTTTACAATTTAACTTTTTACCTTGGTACCATTATTGCTATACATTAAAATTTCATTTGTATTTAAAAAAAATATTTCAAAATATAATATCGTTAATCTGCAAAATATTCTTTAGCCCAGTCACTGACCCCAACTCACGTCATCAAATTTTCCACTTAAATTGCGGCAACTATAATTCGCCTTTAAATGATTTACAGCACGAGTAACAACTAATGACTTACCAAATTGCTTCGCGTACAGGGGTCATCGTCATCGTGATAGTAATTATAATTACTGGCAAACATTTTGCTACTAGCCAATCACAAAATCTGGCATCAAAACAATCACTTAGAAATTTTTCCACCTTTAACACTTTGATTTAAGGTTCAGAATAGCAAAGCAATAAGTTTTAGCAACGGAAAAAGTTGAAGTTGTATTGTAAGAGTGGCATTGACATGATACGTGATGGCGGTGGAACGTGCTCTGGTGCCCTATGAGATCATTGATCATTCACTTAAGTGACGTTACAATAAAAGGTTTTAATGACCCGTTATTTTTGCTACTGCTTATTACATCTCCCTTACGAGAGGTATCTCGTAAACCTTTTTTTGTAACGTCTCTTCACCATAATCCTAGATACGGCACTATTCCAGCACCAGAACCAGAAACCGAAACAGAATTAATATCAGAACCAGAAAAAGAATCAGCAAGACAACCAGTATCATCAGCACCAGCGTAAGTAGCGGCACCAGAAGCAGGATCAGCACCAAAATCAGTTTTAGTATCAGGATTAGTATATTCAATATAAATAAATAATAAATAGTTTCCACAATCACACCAATTAGCTAGCCCCAAACTAAGCAAAGCTTTTACTATGGCGGCTAGATAACGGATAAACATACTTAAATACATTTATAAACGTCCATGTCTTAGGTACAAATTCACGTGCCAGTACACAAATATTTGCCCCTCGCGGTATTCGATACCGCAACCGCCAGGCATTGGACCAGGCGGTCGTCAAATACGGCACTATTCCAGTACCAGAACCAGTAACCGAAACAGAATTAATATCAGAACCAGAATTAGTATCAGGACCAAAGTCAGTATCAGCATCAGTATTAGTATCAGTACCAGCATTAGTATAATCAATATCAGCAAGAATCACTATCAGTACCAGAATCAGTATCAGCACCAGAATCAGTATCAGCTGTAGCATATTCGCTATTACCCTTAGACAGGAGAAACAGCGCGCCACTCCAAATCATGGATTCTGTCCCGTGCTATCTGGATGTACCGAGTATCGCCACATATTTTTTTGGACTTGTTTTATCTCACCGTCGGGCAAGTAGTATAACCCTACAAATTTTAAATAATCCAGAGGTATGTTCAGATATTCTGAAGACCTGCGATTAAGGTTAGGCTCCGAGTCAGAAAAATGAAATCTTAATAAAAAAAAAACGTATAAAATGACCCTTAAGTGAATAAATTTTCTGACCCTTAAGTGGATATCAGATATTCTAAATGATGATTTAGAATATCTGATATCCCTTTTTCGGTTTCTTAGGGTCAAAACTAATTTTTACTACTGAGTATTATATTATATATTTTATTTCTATTTACACAGTTATTTGAAGTTACATCGGAAGTTAAATGAATAACTTTCAATTTCAAACTATCATCACGTTTAGTGAGGCGCCGATGTCGATGTTTTTCGAACGCTTTTTTCGATATTTGTAGATTGATCGATTGTAATCTGACATAGAGACCAGCGAAAGTGAATACTTTTTGTTACTTAACTGTATTGTAAGCATTTGAAGGGGGACGTGAAATAAATAAGATGAAATGTCACGCTTTCTAGAGAAGCGAAAAATATGAAATTCTACTAACAATGTGAATAATTGTATACGCTTATCGCTTTGACAGGTTTCCTAATTTAGAAATGATACGTTCGTTGATATATTCACGTAAATAGTTGGACAGGTCAATTTTATTAGCTTTATTTGTAAGAAACTAACAAAATATTTAACCACATCTTGGAAGTCGAGTTGGATCGACTTCTAACTTTCGTCATCATCATTTCAGCCACAGGACGTCCACTGCTGAACATAGGCCTCCCCCAATGAAGTCCAGATTGGCCTGTTAAACGCGGTCGCCATCAAGGGCTTCCTACAACCTTTACTTATTTATTTTTGATTTTAAGGGTTCCGTACCCGTAAAACGGGACTACTAAGATTCCACTGTTCGTCTGTCTGTCTGTCCGTCTGTCACCAGGCTGTATTTCATGAACCTTGGTAGTTAGACAGTTGAAATTTTCATAGCTAATGTATTTCTGTTGCCGCTATAACAAAAAATGCTAAAAAAACCGAATAAAATAAATATTTAATGGGGCTGCGATACAACAAACGTGATTATTTTGCCGTTTTTATAGTTTTTATAGGTACGGAACCCTTTGTACGCGAGTCCAACTCGCACTTGGCCAGTTTTTTGTACCAATTTCAAACTTCATTATATTAGTGTGGTGGACTTATGTATCGTGTTATTCTGATAGTAAAAATTATAAGCATAAATTCATACGTTAATTTAAATATAGCTATGCCTAACCAATTTGAAATTCCTATCTAAAAGGATTGCTGTCCAGATATTCCATCTTAGTACTGACTTATTACCATCATGCCATAATGTTTAGATTTTAGACAAATCCGCGAACATTCCGTTACCGCATGGGAACGCATTCCCCATAGGTTTTCCATACATAAACCGCCTGCATTCGGCCGGGGCCTTCATAACTCAGGCGCATCTTACGTCCGTCTGTCCCGCAGAAATAATTTAGCTAGACATCCCGTTAGTATTTAATTCTGTAAATAAATTTATTACTTGTATTTAAAAACACAGAAACTTACATGAGATATCAATTTATTTGACGAGACGACCTACGTAGCCGAGAGGCGAGCACGCCGGACTTTAAATGGCGCCGCTATCTCTGAGGTTCCGGGTTCGATCCCCGGTCGGGTCAATGTAGAAAACGAACTTTTCTACATTGGCTCGGGTCTGGATGTTGTGGTACCATCGTTGTTGCTGATTTCTATAACACAAGTGCTTTAGCAACTTTACCTTAGGAACAGAGCAATTTATGTGATGTTGTCCAAAATGTTGTTATTTATTATTATTCATATTTAGATTTATTTTAATTTTTAATTCCAATATTGAAAACGTATTTTTTTTGGTGTTTCTAATAAAATCTTAACTCTCACAATTTTCTTCACTTGAACTACATAGTTTGTAAAGTTATTTTCCATTTCCTTCATTTTGTGCAATAAATAATAATAATAATAAATAAATTGTTTCCACAATCACACCAATTATCTAGCCCCAAACTAAGCAAAGCTTGTGCTATGGCGACTAGATAACGGATAAACATACTTAAATACGTTTATAAACATCCATGACTTAGGTGCAAATGCTCGTGCTCATCACACTAACATTTGCCCCTCGCGGGATTCGAACCCGCCAGGCATTGTAGTCCGGAGCGCGAACCACTACACCAGACGGTCGTCAAAGCAATAATTTTACTTACGAGCACTGATCAAATAATACTACGTAGACTTACGAGTATGTACATCGACCGTCAAACCTGTACATGCAGTATTTATTTTCAGTTCAGGGCCATAACCATGAACTCTTAAAACAATCTCAAAGTTGTCAAATCTGTCACTTTTGGTACGTCATTTTATACAAAATTTGACAGAAATGATAATGTTTGACAGATTTGTGATTGTTTTAACAGTTCATGGTTAGGGCCCTGAAAACAGTTCTAACGACAATTAAAAACAACTTTTGATGAGAAAATAAATGTCGCTTGTAACTATTCGGTATAGCAGACGTTACCATACTTAACCCTAAGTTTAAAAAGTCAAGTAAAATATAAAATATAATAATCCCGTGCTCAATGATTTCGTTTCCTTGAGTATGTTACTAACTAAATACACTGAAGCACATAATTATGCAGCTTCTGCTTTATTAATGGAGAAGACAAATTACACTTAATTAACAAAACAGTGGCGCTATCAAGCGCCGCTTAAGAATGTAGTGTTAATTGTCAAGTTTAACTAAACATGGCTTGTTTAACAACTTTAATTACGCAATGTTTACATTCCCTTCAATTCTGTAAAAAAAACGCACTCACTTCGACACTAAACTCACTTATAGACGACAAATAATGTGAACCCACTCTGTAACAAAATAGAGCCTATTTTCGTTTGTACGCATAGGTGAACCGCGTTGTCACTTCGACACTAAATTCACTCATCAACAATATGTAATGTGAACCTAACTATTATCAAAATAGAGGCTATGTTTATTTGTACAGCTTAGGTGAGTCTAAGAGCTGATTTACTTGCGTTTTCTTACAGAATCAACAGGCAGCACATGGTGGAAAGTTCCTAGCTATGAATGGTTCTTAATCAGCAGTAATCTCATAAGCCTTGAATGGGACGAATAGCAGAGATCGCAGAGATGGCAACAGAATTAAAATAACTAGACGGGTTGGGTGAAGCATAAAAACGCAGAATTGTCTTACGTGACTTCCTATATAGGGACGTGCAACATTTTTATGGCTGAGATAAAGTTTAAAGAATAGTTATTTTATAAATAGAGCTAAATATTGAGCTCTCGTGAAAATTTTATTTGATTTTTTTTGCCTGTAATTAGTTATACGAGTAATTTAGTTGTTTTTAAATACTGTTATTGAAAATACATGAGCTAATATTTAAATCCCTGGGTGTATTTAAGACATGATCTTTACTTAACACCAGTCATTAAGGATAAAACGAATGATAAGTGCAGAAAAAACAGCTATTTTCTCTTTTTACCACAGCACTCATTAAAAGAAGTTCAATTTTATATTTGATATAAACGCTGAAATTTTTATTTAACTTATTATTTTGGCTAAATAAAAAGGTTGGACAGCCCTGTTTTATTTCCATGAGTTCCCGAGCCGCACCCAAGACTAGTAATTTAAAAGTAAAGAGGCTTTAACAATTTAGGGTATCTCAAATCTTTTTATTTCATTGCTGAGTTCATGTTGAATTAAGTCGTATAAATGTTTGTAAAAAAAAGCTTTGTGTAATGTTTATATCACTGAAGGGAATTCAGCCATTCAACTTCCATTCTGAATGTCAGAATAGGTATGTATAATTACTTTCTGGGATATTCGGACTGTTTTCGGACCACTGTATGTTACACCTGTTATTTGCATAATGTATTCTGGCAAAAAAAACCAATTTGATTTGATTTATTAGGCATTGTAAGAAAATAATTATAGGTTAACGCAATTTTTATTAAAATTATTTGTTTACAATTCTAGAAATAAAGAATTTTCATTGTTTTGCTTTAGAATTCGGACATCGTGCCTACCTATTTTTATTTTATTTTATAAATATTTCGAAAACATAAACGGAATAACTTAAAAAAATACCTAATACAAATAATAACTTTTAAGGAATTTTTGGTATTATGCCGTCTGGTAACTATTATAGTCTGTTTTACTATGCAAGCAAAAAACCACGAATTCATTGCCCGGCTTATGTAAAATAATAGGCTATTTAAAAAAAGAACAACACGAGGGAAAAAAACATGACAAGTATGTAACTTATAACTAGTATTATGGTAACGTGACGTAATATGGCACAAAACGGTGCGCATGCGCCGACACAATGCGGCGCGGGTAGCGTGCTCTGCTATACATTCGCTAAACTAGAATGCGAGATCACATTACATGAGGCAACTTGCGCCGGCTGTGTGTTTTTATTTCTGACTGTCGCACCACAGTCCTATCATGGATTGATTATCTTTGGTAATCTTAATCAAATTTGTTTGAATCTGGCATGTAAATCACGCAACACAGTACATACTTTTATGGAGTGCTTAGATACATTGCCAGCATATAATTTGTTTATTTTCCAACATTGATATTGTTATGCATGTCGTGGCAAGCTTTAATTAGGGCAACACCTTGTAATGTTTTTTTTTTAAGTTAGATGACTATCAATGTATGCTTTGTTGGTTGTCCTTGAATAAATAAAATAAAAAAACACTACTAGAGCGCTGCTGCCACTGAGCTACAGTACCTCTTTAACTTAAACACCACGCAGACCCATTGCCGATTAGTGTGCGGTAGATGGGTGATCATTCTGACCATTTATCACAAGTATCTCGTATCGGTTAATGTTGGTCCCAGCCAGCAGAGGGGTGCAGTGCATATAGGCAATTACGCAGTGCCTACCTGGTAAATGAAATGAGGTAGGCAGTAGGTACTTACAAATGGGTGTCATTGATGAACACCACTTATTTTCATCAATAAAACACATAATCCATCCAGTAAAAACTCTTGTACAAATAAAGAAAAATACAACTGGTATAGACTTTAACCAGTCAGTGATTATTCATGCAAAATCTCTAGTCTGATAGGTGTCTCTTTTCACACAATAATGATGATTCCGTACTTCCAGACTATGACAGTTAGTGTGTTGAATAAAAAAAAACCGGCCAAGTGAGAGTCGGACTCGCGCGCGAAGGGTTCCGCACCATTATCTATAAAACCAGCAAAAAAAATAACGTTGGCTGTATGGCAGCCCCCTTAAATATTTATTTTATTCTGGTTTTTAGTATTTGTTGTTATAGCGGTAACAGAAATACATCATCTGTGAAAATTTCAACTGTCTAGCTACCACGGTTCATGAGATACAGCCTGGTGGCAGACGGACAGACAGACAGACAAACAGACGGACAGCGGAACCTCAGTAATAGGGTCCCGTTTTACCCTTTGGGTACGGAACCCTAAAAAAGTAAAGGCATCGCTATTACCAAATTGTGTTTTTAACAGAACGCACCCGAATTGGTTGCATAAAGTATAACACATCACATACGAACTCCGGTAATATGCATTGTTTTACACTTTCTCTCTCATCTTTGTCTTCTTTCCTTGTCGTTTCACGTGTTGTTGACTCGCTAAGGTGCGTCTGTTTGCGATATTGTCTATTCCTGGACTTTTACTAGTATCCATATAAGGAGTCACCAATTTAGATGCAGTGCCTTGACGACCTCCGTAGCCGAGAGGCGAGCACGCTGGACTTTTAATGGCGCCGCCCCATCTCTGAGGTTCCGGGTTCGATCCCCGGTCGGGTCACTGTAGAAAACGAACTTTTCTAGATTGGCTCGGGTCTGGGTGTTGTGTATCGTCGTTGTTTCTGATTTCTATAACAAAAGTGCTTTAGCTACTTACCTTAGGATCAGAGCAATGTATGTGATGTTGTCCAATATATTATATTATGGATTTACTTACGGTCTAAGATCGATAACTGAGGTAGATTTGATGCAAAATACAAATATTTGAAAAACCAGAAAAGTCACGTTTGTTGTATGGGAGCCCCCTTAATCTTTATTTTTCTGGTTTTATGTATTTTTTGTTATAGGCAACGGAAATACATCATCTGTGAAAATTTCAACTATCTAACTATTACGGTTCATGAAATACAGCCTAGCCTAGTGACAGACGGACAGCGGAGTCTTAGTATTAGGGTCTTGTTTTACCCTAGGGGTACGGAACCCTAATATAAAAGAGCCAGACCACATTGTCATGGTCTCGGATCGGAGTAAGTAATTAAAAACCTCATATTCCGAGATACCAGAATTCGGACGGGCGGTCAGGGGCATCCCCCAGGACAAGTACGTCCCACGAGGAAATAAAAAAAAACTAATTTGACCCAACCTAGAATTTTTTATTGTTAATCGGGTCATCAACATGGACTCTGAATAGTCAGCCCAGTTAGGTAGACTGGCTCTAACGGCATAATCCAGCAGTAGATGAAGATAGGCAGACGAGAGTAATTGACTCACCAAATGTGGTTAAGAGCAAAGGTCATCCTCTAATACTTATGCCAACAAGGCTGTATTTTCCAAAATGAGAACGAGCCTAAAGCTTTCAAAGGCCACAGAGATAGACATCCATAAAAAAACCGGCCAAGTGCGAGTCGGACTCACGCACGAAGGGTTCCGTACCATTCATTATCTATAAAAACAGCAAAAAAACACGTTTGTTGTATGGGAGCCCCCTTAAATATTTATTGTATTCTGTTTTTTAGTATTGTATTATTGTAAGCGGCAAAGAAATACATCATCTGTGAAAATTTCAACTCTCTAACTATCACAGTTCATGAGAAACAGCCCGGTGACAGACGGACGGACAGACGGACAGACGGACAGACAGCGAAGCCTTAGTAATAGGGTCCTGTTTTACCCTTTGGGTACGGAACCCTAAAAAGCACTTTTGATCTTACCTGTCCATCACGTGGCGTACAATCCTGATCAAAAGCACTATGTCCCAATTTCTTCACACAACAAATTAACTGATTGTCACAGTCAGTTTGTCGCTCGTGTTGCGTGATATTGATATATGGTGCGATTTGTCGTCTGTTTGTTTGTTTGCGTTACGTAAACTGTTGCTTAATTTGATTTGGCTGGATGTTAATTAAGTATTTACTTTGAAAGAGTTTTCTTTTGTTTGATAAGACATTTAGTTAGCAGTTAGAGTAATTAGATTTAATAAATAACTAGCAAATAGATAGTGTGAGATTGCGTTGTTAATAAATGTTGATCTTGTAATGTATTAATAGTTCGTTCATTAACTTAACAAAAAATAATAAATCTTTCATTTACATACAGGCATTTAACTGGTAGGTTTATTTATTTATTAGGTTTTCAGATTAGTAGCCCGATTAAGGTTTTATTAACAGTAGTGGAGGCTTGTCAGGTGAACTTAACAATTTTCAAATAAAATACTGCTGCGTGGAGTCTGTGTAGACATCCAAAATAACTCATGACAAGAAAAAACATTTGCACATTTCGGCACTCTTCCCTAAAATAGCAATCAGCAATAATCGCGCAGTCGTCGCGTAATTTATTGTAGTGTAAAATAATTATAGTCGGGATTCGAACTCGCGACTAAAAATTCAAAGTAGTAGGTAGCTAGAACTTTACAAACCTCATAGTCAATTTACAAAAGGTTAATTGTATTCGGAAAACATCATCCATCCATCCATCAGCCGAAAGACGTCCACTGCTGGACATAGACCTCCCCCAAGGATTTCCACGAAGATCGGTCCTGTGCCACCCGCAAACAGCGGCTTACCGCGACCTTCACCAGATCGTCGGTCCACCTTGTGGACCTACAGTGATATTTTTAAAGATGATTAATTACTACTTAAAAACTGTACACTACATGTTTTCACATAATAATACACTATAGGACAGTAGGGGTGGAAGTACAGTATTACAAGAATCAACCCTGAAAGCTGTCGAAATGATAACCGATAGAATTTCATTGGCCAACAATTAAATTAAATTAAATACAGAGTGTAAAAAAAGGCTTAACGAAGCCTTAAACCACGAATTCTATACATAAAACCAAGTAGAATGCAAAAAATAAGATTGCTGGGAAATGACTTTTATTTTTGGGTATCAAAGAAAATAACTTATTTCTAACCCGCAATGTTTAGCGCGCACGACTCAGACAATGCCTGTGTGTGTAAGCGGATCATGTTTCTTTGTAAAAAAGTTTAGTATTATCAAACAGAAGACAATTTTGTAAAAATCTTTGAAAAAAAATTGAAACTTTGACTGTCAATAACTCGGTAACCCGTCATATCCCAGGTATAGTGTAAAAGAAAAAAATGATCGTAATAATACGTAGAATATGTAGTATTCGGCTTCGTTAAGCCTTTTTTTACACCCGATATATTTTTATTTCAGACCAGGTCCATAAACAGGGTTAGTAACAATTTACTTATATACTAGGGTTAGTGACATCAATGGACATATGCTTATAAATTATTAATCATATTAATATTAAATTATTATTAATCATATTATTATTAAATTTATATTTTACTTTATTTTATTAATTAAAACATGGACGTTTACCCATCTGCGCAGTAGCGAGGAGTCCCATCGGTCCACAAACAATTTAGCCACCGGAAAAAGATCTATAACAGCCATTCATTACAGAACGTTTAGATAGGATCTATATTTATCGCGTGTTACCAGAAATCTTTGGATCTATGGCGGTGTTTTATTGAAATTTCCCGAGACAAAAAGTCGATAAATCTCAGCACAATGGCGCGAGGCTGGAGATCTAGCGATGTTTCACTTTCTCTGGGCTTTGTTTATTTTTGCTGACCGGGGACAGTAGGAGTACAGTCGAGTGGAGAAATTTTACAAGCTGTGCATGCGGCTTTTTCTAACGGTGACAAGTCGTAGCTTGTCACTCTCTATTTTATCCCCTTGGAAAGTGTATTTTACTCTAACTTGAGAAATGATGCATAGCGACTGCAAACTTTCATCACCTATTTCAGACTCTTCATGTTTTGTTTTTGCGACAAAAGTAGACTATATGGTTTTCCAAAGTTCTGTTTAACATCATTCCTAAATTCAACGACATTGGGTTCAGCGGCGCATAAAAACGTAAGTGACAACTACGACATAGTACAAACGAGTAAGTAAACCTAAACAAACTACTTAGAACTTTAATGTTGCTCAGCCCCTCAAGCATGAGTAACAAAACACGATATGATATGATATGATATAGCGATAAATAACATATTTTTTGTCAAAATATTATGAACTTTTATCGAAAAATCGAGCATGACCGTGATGTCGCCGGCATGGACAAATCACTGTTTCGATAAAAGTTCAAGATGGCGGCTATGTTAACATATTCTGAAAGTTGGGTGTCGATAAATCGCTATATCGTATCATATCATATCGTATTTTGTTGCTCATGCTAGAGGGGCAGGTAATGATTGAAAATTATAGGCTCTCTCGCTGACTGTATTGGCTACTTCCTATTCTCTTTAGGGCCATTCAGAACAATTAATATTTCAACAATTAAAATACTATATAGGTATATGGATATTATAGACTATACTAATGTGATTTCTTTTCAAACCTGTTTACTGCAGTGTCTTAATATTTCTACCCATAAACACCATAAAAGAAATATATAAAAAAACATAATTCTGATTAACTATGAAACTTCCGTGAATAGCGTTGTTTGGAGAAGGTTATTAAATCTAATTAAGAAGCAAAGACGTAAGTAACAGACAGTTACGTAACAATATAATAAACATACAAGAAAATAGATAAATGGAAGATTAACCAGATTATCCAACTCCATTACGCTTCACAAAGCTCTATTTAACTAATCCGCATTTCCATACAAGCCCTGTCGGCGTCATGCAAGTTTTTGCATGGCACCGGCTTACGGCACCCACGGGTGATTATCTCCTGAATCACAGCTTACCACCGCTCGAGCTCGCAAGAATTCCGTAAATGTATCGGGTACAGTCGGACAGACAAGCAGTTTTGTAATAAAATAGAATTTAGCTTAGCTTTAATTATAATATATATGAAAGTTTGTAAGAAGGTCTTGATGTTTTTAGTCAATCACACTTTCAATCAGCTGAAATTTGGCATACATGCCGATTTTGATCTATAGCGTAACACATAGGTTTTTATTATCTTTTTGTCTAATTATTGTTATTCCTCTTTACCCAAATTTAGAAGTAAACATAGAAAAAGTCGCGGGTAGAAGCTAGTATAATCATATTTTACTAGTCAACATACCTATGAGCGATTTAACTGAACTAATAGAGCATAATTTACGGCAGAACCATAGTACAATTGTCAAAATAGGTTGACTCTCCAAACAGCGCTTTCACTTTAAATATACAGGGTTATTTAAAATCATTAAAAACCTCGTACGACTAGCTAACATAAATAAATAAATATTGGACAACATCACATACATTGCTCTGACCCTAAGGAAAATACCTTTAGGTACGTTAGGTGCTTTAGCACTTGTGTTATAGAAATCAGAAACAACGACGGTACCACAACACCCAGACCCGAGAAAATATAGAAATGTTCGTTTTATACATTGACCTAACCGGGGATCGAACCCGGAACCTCAGAGATGGCGACACCATATAGTTCGGCGTGCTCGCCTTTTGGCTACGGAGGTCGTGGAACATCATAAACAACAACATTTTGTTCTACGTAAAAATTGTTCCAATAGGTCTGCACTTTACACCGTTCGACTAAGTTTGTAAGCAATTTTCTTCTCGACTGTCCAGGCAGCGATCTCCTATCTCGTACGCAATAATATGTAGAGTACTTTCGATTTCCAAACTGCGCTGCACTGTACCGCTGCGCTCGCGCACGCACTAAGCGGTAATAAGATCGGGCGAATTGGGAAATAAATATAATGAGATTCTTATTGTAAGAGTGAAATTCATTAGAATAACCTGAATTTAGAGTTACTGAACTAGTGGAGGAAGCGAGACGGAGAAAATAGAACAGATTTTGATGTGCTATGGCAACATTGGGCTGAATAAAAAGTTACTTCTCCGCAAAAAAAGTTTCAGAACTGTCAGAGTTGTATGTCTAGTTGGTTGGTATTTCTAGTCACCTGGTTTATGCGGCGCCTTTCCTATTCCGTCATCGAACGTCGACTTCCAAAGCAAATACCTGGGTGAAAGGGACTAGTCTACGCCATGAGCCAATTAAACCATAAACAACCGTAAAAATTCTTCACCGCCTCGGGATATCTCACCTTTTTAAAACTGTCCTCTACCTGAAAGTTGTCTGGAAGAGATCGCTTCTAGCGATAAGATCGCCTAAATTGTACCATAGCCTAAATGTATTTTTTCTTTGTACTGTTCGTTTTGTGTGGTGTGCAATAAAGAGTATCTATCTAAGTATTTATTTAAAGTACCAGGAAGCACAGCGTAGGGTCTTAACACAAGGTGGACAAAATACCGGGTACAGGTTACAGGAAGTCACTGGATGCAGGCCGTTTCCAACTGACCAATCTGGAAGTCATTAGGACCAGTTCTGCAGTAGAAGTCGTGTGGCTGAAATTATGATGAAACGTGAGCATCTTCCTAAAGTTGAGATACTTTGGTATCTTTGGTACAGTGACTTGCAGGTTAAATCACCGTCACCTTTCTTCCATCGGACATCCAGACGCACGGCCGGCTACCATCCGTTCTTAGTTGATATACCCATAATCCGCACTAAGCGCTTCTCATCATCTTTTATAATGCGCACAGCTAAAGATTGGAATTCCCTGCCTGCGTCTGTATTTCTGAATGCATATAACCTGACTCTCTTTAAGACCAGAGTGAATAGGCATCTTCTGGGCAAGCTCGCTCCATCGTAGATCCCATCTATGCTCTAGAGCAAGATTGGGGTCAAGAGTAAGCCCATCTCAAATAAAAATAAAAAATATTTCGCTAACCAGCTTGAGATCGGTTAAATTACGTTTCATATGTAGGCGTAGGCTATTACCACGACTAGCCAATAAGGACTAACGGCCTGACGTGCAATGACGCAAGACTTGTTCCGTATGACATTGTGACCCTTTAAGGAAGACGTTAGCTAGATAATACAAAAGTACAATGACTTGCAGGTTGAATATTTCGCTAACCAGCTTAAGATCGGTGAAAACGTTTCATGTGTAGGCGTAGGCTATTACCAAGACTAGCCATTAAGGATTAACGGTCTGACGTGCAATGACGTAAGACTTGTTCCGTATGACATTGTGACCCTTTAAGGAAGATGTATGCTGCAGAATAAGGCTGTGTAGTTAGGGCTTTGTATGTAAGAAAATGACGCAGGAAATGATATAGTGGACACTTAACTTTGCTGTTAGAGATGAGTAAATAGGAGTGCATGGATAGAGCCTTGTAAGGTTAATAGTAACCCAGTAGTAATAGGCCTAGGCCGATTAAATGCCCTTATTAGTCATACAAAAAATAAAGTTTCTTCGCCCAAGAAAAAGAGGTAAGATACGAGTTTTGATTTTAGAGATTAACGCCAAATAGTGTTGCCAGATCTTCCTAAGGAGTCCGATATACCAGCCTGTTTAGCCGGGCATAAAAGCCGGAAACCCTGAAGTTAAAAACAGTCCGGTGCGTATCGGTATTTATCTTGTAAAAATACCTGAACGGATATAAACTACGAGCATAGGTAAAAATCTAAAAACATTTTATTTGTAATTAAATCATAAAAAAATATGTACTTTCAAATTTTACGGAACCCTCGGTGGGTGAGACCGACTCGCACTTGTCCGGTTTTTTTTTCTAAAATTAGAAATTTACCAGTAGCACCCACTTCATGTATAGTAGTTACAACATAAATCAACACATTTAGTTAAGCACTCTATGAATAAACTCAAACGGTGACGTCATCATCTATTGCGAAATATTGCGCATGCGCTGCAGCGTAAGTACTCAGTTCCCAGGGAAATGTGATGCTTTGACTGACAGCTTAGTGGGTAGAGCTTTGTATGCGGGAAGTATCGTATTCTAATCCCAGTGATATGCATTAATGAAATAACCAAAAATGAAAAGAACATCTAAGTATCCAAAACAGTAAAGCTAACTGCGTCTTTTAAGAACTTGCTGGTACTTAGGAGCTTTGAGAAACTAATTTACCTAAAGTCCAAGTGCCTAAATTCTCGAATATAAAAATCAAGTTGTCAGAATACCTGTTACTTGAATCCAAAAATTTAAAATACGACATGCTAGAAGAGGATTTAATAAACATCTTGAATTGAATAATTTTGATTTTCCATTAAGTCCCTTGGATTAAAACATGCACAAAAAAGTGTCTATTTTTTCTTAAATTTCAAATGTTCTCTTAAACGACACAAGCTATTTCCTTATTGTTTTCACACAAAACAAGAGTTTGGAAATATACATGTTTTGAATTGAGAGTATTATTCGAAAATTCTCGTTAAAGGCATTAATTTCATAAAAAAATATGTTTTTCCGATTTTTAAAAATTGTATGGGCGCAACGCGTCAAGGTCATTCGAGCGTGTTAAGGCCTTAATTATTATATCCTAAAATAAAAAAAATGACCTAATCACTGCTTTTTTAATAACAGCAAATACTGAAAACCAGAATAAAATAAATATTTAAGGGGGCTCCCATACAACAAACGTTATTTTGATATGCTCGTTTTTATAGATAATGGTGCTTGGTGATAAAGGGTTCTCCTTCGTGCTTAAACGGTTTTGTTTATTGCTTTACTAATGAGCTCATGATTCTAAAGTTTTCTAGACGATACATCAGTATCAGTGACGTCACACATGACGCAACCCACGCATTGCACATGCAACAAGGTGCCGTGCGTTCGCAATGAGTTCCCATGGAAACGGGCGGGTTTCCCCACGGACTACTTGAGAAATTCTGAGTAACTTTGCCTGAGGTGCTATGAAACTATTTGGTAAAAAACAGGTATTTTAATTACGCCGACAAAGTTGTTTCACTGGAGAAAATATTGACTAGCCTTTGCCCGCGGCTTCGCTCGCGTTAATGTAGGTTTAAAGTAAGATTTGTTGTGCCGGACGTCTGTAAAAAGTTTTTTTTTCTGTAATATTGATATTCATTTTATCACTTCATAATGTAACATCACTCTCGGAAACTGTACTTTTTCTTTCTAAATAGTTTTAAACCTGCATTTTTTATTTGTGTGTGCTCATTGAATTTAATTACAAATAAAATATAAATTAATTACAATTATTAATACTAAATTTAATTAAAATTGCTGTCATAATAAAAAAAAACAAATAAATTATAACAATGTCAATGCAGGAGGGAAAGTGCCCATAACACTTGCAGCATTCCCCCGCTGAATGGCTACGGCTATCCTCTGAACTAGGAATGACCCAGCCCGTGGATCATTGGTCCTCACTCTAAGGCGACGACCTACTTCTGCAATAAAACTCTTTGCCTCTGAAGCCCAACAGCCTGAAGTTTCAAAAGCAATGGGGACATAATGGTAGGCTGATTTTAACTCGCTGTATTTAGAGTGCTTTTTATGAGCCGCTGTCTCGGCTGCTGCCCCAGGCGCCAACGTGGTCCGCCCCAAATGACAAGCAGCAAAAGTACTGACACAGGTCGCATCCCACAAGAGGCATCTACCCTTATCCCAAGGTTTCAAGGTTAACTTTCTAAATGAAAGTGAAAGAAAGAGACAGATGAACTGCTTCTATTTATTTAAACTTTTTTCCAAAGATAGATAGATAACATAAGAAAAGTGCCGTGGCATTATCTGCTAGCCGACCATTATAGGTTCAACATAAATGTTTTGTGGAATAGCCGGCCGCTATTTTTTTAATGTAATTTTATTTTTCCATTCTGATAAATCTGACGACTTTCAAAGTAGAGGCTTTACTGGTTTCTCCATTTTAAATAACACATCTAAAATCATTCATTCATTCATCATCAATTTTCACACAGTCAAAAAGAGGTTACTCAATATCTCATGGCATTCCCGCCTTCGTGACAAAGACTTCCAAGTAGCTCAGCCTCAGTCGGGATGGGAACCCGCAATCTCACTTTCATCGGGCGACCTCACGCGTGACCTCCGCCCTCATTGCACTTGAGGTTACTATTCTGTCATACTTATTAGTTAGGCTAGAACTGACTTAATGTTCGAGTTAAGAATAGCTAGTTTGCACGAATGTAAATGTGGAGGACTGTATTTTACTCTTAGTATACATATATGTTACGGTAAGTGAGATTAATTGAAAATGATTAATAATTGTCTATCATTATTAATATTTACGAGAGTAGTTAATTATTAATAACAACTGCTAAAAGTGATGAATTTCAGTTTTATATTCACATTTACCAAATCACGAGGTAATTATTAATAATAATGGATAATTATTAATAATTTTTCAATAATTAAATTTACCTTAACATACAAGACAATGATTGCAATGTTGCTAAAGTTTTTTAAGACAAATAGTAATAACTATTAATATTTAATAATAGGAGGTGCTCTTATCTTATGTGCTAACAAATGCATATGAATGCTATGGTGAAGACAGAAATTTAAGACCATCGTTTGTTTTTTTTTATTTCTGTAAATAACTTAGTTACACAAGGACCTTTTTTTTTTAATTCGTTATAAGTATTATGGTTTTTCATTCATAACTGCATATAATAATATAGTTAGCACATACCTTTTAGGCTTAATAGGGTCTTCTTGACCCGGCATAGTGACATTTCTCAAAAGCATAATAAATACACTAGGTTGGGAAAATGGTTAGGAAACTATTTTTGAAACATACAATTTATTTGAGACCTCCAAGTCCAGAATTGGTTGTAGTATTTTCTTACCATTCTATATATCCATAGTTCCCCACGAGTCTCACATCTATATTGGGTGTAGATGGAATCGAATCTAACAGTAACCTAATGTTCCAAATGTGGGCCAGGAATTCTGCGATTGCATAAATTACCGACTGTTATACCACAATTTCTAGCACTAACTACCTCAAATAGTACCTTCACGTGTGCATATTGTACATATAATGGGATTATCAACACACTTCAATAACAGATGAACAAACATTCAGGATTTTGAATGATTTGTCTTAGCGGATAATTTTCTCAGTATCCCACTAATTTAAAACGATTCATGTTCTTTGGCGAAGATCCTATAATATAAATTATTTTTTATTAACAGAAATGCCCACATGCTTATTATAAATATGTATGATTGTTTGTTTGTTTGTCCTTCTTTCATTCAACAAAGGAGCAACATATCGACGTGAAAGCGATTTATATTATAGAATTAATCACTTCATGATTTGGCCAACCATTTCATAAAATGGTCGTTTTTCATGATGCGGCCCAGTACCCGCTGGCCACATCATAATGTTGATAGGCCAGATCAATGAATCAGTCAGCGTTTGACGATATGATCGACTACTTCATGAAATGGCCAAACGTTGGTAGTCATATCTTAAAACAGTTATATTATTAACCGGTAGAGGCGCTGATGTCGCTTTGTCATTTGTGGTAACAACATGGCGGTGGACAATTATTCTGTTCTTGTGAATTGTGCAAGTGAATCATAAGTGTCAATAGAAGATGAAATTGCAGTGAATTATCGTTAAGCATTAAGATTTTTATGAAAGTTACTCGAAAAAAAAGCTCAACGTCAAAAGTCCTGGAGTTCGACAAGTAATTTGGGAGGTTAGTTAGATTATTTTAATCTTTTTATATATTAGTTTTCTTTCAAAATTACAAATATTTATAATGTTTTACTTATCTATTGAGAAAATTAATATTAAACAAATTTCAGTAGCTTCTAAATGTATTTATAGTTATTTTAAAGATATGGCCAAACGTTGATTATCATATCATCAAACGTTGACGTTTAAACGATATGGCCAGTTTTGTTTTGCCGTTTTATGAAATACGACCATTTCATAATATGGCCGGCCACATCATGAAATGTTTAATTTTAAGATCGGGTCACGACATATACATAAGTCAACATTTTCTTTAATGGAGATTTGGCAATCTCCTTGGCTAACGTAGCGTAGGGAGCCCTCTGATAAGGTTCGGTGATGGTGATGATATACGCAAAGCTGTTGGCAGTGGATAAAAAAAAGCCCAGGATCGGGCTCAGTAGCGTGCATTGGAAGATAAAGACCTATTTTCAGCAATGACGACGCTGACTATGATGACACACAAAAACAAAATCGAATTCAGAACCTGCTCATTGTTAAAGTCGGTTAAAAACAGCAGCTAACGGTAGACTTACATTGTATTTCTAACCCTAGCAGGTTACTTAGTTGCATCCTAGCCATACCGCAGGATTTATGTCGTCGAAAGGCGGCGAGAACAGCTGCCCCTAAACAATGTGGTATTATATCAAATCCGCCACATTATGGGCCGAGAAAACGCCTCGGGCGTGTTATTTGTCGTTTATAGTCGGACGATAGAATAAAATCAGAATATACAACGAGAAATGTTCTCCGTTAAAGATAGTTTAGTGTAGTTGCTTAACAATGGAATGTTATGTAAAGTGGCTTGGCACAGATGGGGCTGTAAAAACCGGCCAAGTGCGAGTCGGACTCGCACACGAAGGGTTCCGTACCATTTTCTATAAAAACGGAAAAAATGACGTTTGTTGTATGGGAGCCCCCTTACATATTTATTGTATTCTGTTTTTTAGTATTTGTTGTTAAAGCGGCAACAGAAATACATCATCTGTGACAATTTCAGCTCTCTTGCTATCACGGTTTATGAGATACAGCCTGGTGACAGACAGACAGACGGACAGCGGAGCCTTAGTAATAGGGTCCCGTTTTACCCTTTGGGTACGGAACCCTAAAAACTATCAGTGCGCAAGAATTGTTGGGTTGGGCTGATGCTGTCTTTCGTATAGTGGGCTATAAGGATGACTATCCATTGAAGCGGGGCTGAGCTGAGCTGTTAAAATGAAGGGCTCAGGAAAAACGAAACGGCAATGCTGAGCTGAACTGAACGGTGCGGGGCTGAGCGGTGCGGAGCGAATGGCGAAACAGAGTCTCAGCCTAGCCCAATGTGCCATCTTGACCGTTAAGACTTTTAAGGGGGTAGTATAAGGATCAGATAAACTTAGGGGACGATAAAGCAGTCCAAGGGTGGGATCTGTTAAACTTAAATTATTGCAATGTGTTAATTTCTCACGATTTTGGGCGGCTGATGTGATAGTTTATTGAAATTTTTAAAGATAAATTACATTATAAGTCGAAATTATGACAGAAACGGTGCCAGCCATGTGAGTTAAAAGGTATAATTAAAATAAGTTAAGGAACTTAGTTATTAAGGTTAAATGAAAAAAAGTTAATTATTTCTTGCTTTTCAGTTTTTCGGCTGTTTAATTTTTTATTGCTGTAAAAGTTTTGATTTTATGATTTTCTGTGGATATAAAATCAGCATTACAATCTGAAAGTGAACAATAAATCAACCCTATTTACCCACCCTTAGGGTAAGTTATATTTTTGATTTTATTTTTAAAATTTATAACGGACCCCCTTCGGACTATACCCTTTCTAATAAAAAAATAATTATCAAAATCGGACTACCCTGTAAAAACTTATGCGTGATCATACATAAAAAAAACATACGCGTCGACTTGAGAACCTCCTTCGTTTTTTTTCGTCGGTTGAAAAACTGATTCATTTACCTTTTTGTTAAATTCGTTTAAATTGCCAATTACCTGAAACAGAAAAATAAGATGCATTAGTAAATTTTGTATATTCATATTTTAATACATTAATAATATGCTGCATACGATGCTGCTCTAGAAAAAGGTTAATTAACAGCTAATTACCTACTTGGTTTAAATCCGCGGCCACAACTAGTAAAATATCAAACGCATGTAAAATACAGGGTTACATCACACGGTAGTGCCAATTTTTCAGGGACCACTCAGAATCAGTAACTAAATCGATCTACGTAAGAAACAAACTCATTTATTTCATATGTAATTATTACTTTTAGGTGTTAAAAGACGGTACGTGTGGATAATCTTGTTTCATTCATAAAAAAATACGCGCGCACTATCTCTGTTTAAATCAACCTAGAACTGAAAAGTGCAATGCATTATTAGTGACAATGGCGCGCGAATAACGGCCTTTAAGATGTAAACTCAGATCAGAGAAATATTTCTATATAATGTAAGGTATATTTCAGGATATTTTAAAGTTAATGTGTTTAAAATAATAGTAAAAAATAATTTGAAATAAAAACCTACGAAGACATATTTTTTTATTATTTTGTACATCTTATTTTTAAAATTTGGCGCTACCTTGCAATGTAACCCTGTATAAAGTTTATTTTAGT
Source organism: Anania fuscalis (assembly GCA_950371115.1). Taxonomy (NCBI): domain Eukaryota; kingdom Metazoa; phylum Arthropoda; class Insecta; order Lepidoptera; family Crambidae; genus Anania; species Anania fuscalis. The sequence goes on from OX493333.1 coordinate 3,629,248, forward strand.
GTAGGATGCAACTAGAAGTGGCAACCCTGAGTCCAACAAGAGTGTCGAGGTTAGTATGTGACGCATAATATATTTGACCATACATCACCTACATACTAACATTCCCTAATTGGTGATGTGACCTTACAACGGATTCTCGTGAGCTAATATTGATTTATTGGTGTGTGAAAACCAAATATTTTTTGATTATGTGGGTGTACACTCAAGTAGAGCAACACTGGGATTTTTTAGGATTTTTCGTTTGTTTATATAAATATTTAAAATAAATAAATAAATATTGGACAACATCACATACATTGCTCTGATCCTAAGGTAAGTAGCTAAAGCTTGTGTTATAGAAATTAGAAACAACGACGGTACCACAACACTCATACCCGATAATATAGTGCAGTGCTATATCCCTTAAGGCACAAACATCTTTTCACGCTAACTAACCAATACATAAGTCAAATTTAAACCTACATAACTTATCGAATTGCATGCTTGTATATCGATAAAAAAATCGAATCCCATTGTATCGATCTACGTAAATATCGATCAAGTATGTCTAGGATCATGTTAATAATGTGTAATAAGGAAGTTGATTTTCATATCATGTTTTTTCTTAATGATTTACTTACGTAAAAATCTTAAAAAAAAACGATATTTTTTATTTAAAGTTGGATTCTTATATCGAACAGGAAAGTATTTCTTTAAAAACATAGACAAACATCCCATTCATGTAGCGGTGAGACAACACTTCCGGGCGTTTCATAAATAGTCCAGAACCTGTTTATAAACGGTTGCTAGGATTACGTCTAATTGATGCCGGCTGGACGAGGAAGTATGGCTCACAGTTAATGTGGACACAAGAAACATTTGATATACCGTACTACCTTATGAATGGTGGATTGGAATTCGAGTAAAACCTTTGAATTGTGTTACGTAAAGTACATTAGTGATGTTTTATTAGTATAAATACTAAGGGTTTGTTTGTAAGTACATCCGTACTTTACTAGAGAAAATAATTATCTATGACAACAAAATTTTGCTCGTGTACGAAAACATTTTTTTTTAACTACTTACATTAACAAACTCTGGTGCAAATTTGCTATAGGTAACTAGCTTCTTAGGAAAATATAATGTTTCTTAGCATGAGTATATGAGAACCATTAAGTATTTTTTTACGAGTAAAAATTTGCCGCTTATGCTGTTAAAAAAGATCCAGTCGTAGTATATAATTATGTTCACTTTCTTTTAGGGGTTAAGTCTATGGCTGAAATACAACTTTTACAATAGGATCTACATCAAAATAACCCAAAAAAAAAAAACTTCTCAATACTAATTAAATAGACGATCCGCGTTGTATTTAAAAAAAAATGTCTCTCAGTGAGATTTGTAGTAAGTATTTTAGCGGTTAAATCACTCCCTAAAAGAAAAAAAACGTAAAAAAAACTTAAAGCTTGTATTAACAGCAAATTCTTTAATATCTGTTCCTGATAAGAATTTTTTAGCCTAGAAATAATTTAGGGTTTTTTTCCTGTTTTTTTTTATTTTTTAGTTCGGTCATCCCTAAGAAGAACAAACTTAATTCATTACAAATGCAGTCCCATACACTCAGTGGCACAGAAAGACGCACGCTCAATGAACATGACATGAGTGGCTGCGCGTGCGTCGCTTACGAATGCGCCACATCCGTTCATATACGTAGTAGTAAGAAACAGCGGTATTGCGTGCTTTGTTGAGTTAAATACTAATTATGGTAGATCCTTCCTCAAAGTTAGGTCAGGGGTATTTATTTATTTATATTCAATCATTATTATGTCATTATTTTCAGCTTTTAGATTTAATTATAGCGTTTAGAACTGCGTTTTGTTTAGATATTATGTTAAAAAATCCTTGACATCATATGAGCCTGTTGCCTGATGCCAAGGATGCCTGATCCACTGCTGGACATAGGCCTCCCCCAAGGAGCGCCACAGCGCACGATCTCCCGCCCTTTGCATCAAGTCGCTGCCAGCTGCCTTCTTCAGGTCATCGGTCCATCTAGCCGGGGGGCGTCCTACACTACGTTTGCCTAAGCGTGGTCTCCATTCGAGAACCTTCCTGCTCTACCTCTCGTCGGTTCTGCGACAGACATGGCCAGCCCACTGCCACTTCAGCTTGCTACATTTTTGGACAATATCAGTCACCTTAGTCTTATGTCGTATGACCTCGTTCCGGATCTTATCCCTTAGTGAGATCCCCAACATTGACCTTTCCATAGCACGTTTCCTTCTTGACAACATGACATTATTGCTCTGAAAAATTGAGTAGCCAAAGCACATAGAAGTCAGTAAACGACCGCACTACACGACTAAAGCCCGGTTCCTATATCTGAGAAACGGTTGGTTTTGCTAACGGATGGTAGGAATTGTCAACTTGACATACTCAAAAGCGTTCCTATAAATGACGCTTCGTCAAATTTTATAGGAACGACTATAACGGCTCGTTACTTTTGACACCAATACGGTCAGTTGCTGATGTACACTTACGCATAGTACAATATAGGAACCCGGTGTGTGTAAGACAAGACAATATAGAAAATTATGTTTTCGAAGTTGACTTTGCGGGAATCGAGCCTGGTACCACAATCGTAAATAGAAGTCATAAGAGCGCAAAGTGGCTAGTGTTCACTATGAATACTAAAATGAGTGTAATGCTCCATAGTACACACAAGTTTTTCAAAATATAAAAACTAAAATTTATGATACTTAAAGTCAACTGAATACTGACCCATGTCACTTTTCTGTTCAAATTCGCATGAATCACTTGTGTGTTTTTCAGTACTACACAATTTTCTATTTACATCTTCATTGATTAGGTAATTTAACAACAAATTGATCGTTCCGTTCGTCTACAAGGATACGATTGTCTTACATAACTCTTTAGCATGCAAATAAATTGCAAGAGCTGTAGGCACTTTCTCCGAGCACCTAATTTCTCTTTTTACTGTAACACTTGCATCAAATCGTGAAGTATCCTTTCTCCTACGTAAACCAGTGATGACTAAATCGACCAATACATTTTAGCCGACAGGCCACGAAAGAGACACAATGTAACTTTTTTATGTGGCCACGTGTAGTTTAGGAGTTGACAGTTTAAAAATAAACAATATATTGTATCGTAGATAGAGTCTAGAATTGGTTACTTTTAATACGCGTTTAAGCTTAATTTGTAACTAACATTTAACAAACAATCATATCTTAATTGGATGTCGTTCAGACTTAGTTCTAAATTGTTGTTTTGATTTGAAACTTTGTAAGTATATATTCGTCCAACTATACAATAATTGAGCTGATTTTTTGCATTTTAGTGTGTGGAAGGGTGAACATTTCGCCCATATTTAGAGTTACAAAATCACAAGCATTTCACACATTGACATCACAGTTTGACAGTAAAGTTTAGTAACCGGCCTTAGAACACCTCGCAATCCCCAAAGATGTTATGGAGTATACCCCACGCCACCTCATAGTTGGAGTGAAGCCTGTGCCTTGCAAAGGGATAAAAGTGTATAGGCTTATCTTTCTTAAATGCATAGACTTTAACGTAAAAATCAACACTGATATAGACAAATTTATCATTAAGCAGTAACATGTAAATAATGAATCTTGATAACATAAAATCTTGTCTTCACTAAACGTCAACATTGTTAATGTTTAGCCAGAACTTCTGGCAAATATCAGATGGACGTTAATGTCGACAACGATTGGCAGCCGAATAGAGTTGCCAATAAATATCGATATCCCGTGCTATCGCAGGAAGCTGTCAATAACGTACAGTTAGCATCAGAAATCGCGTACCATCCGAATTGCTGTTAATAAAAAAATCTTCTTTAACGAAATGTAATACAAATGTCATTTCGTACGCACGGAGTGCCAATTAGGTACATGGTACAGTAATAGAAACGTAAATTAAATTATTCTCACCTAAATTTACTAACCCCTATTTTTATAAGCTATTTGTACTAACTCTTGGACCCATGTAGTCTGCAATAAATAAATTTGATTTGATTTGATTAGACGTGCACCACCCACAATTAAGACAGACGACCTGGTAAAGGTTGCAGGAAGCCGCTGGATGCACTCCGCTTCTAACCGGCCATATAGAAGCCCTCGAGGATGCTTATTTTCAGCAGTGGACGACCTATGGCTGAATTCATGATGATAAAAGGAATAGTGACAATTCAACCATTTAAAAGTCACAAGTTTTCAAAACATAAAAGGGACAAAATTAAATAATAAAATCCAGTGTAACGGTATGCATTTACGCCTAATAACCATAATTTTCCGCCTATGTCAAGACAATTACCGAATAACGACCGCTTCAAGGCGACTACCCACACTTAGGTTCGTTTGACAAACAGTTGGCGTATCTTGAAATTATTCTGGCAAATCAGATCAAGGCGGTTTGCTTAAATATTTAATGTATTATTTTAGTGACAGACATAAAACAATTTTTATGGCAAGAATGAATTGTGAGAAGAAATAGGAAACAGCAAGAAATATTGCATGAATGAAAAACTTTTACAGAAAAGCAAGCAGCTTTTACTTAGTCACGGCCTAACTATAAGTTTATAAAACAGTATTAATTTAACCTTGTTTTGTTTTTAAAATAAAACTAGACATTTACTTCCAGTCTTAGTCAGGGTCTGATACACATTAATTGTGCAATAACTAGTTTTGATCAGAAAACGCCCAAAAATGTTGATAGGGCAATTATCCTTGATATTTAAAACTGATAATAGAAATCAGAGACGTGAAAGGTTAAATATAAATCCCAGTGCTATTTTGAGAAGGATTAGCGAAGGCAGTTCCTATGATAATTTTAATAGAATATAGATTGCTTTTATCTTCCTCCTAGCGTTCTGTCCTATTATTCCGTACCTAGCTGGGGTTAATCTGGACTATGATTCTAAACAGAGTTCGAAATTATCAAGATAATTACGCTTCTCGATAATTATCGGAAATTGTCACGACCTATTCTGCCTCACAGATAAGGGGCTGACAGCTGACACGTCACAGACGTAAGGATTTTATCATGATAACGTTATCATCACGATAATTATCGTGATAATTATCATTGGTGGTTATCCTTTCGAACCCTGATTCTAGATGCGGCAAGTCTAGCTATTACATTTGGGGCATTTGGCATCAGACCACTTTAACTCGTAGACTGGGAAACCAGGCCATTTTTCACCAAGGCTTCACACCCTGTGTTTCCCAAATATGTTGGGATTCGTACTGACGACTCACGGATGTAACGGAGACTCGGACCACTAAGCTACATTAGCTCAAGAGAAATTACTTAAGATCACACTCACTCTCAATACTGTCTGGTGGTTTGTTCCGGACAATAAAGACAGGCTTTTGCGGGTTCGAATCCCGCAAGGGGCAACCGTTTTTATGATAAGCACGAGCATGTCTTGGTGTTCCTATGGCATAAGTTTATAAATGTAGTGTGGTATGTTTATTATGGCAGTATTAGTTAAGCTATGTGTAGTTTGAGGTAAACGGTGTTATTATTGAAAAGAAAAAAAAAAACTGCAAATACATAAAAGGATGTAAAACTCGATGTTATTCTAACAAACGAGATCAAGGTGGGACGCTCAAAGTTTAGCATAACTCGGAGGTGCATAACCTTCTAACTCCGACTAATATGCATGCTAAATGCTTATGAGATCATCTATGTTTATTACGTATTTCGTGTGTTTCATCCTAGCAGTTATTTTATCCTACAGTTAAGTTATTGAATAAAGAATGTTAAAGAAAATCAGGTTTTAAACGCTAACCTTCAACTGATATTATTTGCCTTTAGATAAATATTGTATTTGTATTGTATTTAAAAAAAATAAGTTTAATTTTTTACTTACCTATTTTTTCCCCTAAATTTATACATGCATACCTAATTAGGTATCTACTATACATATTAATATAATAAGCAATGCATTAAATTGAATGATGCCTGGCATAGAAACTTTGCTATTTTTTCACCATATATGTAAGAAAATGTGTTTTTTGCTAATAAATAAACCACTTATTCATTTTGTTGTAAGTATGTCAATTTTTAGAATATTCGATCTTCGGTAGTCTTAGATAATATTGTGCTATCGTTGTAGGTATAAAAATACTGTCATTATCATCTTACAAAAACTTATACATATTTTTTTTTATTCCGAAAGCATTTTGTATAGCAGACCAAGGAACTTCTCTCCCAAATCCCTTCAACTATTTCTATCTACAGCCAAACCTTCGATCGAAAAAGACAATGCTCTAATAAGATAACACTAGGAGTAAACTCTAATACGTAAAAGTGATAGTAGTAATATCTATCTAATCATTTGACGACAACCGTAGCCGTGAGGCGAGCATGCCGCATGACTATGCGTCGCCGCCATCTCTGAGGTTCCAGGTTCGATCCCCAGTCGGGTCAATGTAGGAAACGAACTTTTCTACATTGTCCCGGGTCTGGGTGTTGTGGTACCGTCGTTGTTTCTGATATCTATAACACAAGTGCTACTTACTTAAGGATCAGAACAATTTAGGTATGTGAAGTTGTCCAATATTTATTTATTATTCATTTATCTAAAATTATGAGAGTTCGTATTGTTTACATTACTACGCACGAGTCATTCAATTGAATTACTCAGTTGGTGTCGTCACGGAAACGACAGCATGATTCATATTATTTACACAATTTGCACTCGACACTAAAGGGGGTGGAAAAAAACTTAAAAAACATAATTTATGACATAGTAGATGTAGTTTCGTACTACAAAGCCAGGCTCTGGGTTCGAATCTTGTAAGGGGCAGATGCTGATGCGATGACCACAAGAATGAGGAAGAATAATATGTTGTCTTTGAAAAAAATCGACTTTAAAAAAACATCGACAAGAGTTCCATTTAGTCTATGAATGTTGCCATATCTGGACATAGCAGCTGCCCTCTAGTTTGACTAAGTCGTCAGTCCACCGCGTGGGACTGATAAGGCTAAAGTTCAAAGTCTAATCATGTTTTTGAATGCGATATTTTTCCCACGAGAAAAGCGCGTCCGAGCAGCAGCCCCGAAGATTTACAGCTCATCAACCGATTTCAAAAAAGGAGGAGGGTCTTAATTCAACTGAATGATGTTTTTAGGGTTCCGTACCCAAAGGGTAAAACGGGACCCTATTACTAAGGCTCCGCTGTCCGTCTGTCTGTATGTCTGTCTTGCTGTCTGTCTGTTCGTCTGTCTGTCTGTTCGTCTGTCCGTCTGTCACCTGTATCTCATGAACACTGATAGTTAGACAGTTGAAATTTTCATAGATGATGTATTTCTGTTGCCGCTATAACAACAAATACTAAAAATTAGAATAAAATAAATATTTAAGGGGGCTCCTATACAACAAACGTGTAGATAATGGTAAGGAACCCTTCGTGCGCGAGTCCGACTCGCACTTGGCCGGTTTTTTAAATACGTTCTAGAAGCTTTACGAAGTAGGTAAGTAAATGTCACACGGCACTTTTGCGCTCGGTACACACGCCCCTACAGATAGTGCGCACACGGTACGCTTGATTTTGCACACGGAGTAATATCAACAATTCAATTCAATTCAATTCAATTCTTTATTTGCATACTAAGTGATGTACATTGGTGGTAGATAGTTACACATGCAACAGGACTTAAAACTTAGTTACCTAATAGGTATTGCAAATTTAGAGAGCAGCTTAATAATATAAGGCCTTACTAGTAAGTAGGTACAATGAGTGACAATTAGGTATTAAGAATCATTATAACAATTTTAACAGGTCCCTAAAATGTTTAAAATCTTATGTTATAACTATTAGTTATTATGGTCATATGGTGTGTTAGATAAACACCAAAGTCTTCGGGTATAATTGAATCATTTATTGAGTAATATATTCATTTACTGAATATTCATTTAATGAACACGTATATGAGCCGGCTCAGTTATCACACGCATACAGTTCAGCTATCGTTGTGACGAGTTGTAGACCGATAAGGGATAAACAATAATAATACGAGTGAGTATTCATTGTGATTTTGTGTTGGTAGGATAAGATTTAGTGCTGTTTTGTACGTGTTTTCGTTGTTTTGGTACCAATTTTTTTTTGTTAGTGTTTTTTTTTTATACTTTTCCATTGACGAGTTTTTGAGCTAGAACCCCAAGTTAAGTTGGGTATAATTTGTGAAGAAACCGTTTTCTTTTCTTTGTAAAATAAATAGATACATATTGGACAACATTCTGTGTTACATTTTTTTGATCATAAGTAGATAAAGCATTTATTTTATAGAAATCAGAAACAACATTGGTACCACAACACCCACCCGCGACAATATAGAAAAGGGTGTTTCCTATATTATACCGATCGGGAATCGCATCCGGGACCACATAGATGGCGATGCCGAATCTAGCGTACTCGCCTCTCAGCTTCGGAGGATGTCAAAAAAACCTTCTAATAATGCTCTAGTTCAACTATTATTATTTTATAATTTCTACATTGTATTTTGTATTAAATTTCTCACTTTATTTTACTTATAATTCGATATATTATACAATTTCAAAAGGTTACCAGTCAGCCATACAAAACAAGACACATACAATTCGCAATGAGTGTTCTCGAGACCGCTGGGCAACTAATAAGTTAACTAAATAAAACAAAAAACCAATAAAAAAACTTTTTTTACAGAACTACCAAAATGCCTTGCTGCAACGTCAAGAAAACCTCATCTACCATTAAATGCGATCGATCAGGATGCTTCTGCATCCCAACAGATGGCAAGCCTTGCATCTGTATTTGCGAAGACGAAAATGGCAAGATCATTCGCTGTGATGACTGTAAGTGTATTGACGGAGACTGCAACTGCAAATGTGTTGATGCTAAATGTACCTGCATCCCTGCTAAAGGGAAGACTTGCATTTGTGTCTGCAAGGACGAAAATGGATCATTTGTGACATGCGACGATTGCGCTTGCACTACTGATTGTGAAGAAAAATCTTGTGATAAAAAATGTAATAAGGCAGGATGCGTATGCATCTCTACTGAGGGTAAGCCTTGCATTTGTGTCTGTGAAGACGACTCTGGCAAGATTATTCGTTGTGTTGATTGTAAATGTATTGGCGGGGGTTGTAGTTGCAAATGCGATGATAGCAAATGCACTTGCATTGCTACCGATGGTAAATCTTGCGTTTGTGTATGCAAAGATGAGAAAGGAAACTTCAAACGTTGCGATGATTGTTGCTGCTCTACTGAGACCGAGTTCAGTAAGAAATGTGACAAGAAAGAATGCGTCTGCATCACAACTGCAGGCAAGCCTTGCAACTGTATCTGTGAGGATGAAACTGGCAAGATAATTCTTTGCGATAAATGCAAATGTATTGGAGATTGTAAATCCAAGTGCGATGATAGCAAGTGCACTTGCATTTCTACCGATGGTAAGACTTGCATCTGTGTATGCAAAGATGAGAAAGGAAATTTCAAACGATGCGATGATTGTTGCTGCTCTACTGACATTGAGTTTAGTAAGAAATGTGACAAGAAAGGATGCGTCTGCATCACAACTGGAGGCAAGCCTTGCATCTGTGTCTGCGAGGATGAAACTGGCAAGATAATTCGTTGCGATGAATGCAAATGTATTGAAGATTGTAAATGCAAGTGCGACGATAGCGAGTGCACTTGCATTTCTACCGATGGTAAGACTTGCATCTGTGTATGCAAAGATGAGAAAGGCAACTTCAAGAGATGTGATGACTGCTGTTGTTGTGAACAAAAAACAGATGTTATTGAAAGGAAATGTGATAGAGAGGGATGTTTCTGCATTACAACTGATGGCAAGCCTTGTATCTGTGTTTGTGAGAATGAAAGTGGCAAGATCATTCGCTGTGATGACTGCAAATGTGTCGGCGAAGACTGTGCCTGCAGATGCACAGATTCCAAATGCATTTGTATTCCCACCAAAGGCAAAAGCTGTATCTGTGTGTGCAAGGATGGAAAGGGTTCTTTTGTCACTTGTGACGATTGCTCTTGCACCAATGATTGTGGCGTACAATCGTCCGATAATGCGCTACATCAGGCAGTTTCACAAAATGTTGTTAATTAAAGTTATAAGAAAATGTTAAAACTTCGATTCCTGTAATTTAATAATCTGTTTGTTTTAAATATTGATTTTATATTGCTATTTTTTTATAATAATAATGTTATAACTAATAAATAATATTGACCTTAGTCTAATGAAATAAATATTATCCAGTGTGAAATAATGTGTATAATTTTTGTAATTTTCTTAAATAAGCATAAATTTAAATTCTATAATTATGTACTCTAAAAAATTTTAAGACATTAAGAGATTATCTAACAAAAACAAAATATTCCACACTTAATATCATTAAATACATTAAGTGCATTATCTTATGTGATACCTACATTTTGAAATCGTACGGATATAATTTAAACATTTAAATAAGTGAGACTTCGTCTATATTATTACGACAGATAGTCTTAATAAATAACTAGCCCTATCTCGTGACTACATTTGCAAAAATTTTCGTTTCATTAATAATACATTATATTCAAATTGTGTGTAAAATGTTACCTTATCACCATATTCTAATAAAAAAAATATGTTTTGCAATTAGGTACTAACCTTTTTCAATAATTCAAGAGATTACTTAGTACACGTAAACACGAGTCCACCTCTTAATCAGTGTTCGTTCTATTAGTGTAGGCAAAGATAAAAAAAAATCAATGAATTTTAAAAAATTCAACACGCTCGCCATTTCAGTAGTTATGATAAGAAACATGTCGATGGTTATTACGAAAACAACCATTAGGACAACCTTAACCTTCCGACGCGAGATATCTCAGACCACACCCATAGCCCATAAAAGAACAAACAATGCATTGCAAAAAAATTATTATAAACTCAGTAGGTGGGCTGGATTTCTTATACATATGCGCGAAATGAAAATGATGATCTTAGTTTGGTATTTCAAGGTTTTTGTTGGACTATTTTTAGAAAGATTGCCAAAAAAGCGTAAAAACTGTTATTCTGTCGTATAGACTAAATGGAACCATTATTTATGACTACTGGAACAAATCATAAATAATCCAAGAAGACTAACAAGGTATTTTTTGGGCATTATTAATGATAGTGAGGTGATTATTTTCGAACTGTCACTATGATAATATGGCTGTTCTCATTTTAGTGTGTACCATGCCAGACGAGTCCATTACTGCAGCCCACTGTCAAACGCGAGACGTGTGCGCTTGAGATGTCAAACTGACAGCCTCATGGGTGGGATCTATACAAGTGAATCATTTAAGGGGTGTGTTGTTGCATCATATTTTACTATTTTATATGTTTCATTATTTCAGCCTATTGTAGCATCATTTCCCGCTATTTTCGTCCAGCCATATTCCTAATGTAGTCAGAGCATCGAGCTGGGTGGCGTTCTACACTTTTTTTGCCGTGGCTTCTATACTCCACCCTTTGATTATAAACATGTCTAGATAGAGTGTGGTGCTGCAATTGTCACCAAAAGAACAGGCCAGATTTGAGTGAGTAACAACTATGGTTACTATGGTAACAATTATGGGTTGCTATGGTAACAAGCGCGCCACTGAGCCGCCGAAACAAACTTTGGCGCCAATAATTGGTTTATATATTTTTTGACGTTTATGACACTCGAACAGGGAATCTAGACATGTATATAATCAAAGACTCCACCTTTAATTGGTTCTGCGGCAGATATGGTGGGCCCACTGCTATATTATATCATATTTTATGTACATACTAGGAAACAATAAATTAATTAATTTTTAAGCAAACATCAGCGCTTGCCTCTCAGCATACGGGTATGCTGAATTAATGTCTTGTAAGTATTTACAGAAACCAGAAAAACCTTTAGTTCCCTGTAGATTTCTCTCCTGATTGATTTACAAGCAAGTACCTGAAACAAACAAGAAAAACTGTTTAATAACTCACTCAGCCCGTAAAAACGCCTGGTCCCCATTCTAGTCGGGGTAAGCTTGTCCATGATCCTAGAAGCGGGAAATCTAGTTATTTCATTTGGAGTGGTTGTCATCACGCCTCCGTGACTGTAGACCTGGTACCAGATCTATCGGGACCAGGGCTAGGGATTTGTGTGTAGACAGATGGCGTAATACGAAAGTGTTACATTCGGTCGGACTAATTAACCTAACAAATTGAAATAGCCATTCACTTGTGCCAATCCTTTGACAGAAATGAACATCTCAATCTAGCCGTGTAAAATGACACGACCGTTGTTCTCTCAAAATGTTGTTGACTCAATTGTTTATAAATTGTCAAAGGTTTTGATAACGTACCTAAACGATAGTTTTTATTTGTTAGATTATAGTCCAAACGAACGAAACACCTCGTCTTATTTAAACGTACAGGTTGTTTTACTATGCTTTTCCTCAATGCTGCGCAAATGGTATAAATCCTCAACCTCTCCAATCCTAGGCTTTAATGCACAAATTATTTAATAATTATAATTCCCTATTATAACTTGACCTTAAATGTCGTCTTATGAGAACAGTAATCCATTGTTTGACGAGCAAGTGAGTCCTTTTTTATAGCCATTTGATTGATGGTAGTAATTTGTTAGTTTTGTCTAATGTTTTTTGGTTATCATTTTTAATTGTCGGCTGTCTTAGTTTTGTTGTGGCTGTAATTGGATGGATTTGATTAAGGATTAATTGGTTAGTTCGAACACAATAATTGCTTAAACTTTTTACTTATCGAGTTTTGTGATGACTTTTTGGGATATTTGTAGGCTTCTATTGATTTTTACCTGGAATAGGTACTCGCAATGTAATTAAATGTATTGATGTAAGTTGTTAATTAATAAAAAGGAAATAACATAAAATATATTTTCATGAAACTTATTTCTGTCCGTCCGCACATCCTTGACTAAATTGTCACGATTTAGGGTCAATGTCAATTAAAATTCATATATTAATTATTTTAATGTATTGGTGTAAGTATGTACTTAGAATGTTTGTATTCATGTATGTAGTGTATCGTAGTCTGGGTTATGTGTTGAAAAGTAAAAATGGCATTCTCTTATGATTGCATTACCTATTATAACCATTTCTGTCTGGCCGCATGCCTATATTTATTGATTTTTTAACCTCATTAAAAGTTTTCATTATACAGGGTGTACAATAGAATAGGACACTTCTTAAAACCATGTCATCAGCTGGTCATATAGAACAACTTTTTCTATGCGAGCAACATCAAAAACGATTTTCCAAACAATATTATTTTTCTTGAAAATGAATAGAGCATCTGAAAATAAAAACAGGATTTCGATGTTGCTCCCATTGGAAAAGTTCTTGTCAAGTATATCACCAGGTGATCGCGTTTTAAGGAGTGTCCCATTCTTTTGTACATCCTGTAGACTCTTTAAAATTGTTTTTTTTAAACTCGTTTCTCATAAAAGTACCGAACAAATATTTTGAGATAATGCTTTACAGTTTAGTTCACTCGCGTCACGGCCTTAAACTCTAAAACCGCGGTTCAAGTTTAACTATTCGGTCCTAATATTCGGTATCGTGGTCCGCGGGCCAGTTTGGAATTAGACCGTGACAAACCGACACTACCGCGGCGGCTTTGATCTTTATGTTATAAGTAACATAGTTTGAGACTGGAGCTATTTGTTGAAGTCTGTGACATAGCTCTTCGAATTGCAAAGCTAAGGTGGCTACGTATGTATCAACATTGCAGTACCTGCAAGTACCGCAGTCTTTGCATTTTAGAATTCTTTGTATGAATTCGTATGAAACAACAACAGACAGCCCTCTCTGCAGCACTTGTCTCACTACAGATAAAACCTTCGTCCACGTAGTCCTGGAAAGCGATGCTGTAGCACCACATCGCAATGAAATCCTTGACAACCCAAGGTCGCTCCGCCAAGCCTATGAAAATTCCTAGAAACTTCTGTGCTTCTGGGCGGAGCTAGGCTGGTTGCAACTGTAAAAAGTACCGTGCTTTTGTACCCCTAACGTCAGGGTCCCTGCTAAAAATCAGCGTCGTGATATGTCCCTGGCTGTCACGACAAATGCTGAGCAGGGGCCTTTTTAACACATTTTTTAAATCTTTTGTATTTCTTTTGTATTCATTGTATGTGTGTCAAATAAATATTTTTCTATTTCTAAACTTAACATCCTTCACGTACAGAGGACCGAATTTGAGTCTAAGTGCAAAAAAGGAAGCCCCTCTCATACTCATACGTATTGGAACGTCGCGCAATAGACTTGCACAGCGTGCGCAGGGAGCGCATGTATCACATAATGTTAATTAAAAGATATTGAAAACAGTTAAAATTATAGTTTTGGTTTTTATCAAAAAATGTGGAGCTCCGATTATTTTCTCTACTTATATCTCTTGGTTACAGATTTGGCCACGCTGTATAATTGAAGCAGGCGAGGCCGGGTGCTAAAGTATGTGCACTAAGTGCACTGAATGCCTTAAATTTCTAAATCCCGCTGCGTTATAAATATATAATTATGCATCTTCGTCGCGATCTTTACTAGGGCTGTTAAAACTCACAGCTACTCTTTAATATAGCGACTAAGTTATATAAAGGATCCTGTGATATCGAAATATATGTGTGGTAGGTTTTGATCTTAGAGCATTCAACTCTAAGGTTTTGATATGGTACGTGTATGGTACTGACACGCAGTGATGCGACTCGAGTTATTATAACACTCGAATAAAAAAAATAGAATTTTATTCCAGTACCTACTACTCTTACACTCAATCAGCTCGACCAATTGGCTCACACGAGTCACTTTACTTAAAAGAGTCGATTAAAAAAATGATTTTATCATGGTTTTTCTTATTTGTCAGTCATTATCATCATCTCAGCTTATTACAGTCCACTGCTAGACGGACGTAAAGAGTGCCAAAGAGTACGACTCCCGCTTTTTTCATCCAGCCACTGCCAGCCATCTTCCCAAGGTCGTCGGTCCATCGAGTTGGGGGCGTCCTACACTAAATATTATTCAGTGATCATTAACGACGACCTCCGTAGCCAAGAGGCGAGCACGCCGGACTTTAAATGGCGCCGCCATCTCGGAGGTTCAGAGTTCGATCCCCGGTCGGGTCAATGTAGAAAACGAACTTTTGTATATTGTCTCGTGTCTGGGTGTTGGTACCGTCGTTGTTTCTGATTTCTATAACACAAGTGCTTTAGCTACTTACCTTAGGATCAGAACAATGTATGTGATGTTGTCCAATATTTATTTATTATTATTTATTTATTAAAAAAAACACATTATTGAAATTTTTGGACGAATTATAATATTAAAGGAAGAGTTTAAATACCACAGACAATGCAGGAAGCAAAACCCACTTGTATAGGCCCTACTTTCGCACATTCCATACAGCCCAGCGTTCTGGCTCAGCGTACGTTTTGTATGGTAATTAATCGAGATTCAAGCTACTGTTATTAGCTGGGTTCCGCACCAAATATGGCGGGTTATTGGGGACGGTGGATATAGGATATGGAATACATTAGAATTTGAGGTCATCATGCTGAGGTACCCAGTTACTTTAGGAAAAAGGCAACACTGATGATCAAAAACATAACATAACTACCATAAATGCTATTGCAATTTATCTTTTGTTACGTGAAACTCAACACATAAATAAAACAAAGGTTGTATGGAAGAGATCGCTTTCGGCGATAAGACTGCCTTATTGTAAATAGTCAAGAGTTAGACTAATAATGATCAATTTATTCCCCAAAAAAAGATATGTTTCGGTGTAATAAATTATTTATCTAACATGCAAGGTTCAAGGAAATTTAAAGGGTTTTGTTAAGGCCCGTGTCACATTCACTCTACCTCACAACAAATAAATAAAATAACTATCAGGATTCAACTCTTGCTATGACAAGGTGATCGATACCGATCAATAGTAATATGTTTTTTTTTAATAGGTATATTAAGAGCCATCCTCGAGATATTTATAAGCTGATAGAAAAACTCGCATCAAAATCCATCAAGTTGTCGGTTACAAACACTTTTTAGGGTTCCGTAGCCAAATGGCAAAAAATGGAACCCGTATGGATTCGTTATGTCTGTCTGTCCATCCGTATGTCACAGCCACTTTTTCCGAAACTATAAGAATTATACTTTTGAAACTTGGTATTAGTAGATGTATTTTGTGAACCGCATTAAGATTTTTACACAAAAATAAAAAAACAATAAATTTTCGGGGTTCCCCATACTTAGAACAGGACTAAAAAAAATTTTTCGGTTTTGTAATATCATATTTTCTAAATGAATAGTTTACGCGAGAGACACTTCCAAAGTGGTAAAATGTGCCCCCCCCCCTCTAACCTCTAAAATAAGATAATGATGAAAGTAATAAATATATATATGATGTACATTACCATGCAATCTTCCACTGAAAATTGGTTTAAACGAGATCTAGTGAGTAGCTTTTTTTAATACGACATAAATTGAACCCTTCGTGCGCGAGTCCGACTCGAACTTGGCCGGTTTTAAATCTTACGAGTCATTTTTTAAACTATATACAACGTTCTGACTGCAACATAGCGACAAACTGTTACGTTTTATCGTTCCCGTCGCGACAAAAAACATAAGGTAGACAATTTATGCAACTTATGTAACTTCCTTGTCGATATCACTTAACTGCGTATAAATTGTATAATATATGCTAATTAATAATACTTTAAGAATGGCATAAATTACAAATATTGTCTTTGTAATTTAAACGAAGTTAAGACGATTATAACTTGAGATTCTATGCTGGTGTGATAGAGAAAGCCGTTTGTAATATTAATTTAATGTAATACGATATAATAAGTAGCTACCTATTAAATAATAAAAAAAACACTTTCCTATAGTATCAGTGTTTGTACGAGAAGGTTTACGAATAAAGCTATTTTGTATGATCGGTAGAATTGCCCATAATAGGAAGTTATCTAATAAAATAGGACTTCATATACAGGATATCCCGTAAATATAGGTCAACCTTGTTACTACATATTCTATATACATCATAGTGACCAAATTTTGGTTCTAACACTTTTGCAAATTATACATGTACAACAATGTTGACCTTGATTTACGGGAAATCATGTACAACGTGTAATAATAAGGTGCCATAAAACTTTAAGGGATCTCTCTATACTGCTCAATTACAACAACTTTTTCTATAAGTATGACAAAATCGAAATAAAAAAAAAACACTTCTGTAAACTGTGATATCCTGATCGGCGGTTTAGTAAGGAGAAAGTTTTTTTTGTATATGTACCATAGAAAAATTTCTTGTATTTGCGCAGTAAAATCACCCCTTAAAGATCTTTTACACGTTTCTGTGACACCCAGTATAGTAGGTAATTCTAAATTTAGTACGTAGTTGTACAGGTTTTGTGGTTGAGCTTTAATTAAAAAACCCAAAGGCGCCATTTTCAGAAATTGTCTATGATTAAGACTGAAAATTATCTGTTAGGAAAAAGATTATATCTGATAATGTGATATGTCTTATTTAAGTCGTAATAATGTACCGTTAGCACAATTAATAAATAATAAACATAGTTTTGTAATTTATGTGATATAACCGCCAAAGTTATAGTAATTCAATCACTTGGTCGCTAACCATTGTAAAAATGTTGCTTAAGTAATATAACTAATTCGGCATTTCTGGTAATGTCTTCCTTTCTGTACTCTACCCTTTATACAAATCAAAGATTTGATTTTAAATTTTGGAGATTTATGACGTTTATGGTAATTCTTAAAAGCATCTAGCATGTGGTTCGCACTTTAAAATCTTCTTTGTCAGAAACCCTTGTATATTAAGAAAAGATCCATTTTTTGATTTTGAAGATATGACGTTTATAATAAGTCTTAAACGCATCTAGCATGTTGTTCTGACTAAACAACCTACTATGCTAGACACCCCTGACCCCTGTGCGTATATAAATAAAAGATTCGATTTTGATTTTAGATAATGCGTTTATGGTAAGTCTTGAATTTCGAAGATACAACGTTTATGATAAGTCTTAAACGCATCTAGCATGATGTTCTGACTATACAACCTACTTCGTCAGACACCCGACCGCACATTAGAGTAATAGCTAAAACCACTATGACGCCAATCGTGTCGCAGCATCATACCGTGTAATGAGACCGCGATCGCCCGTTAGAACATCGCACTAGCGTTGCCAAGGCATGAGCGGTAGCGATTTTGGAAATTTGCTCTGTTGTGTAAAAGGTAACTGCACTAAAAGTTAGAATTTAAGATAAAGCGCAATGTAAAAAACAAGTAGGTATTAGTGGCATATGTATTTACACTTGATTAATAGACAGCTAATGCTTAGGTCAGACTCAGGTCAGCCGGTGAAAGCAGAATCGTTTTAGGTGATGTTTCACTGATATATCAGAGTAAGTGTGCGGATTTACTTCGAAAAATATAGTCTAAGAACAGACTTGACCTGATGCTTGTATGTATATGCAGCTTTGCCCTGCAAAGTGCGGAAGAATGCCATTCGCCTAGCAAATCACTGGGCTCACTATTTTTTGCCATCAATACGCTAAAAAGAAGACAGTTGATAAATACAAGTACACACAGGGGGTGATATGAGTACCCCTAAGGTATTATGTCTACACTTACGCTTTATTTTGGGACATCTTGTAATGCTAACTAGCAAGATCACAAATATTGCGCAAAAAATGTGATTAACGGATTCAACAGAGTTTCAAAACTTTATTACCAGTAGTGCTTTTCGAAAAGGCTAAGTTTACAGGACATGATACAGCAATAAGGCCATTGTAAACTGGAAAAACTAGTTGTCGGTACACTTTGACAGTTTGACTCAGTTTTTTTTATTTTCTTCACTCATTGATACCATGTTTGTGAATATATCAATAAGTAATAACATCACCTAAAATGTACTAACCTTCATTTAAAATTCAATCAAAGTGTTTCTAGTTACCAATTCTATTCGTATGCAAATATTTTGCCGTATTTGAATAACTAGTTCATGATCTATTCCACAATATGCTATTTGTAAACTAAGTAAACAGTAATTTTAATATGAAAGGAATTCCGAGTAGCTGTCAAAACACAATACGTAGACTGTACATTGAAGATATTATCCAATATTTAACGTAGGTGCCACAGTTAGTGTAAATTGTCATTTAATATGAACTAGTGTTAATAACCATAGTCTAAATTGATATAACAATACGATAGTCAGGTTTTTACCGAAGAACTCAGAAAAATCCACTAGTGTGTGTCAAAGCCGCAACTTGGAAAACATAACGTTTCCCAGCAAGATAAATAGCATACGTTATGAAGCTAGTAGCAGATGGAAAAAAATAGCCTAGGCTGGTAAGCATTGGGAGAAGCTTATTATGCCTCTTCAGTCTGCCTTGCCTTGTGATTATGATGACAATGAAAAGGCAGTATTTTACCATTGATGCTACTCGGATGCATCGGCCGATGGAGTGGAAGAGAGATAGATGCGTCACATTTCGAACGACGATCGTGCCTTTTAATCGCTTTTCCGCGCTCTCGCTCGCACGCAGAACGTGTCATTTTTTCGTGCGTGCAGCCGGTCATCGACTTATAAGACGTTATCACTTCAAAAATAATCCATTTCCACGTTATGTCTAGAGTTAACGTAATGCCTTTTGCTTTGCACCGCTCTCGCTTCAGCGTATGCCTTACCCCACACCCGACCATATCTAGTTAAGATCAGTTGACTTACGGTAAGCGTCATACTGCAAGTCAAACAAATCGTGACATGCGCCCAGACCATCGATGCCCGTTATTTGATGAACAATATATCATTTTCGATCTATATACCGCCGATAATTTACTTGGAATCGGCCAATCATGATCGTTTTGCGGCATGTTAAGCCTACATTCACGAACATTGATTGACCGGTAAAACAAATAGTAACTCGGGCTTAATGCTTCAGTTAGTTAGATAGAACTATACTTTTGCAACTTGATCTATATCGAAAAATTTTGTTCTTCGCCGCGTTTGTCTGTCATCTATCCTGTCCTGTTTGTTAATATACCATTTTAAAACGGATTTTATTTTACGATAGAATAAACCAGTACACAGGACTTTTCACGATGTTGTTCTTTACAGGAAAGGCATCTTAAAATCAGTTCTTATTATGCTAATATAAAGGCACAGGGCATTGCGTGGTGCATCAAGCGGTAATTTCAAACATATAACCAAGCATAAGAGTGTTCATGTTTGTAATGGTATTCAATGTTTTTTTTAATTTACGTAAATAAATTTATATTTTATATAAGTGAAACAAACGGACTACGACGGTCTTACCAAAAACACAGATTTATGATAAATAAAACCGACCTGCATTTAACGAATAGAGTTGAATTTGTGATACCTGATTCCACTAAGACGGCAATCTTGTGTCGGAAAATAACGTAATACTAAGTTTTTTTGGTCATTGTTCCTTTGAAAATATAAATCTATAGATTTCATCTTCATAGAAGCATGGTTTGGCATAATGTTTGTACTCTACCACTATTTGTCCAGCATCATTTGTTGTTACAACTAATATTGACCATCGACAACCTCGAACGTGCCGAAATTGTTATGTCAATGTTATGCGCAGGCGCAGCCCGTTAGCTACAACACTTTATAAGTGTAAGTCCGTGTTTTTATGTTGTTTGAACTTTTCTAATAGCAAAGATTGACTGTTTGTATGGCTGTTGAAATGGCACGCGAGCGAGATGACGGCAAAACTTGGAGTGCAATGTTTAGTGGCGATCTACGAAGTCCACAGTCATGGGTTCGAGTCCCATAGATAGGATAATCTTTATCGTTCTACATACAAAGAAATTACAGTTGATGTATGCGAGAGATGATCAATTCAGGTCGTCTTATAGATGAAAATGATCTCCTGCCTCAGATATAAAAAAAAAAGTTTTCAACAAAATATCAGATAAGATCATTTGTGTCAATTTTACCGGAATCATAGATTGATAATGTATTTAAGTACCCACATTATTATCTATTATTTATAAAAATTGATATATGTGATTACTGAAACCATTTTCAATTCAAATCAATCAAAAATCAAAAGACGACCTCCGTAGCCGAGAGGCGAGAACGCCGGACTTTAAATGGCGCCGCCATCTCTGAGGTTCCGGGTTCGATCCCCGATCGGGTCAATGTCGAAAACGAACTTTTCTATATTGGCTCGTGTCTGGGTGTTGTGGTACCGTCGTTTTTTCTGTGTTATTTCTATAACACGAGTGCTTTAGCTACTTACCTCAGCTACTTATCAGAGCAATGTATGTGATGTTGTCCAATATTTATTTATTATTTATTATAATTACAACTATACGAAGTCACGATTATCTAGTCTTAGACACAGAATACTAAAGATTCACAATGTACGGATAAGTTCTGCAATTCTGCATTAGTTCTGAATAAGCTATATTTTACTTATCTGAAGGATAAACACGATGTTTGACACGATTTTCAATCACTTTTATCCTTGATATATTTCTATCTTTTACATAACTTTATCCATAAATGGTGAAACAGGCCCTTACCCTACTCTAAATAAAATAATCCATCAAATAAATACAACTATTATTTAAAGACCAGCAAACAAAACAAAGCAGTAGCAATTACCTACATAGCAATGAAGGAACTATAAATACGTAAACCATATTTTTATTACATGGCGGTGTCAAGGTATGACAAACAAATGACACATAGAATCAATCAACAGAATGATCTCCTCATCGAGGAATGATCTCACAATGAACTTACAGAGGAAATAAACTCTTTATAGGTACTGCCGTTTGAGTGTGACAAGGCCAAAATATTATTACAATTTAATTATGGTTGTATAATAATAATAACTAGGCTTTTTTTACCATTACTCGCAGCTTTGCGTATATCATACAACGATTTTAACATCGTTAATATCACCGCTTTATACACACACACATAAGTGTAACTGATAGCCCCATATGCAGAGGATGCATGGAGGCAGAAACGGATTCTAATCACCAGGATCACTCCCGGAGGCCTTCAGGAGCCAGCAGAACAGGTTGAGTAAAGAAAAAGATGTAGCACGCACAATCAAGAGGCTAAGTGCGGAAATAGCCCAGCTAAACTAAACCAAAACCGTTCTACCTTGTCCGAGGGCGCCCTAAGTTGTACTTGTCAGTTGATCCATCCTGGTTTAGTGGTGTGCATTGGAAGAAGCCTGTGTCCAACAGTGAAATTATTAAAGCTGCTAATGATGATGATGTTTACGGAAAAATGGCATTGCATCATATGTCATATGAAGCGAGGTATATGATTGTTATGTCATGGTTAAAAGAAGGTATGATAGCAATAGTTAAGAATTATCCAGATTTGCTGGATCAAGGTTAAGCGTACGGTATTTCGACAAGAAATTCAAATCTATGAATTTCATACATATGAATATATATCATTATATATATCATTTGTTTATGAATAAATAAATGATTTGATTTGATTTGATTGATTTGCAGGTAAAGATATTACAATATCTGACTAAATCTAAAAGGTTAATATGGGTCATGTATGTAAAGAACTAGACAATTTATATATTTGAACGTTGTTTTTTCATTTACTCTATTTTTATTATAGACAGTTATATTTGTGATTGTGTGTTAACACGTCTAAAAACTTACGTAAATCCAGTTATCATAGATCACGTTCGGAATTTTAATAAGCCGTGAACTGGTCTGCTCGCGCCAATGATGCGATTTTAAAGTTTACATTAAAAAGCATAGATTCCAATACAAGTTTGCATTTCAGGTTAGTTCGATTAGATAATGTTTGTGCTTCGTTCTTATAAAATATTATTGACAATATAAAATTTTTGGCGAAAACTATACAACTAACCCATAAAACGCCACTGCGAGTGGCTTTGGAGCTCTTGCATCCAACATTCTCCCAAAATGTTGATTAGGTCGTCAGTCCAACAAGAAGAACTCTTGTCCAGGTTGCGTCTTCTAGTTCGTGGTATTTTCAATTTAAACGGGAATTAACGTAATCATAATTTAGGTACAAAATGTTACCTTTTTTGCCTGACGTTTCGACCGGGTTACAACGACCGTGGTCACAGGCTGACTGGGATAGCGATGTCTTCACTCCGTATGAGAGGCAGATTCTTCACACACCCTCGTAATATTAAATCTTATCTTGCAAATAGACTCTAAAGCATTATTTATAGCTTTCTTCATAACAAGCTGTTTTTTTTATTATTTAAAAGGCTAACAGTCAAGGATCCTACATATTTGTGTCCACTTGTGTTATCCAAATGTCCAGGTTTAGTCAAAATCTGTCTCAAAGGCAAATGGTGCAAATTGGTACAAAGATTCCTAAAATCCAGAGGTACTCTAAACCATTGAGCTTACGTTTAAATTGATAAAGTGTTTAACCCTATTGTTAAAAATTCTATCGGTTTGTCCGTCTAGACAACGCGACGCATTAACGCTTGACAGTTCATGGAATCGCAAAATAAGGTTTTCCTTATGGCTCCACTTTGACAGGATAATTTGATTTTAATCTTCTATGAATTTGATATTTTTAGAACTGCCATCATTAGCCCTATCGAGGGACCGTTTTGTTTTTGCGATTTTGCTTGTCGTAAACAACGGAAATTGCCGAGAACAAGATTTTTTTTCTCATTTGAAATTAATCTTTTCTTTGAAAATTGATCGAGAAAAATCATTGTATGGTAGGTTGACAGCTATTGACTATAAGTTAGTGAATTTTTCGTTCGAATTATAATGTAGATGACTTTACAATCCTGATATTGGTTTGTCCCAGAAGATATTTAATTCACACAATCGTCAGATTAACGATTATGTTCACCTTGATTAAATAATCGTTAATCTGACTATTTAAAACAAAATCAATTCGACAAACCTTCAAGCAGTAAGTTACAAAAGTAAGGACTACTTGACCACTTTCCTAAACTCAGACATCATTTTGTATAGATCTTTATAAACTTAAAATGAAATGACAGATACAAAATTACGTCGGTGGAGTGTAGTCGAACGAAAAGCATGCTCAATCTGTTTTAATGGTTTCTTTTAACCGACTTCAAAAAAAAAGGAGGAGGTTCTCAATTCGTCTGAATGTTGTTTTTTTATCATTTATAGAGCTTTACTGTCTTATTCAGAGTGCATTTACTAGTCCAGACTAAGGTTAAACCAATGATTTTTGTACATGAAAACAGTGGTTTAACCTTATTCCCAGAATAGCAAATGCACTCTGAATAAGACAGTTAGAGTGCAAATTTGGTGTAGTTTGTGTTCTAATGTTTGGTGAAGTGAATAATACGTGGAACCATTGAAATAAATTAAGAGAGACAACTTGCTTTAGACCCGATGGCGTTTTGAAACCTGCTTCTACGGGAAGAGTAGCCTTCACAAAATCCAGGAAAAGCATTAAAACACAGAACACCCGTGTGCAAAATGCAACTCACTTTTTGGAAGTTGTTAGATACATAAAAAGCTAGTGGGTCTAAAATTATCACAACTCAACTAAAGGACATTGACAAGTCAGTTCAAGTTCTACTTAACTTTTGATGTTGAAATAAGCGAACATTTTAACAACCGCTTAAACAATAATTTTGTATTATAATCATACATTTACAATTTTAAGTTACAATGTAACTCATAAACAAAATATTCTTTGATGCAGAAGTTACGTAGGCAATTTGCTATAAAAACAAACTATCAACGCATAAACTACGCTATAATGTACATTGTAACTCCTACATAATTTGTTCCGACCTTGTGACTGAACAAATAAGTAGGTTTATTAGGGTTTCATTGTAGCTTTTAAAATAGAAACTCGTTCGTTTATTGAGTAGTTTCAGTTTGCGAAGAAGCTTTAACTCAGAGTAGTATTTCTGCCTCATATTTGTTTGAAACCTATATATTTTTAGGAATTTATGTAGCTGAGGCCTATGCCCAGCAATGGTTGATGATGATGTAATGTATGATGAATAATATCGTCAAATAAAAAATAATAATAATATAATCTATAGTACTGGAAAAAAATAGTTTTTAGTCTATGTCTATCATTGTTCTCATGTGGAAAAATATGCTATTATTGACCAATAACGAAGTAGTATAGTCAATTTATGCAACCATAAACTAATACTTCCTTATACTTGAATAATATACCTATCAAAATTAACTAAATTATAAAAATCTAAGTAGGTTTATTCGTTTAGTTTCTTAATAAGTATAATCTTTTGAAAGGATATGTAATTTAACTAAGATTAATTGTCGGTTCTGTTATTTAAAACTCGTATTATTTTTTACAAGCTAATATCCTAATGATAAATTAAGTTCGCTGTCAAAACCGATTACACATGTCAGTCAGAAAGTGTAACTATTGCTGTCAATTCGGCAGTAATTATGGTAGCTATTGGATGTAATTTGACATAACCTTTGCATAATTCAAGTATTATAAGTAGGTTCATTTCATATTTGGCCGGCAGAGCAACGTCACGCACACATGGACATCGAAACAATCGTGTATCGTGACAGGCGATCACTGTTTTTTGGTGAAGATATGACGTCGAAACACTTAAGAAACATATTGAGAGTCCTTTGTTGTTACAAGCCTTTTTTTTAAAGTTAAAAATGTACCAAATACACGCTTGCACAAGCTTGTATATTCGGTTTGATTTAATCAAGTGTCAATCAATTGTTTGTTGCTAGCATGATGCTAGTTATCTACTAAGAAGAGTATTCGTTTTGTAATAAAGATTGCAGGAAGCCGTTGGATGCAGGCAGGCCGCTTCCAACCGGTCAATAAGGAAGTCACTGGGGGAGGCCTATGTTCAGCAGTGGACGTCCTGTGGCTGAAATGGTGATGATGAATAAAGTATATGCCTTCATCAGACTCTGTTGCATGTTTTAAAGCATTCAGTGGTGAGTGAGCCTACTGTATCGTTTAGTTTGTTATGACTACAAGAGTGATTGAAGTTAATGAGCTGTAAATGTTTACGTCATGGAGTGTAACGTGATGTAATTACTGATTTTTAGTTTATTGTAATGCTGTTAGCACTCTTTTAGAGTGAATGATAAACGATTCAGCGTAATCAAAACACTCTACCTCAATTGCATGTACATTAGAAATATTTATTTACTTATATTTTACTGTAACTTAAATTTATTTATGCTAATTTCTTTATGCTAAAAAGCATTCTCACTTGTGGCCTATCCGAAAAAAAAAACTTAAATAAAAATGTATCTGATAATACACCAATTTTCAAGGTTTTGTGAAGTAATTTAAATTCAAATTTATTTATTTCAAGACAACAATGACCCATAGTTTAGTATTAACGCTTAAATTAAAGTTAGTAAAGAGTCAAAACCCTTGTTTTCGAATGTATCAAACAATGAATTTGGCTAGAATAGTTTTTTAGTACATCAGAGCGTAAACCGGGATTCGAATCAAAAACCTACAGATTTAAGGCACCATTATGCCAATTGGATTGTAATGACATGCGCATATTCTCATTTTTAACACCGAACCTTATTAATATTCCACACCCACTAACAATATCAATAATATTTACTCTGTACCTGTGTTCTATGAATGGCGGACCTTGGCATACATACGAAAGTATGCATCGATTGTACGCTGTTGTATTATAATACAAGTAAGATGCAGTAAGCTTACTAGGACAACTCGGTAACTTATGTCTAATACACAGGGTGTACAGAAGAACGGGACACTCCTTAAAACCACATGATCAACTGGTCATATCCTGGTATCCTGTTTTTTTTTGAGATGGGCTTGCTCTTGACCCCAATCTTGCTCTAGAGCATAGATGGGATCTACGATGGAGCGAGCTTGCCCAGAAGATGCCTATTCACTCTGTACTTAAAGAGAGTCAGGTTATATGCACTCGGAAATACAGACGCAGGCAGGGAATATTTTCATGGAACATAATTTATTTTTAAAATTGATATGAAAAGCATTGTTCCACTCATAGACTTAGAATTCGCTACGCTTAGGTTCCACTAGTTACAATTGACAGTGGCAGATTAGTCATTGCATAATATTAAGAAAACTTGCTAGAAATTAAGATCCACGTGAGGTACCAGACAATAAGCTTTGCCAGAGGCCTCTTCCACCAGGCCCGATCCAATAGAAAAGTGTTTATGAAATGACTTGAACTGTAGATTTTCCTGAAATATATAACATTAAAAATAAAATCATCAAGCGTACCTACCCTAGCTATGAACGGAAACCAAGAAGGAAAGGCATCATTCCCTACTATATCTACATTATTTGTGATTGTAGTTATGTTAGTCATCCGAGCAAATATGTTGTGTGACGGAACCGGCTGTGTCGATAATAATTAATATTCTTTTGTTTTGCAATGCGACCTCTAATTGATTAGTCAAGGTGTATAATCCTAAGTTGGGTGGTGAGACTCATTTATACGATATATTCGCACCTGATGGTGTAATGTAAAGATTTACTATAAGTTTATGCAGAATGTCCCTTATGTTAAGGACCGCTTTGTAATAATATAGTTTTCCTCATCATGGTGAAAAACTTTTGTTTTTAATTGACTTCCCAAACAGATGATTATTTTTATAAAGGCCAAATAAATGCATATTTCTAAAAGCCATAGAAAACCCACAATATAGTATTTATAAGGTGGTAATATTATGCCAACCCGCCTGCCAAGCGTGGCGATTATGGCAAAATCCTCCTTTTGGAGAAGCCTGTGTCCAGCAGTGGACTATAGTAGGCTGGTAATGATGATGATAATAAATATTATTGTACCAAACTTACAAGAAAAAGTGTACAAATATATATTTTTTAGTTTATAATAGTTATAATAAAATTAATCTTTATTCGAATGTTTCGTTTTAGACTAAAGTACTGTATCTTTTGGACTGTACACTATCTGATCATCAAAATTGTCTGTTTATTTTACCAAATTCTTTCCGAATGTTTCTGATAACGTAAATTATAATCAACAAACCGTAACCTTAGCTATAAACCCGAAATTAGATCGGAAAATATGTAGGCATCAAAAATTTACTATAAACATACAAGCTAATTATAGTTCGAATATTAGAAGTAATGTTCTCATTAACTTATTTTGAAAGCATCTCGTAAAGTTTTGATGAACATCACTGGGGGCATGTTGAGGTATTGCGACGTGGGGTGTGATTGTTAACAATGGCTGGCATGCTGCCAATAGGATGTTTCCATTGCCAAAGTATTTGACGGATGTAAAGCAATTTGACGGATGTTACTAATAAGATTTGAATTTGAACAAAATTATTGCGAGTTTTTTAATAAACCTTATTAACACCGGGTTCCTATATTGTACTATGCGTGTACATCAGCAACTGATCGTATTAGTGTCAAAAGTATAGAGCCGTTATAGTCGTTCCTATAAAATTTAACGAAGCGTCATTTATAGGAACGCTTTTAAGTATGTCAAGTTGACAATTCCTACCATCCTTTAGCAAAACCAACCGTTTCTCGGATATAGTTAAGTGACTGTGGCGTCAGTCTATCCAAATTAACGAGATAGTATGCCTTTAGAGAGAATTAAAAAAATCAGTAGGTAGTCAAATATCGCAATGTCAAATCCATCGCAATATTGCAACCTATCTTTATTAGCAAGTGAACCAAACACGATATTAATATATAATATAACTCTGATAATAAGTTTAAATAATAAAAATTAAAAAAATAAAATTAAATACATCGACTCAGTTCTCGACGTCTTGTACCTTAGATTAGATATAACATTTACTATCTTATTCAGAGTGCATTTGCTAGTACGGGGCTAAGGTTAAACCACTGTAATAACGTGCAAAACCTTAGTCCCGTACTAGCAAATGCACTCTTGGCTAAAGAGTCGCCATAACTTAATTAAGAAAGTTCCTCCTCTGGACGGGGATGATAAAGACGCCCGCTTAAACCTATGGAAGGAGAGATATCCCATAGACCCGAATATAGAGCTATCGGAGCAACTGCCCCCTGGACATGATTTACCTTGGGCAACCTCATCATCATCATCACCAGCCTATATCAGTCCACTGCTGGACACAGGCCTCTCCAAAAGGAGGATTTTGCCATAATCGCCACGCTTCGCAGGCGGGTTGGCGATCGCAGTTTGGCCAATGGTGGAGAGGAGACGCTGCTGCCCGTCTTCTCATGGCGGTTCTCCTGTAGTCGCCTCTTACGACACCCATAGAAAGAGAAGGAAATTGGGTAACCTAGAAGTCCCTAAATAGACTACGGACCCAAGTAGGCCAAAGCAGGGAGGCAGCAGGGGTTACAGCTTGCAGAGCGCATGTCTACGTGGTATTTCCCCCCAAACAATTCCTGTCCAAACAAGTCATGCCCTGCGTGTTCCTAGGTGTAGGACGCGCGAGGATGTTTACAAGGCCACCGGTAGTGCTATATCAGTGGCTCAGTTTTGGTCCTCATATATATAAAAGCCTAAGTGAGTCGACACGCAAAGAAGAAGAAGAATGCACTCTGAATATCAATAATACAAGCAGGGGCAAAGAACGTGGATCGCTTTGCGCATCTTCATCGTATTAGAGACGCGTGTGCGCGGAGCTAAACAATGACTAGCCAATCACGTAATCGTAATGGTCTTCTGCGCATCTTCCGCCTAGCGCTCAACATTCGTGCCGCAAGACTTCGGGCTGGTCATGTAAACATTTATTTCATTATATAGCTATTTATAGTCGATATAAAAGACAAAGATCCTTGTCACGGTAGATAATATTTATGATAATATCCTTGTTTTCCACAATGGTTTGAAGAATTAATAAATTATGCGATAAAAATAAAATAATCTCAGCAAAGCAGTTTAATGTTGTTTACCAAAAGTTTGTTTGAAATAAATTGACTTTGGAAAGATCCAGATGTTTTAATGAAGTGCGCTTGCACTTCATTAAAACATCTGGATCTTTTTGTTATTTCCTCTAAAAGCCATAATTTGTTTCAAAACAACTCGTAAAAATATTTTTGTTATTTTAAAAGTTTGTTTACCTGGAGTTTAATTTCATACAATGTAGAGGTCACGTGTTGTAATCTCCTGAAAAAAAAAGAAAACTGTTAAAATATGGTAATAGCATTCAGAGCAATAATGGTTTGACAAAGTATTGCGATATTATTTTTGAAACTTTTGTTTCATCATCATCATATCAGCCTGTTGCAGTCCACTGCTGGACATAGGCCTCCCCCAAGGAGCGCCAAAGCGCACGATCTCCCGCCCTTTGCATCCAGTCGCTGCCAGCTGCCTTCTTCAGGTCATCGGTCCATCTAGCCGGGGGGCGTCCTAAACTACGTTTGCCTAAGCGTGGTCTCCATTCGACAACCTTCCTGCTCCACCTCTCGTCGGTTCTGCGACAGACATGGCCAGCCCACTGCCACTTCAGCTTGCTACATTTTTGGACAATATCAGTCACCTTAGTCTAATGTCGTATGACCTCGTTAAGGATCTTATCCCTTAGTGAGATCCCCAACATTGACCTTTCCATAGCACGCTGAGTAACGTGTAGTCGGTGGGCCAACTTGACTGTCATGTTCCACGTTTCGGCTCCGTAGGTTGAAACTGGTAGGACGCATTGGTTAAACACCCGGCTTTTCAGGCACTGCGGCAGTGTCGACGTGAAGATATGACGCAATTTCCCAAATGCTGCCCAGCCAAGCTGCACTCTTCTGGCGATTTCCCGCTCGAAGTTGTCTCTACCGAGCTGTAGTACTTGTCCAAGGTAGACGTACTCTTGGACAACCTCGAGCGTAGTGTCCTCGACGGAAATTGGTTCCGGGATGACTAGTTCGTTGAACATTACCTTTGTCTTGTCCAAATTCATCCCAAGCCCCACACGTATCGAGGCAGCATTAAGACTGTGCAGCATTTTTTGCAAATCCTGCAGCGATTCTGCCATGATAAATAACTATGTCATCGGCAAAGCGAAGATGCGTAACATATTCGCCATTTACATTGATGCCCAGTCCGTTCCAATCCAGCGTCTTGAACACATCCTCCAGTGCGTTGGTGAACAGTATCGGAGATATAACATCTCCCTGTCTAACACCTCGGAGCAGCTGGATTTGTTTTGTTCGGTGGTTTTGTACTCGGACGGACTTTGATGCCATACTGTACAGGCTTCTTAGCACCTTCACGTACCGCCAATCGACTTGGCATCGCTGCAAGGAGTCCAGAACAGCCCAGGTTTCGACCGAGTCGAAGACTTTCTCAAAGTCCACAAAGGCCAGGCACAGGGGCTGGTTATACTCTTTGGACTTCTGTATAACCTGCCGCACCGTGTGAATGTGGTCTATGGTACTGTAACCTTTGCGAAACCCAGCCTGTTCCGGTGGCTGGAAAGCGTCAAATCTTGCGAAAAGACGGTTTGTGATGACCCTCGAGAACAGCTTGTAAACGTGACTCAGGAGCGTGATTGGTCTATAGTTTTTCAGGAGACTTTTGTCTCCTTTTTTGAAAAACAATGCCACCACACCCCCACTCCAAACTTTTGTTTAATTTTTTACTTATAGTGGAATTTTACGTAAGCGAAGTACACTCGCACATGGTGTTGTGAACTATAGGGAATTGTGGTAGATTTGATCGCTGAACCGGTGCTGATAGTAGAAAGTCTTCAGTAGTTGATAAGTTATTTATTCCAAAGTAAAAGCAAAAGTAGGACGAGATGTCATATAAACAAAAGAATGAAATAATTACACTTTATGTCGGGGTTGCCAACACATGGCGAGTCTCCTAATTAGTTACCGCGACTTACACTTGGCAGAAAATATCAGCTCTTAGTTTAGTTGTACACACTTCAGACTACAAAGTCTGATGGTCGTGGGTTTGAATTCCGCAAGGGGCAAGTGTTTGTGTTATTATTTGTATCTAAGTTATAGATTTAAGTATGTATGTCTATCCGTAATGCAGTCTGTATTAGCATGCGCTCTTCATACCTCGACTCACCTACCAGGCTCCGTAAGATAATCGTAAATTTATTCTTAGTTAAATAAGTATATTGTGTTTAGATTTTTTAATTTTTTTTGTTTTAAGACATTTGATTTTCAGAGAAGCTAATTTTATGTTTTAAGCATACTACAGTGTAATTTGTGTTTGCCTGTAATTGTTTGTGGTAATTAGCCTTCTACCTAAAACTAAAACTTTCATGAAATGCGAAATAAGAATAAGTATTAGTATACACAAGTGTTTGTAAACCTTAATAAATTAAAATAAATAAAATGCTTGTGTGACTGTTTACAGAATTTCTTTTTTCTTGGGTAAATAAATGAATTAAATCATAAGAACGGTCTGTAGAAATACACCGTGAATTTTTAATTACCCGAGAAAATTAACTGACATACACAGATATCGATATACATCGAATTTGGCGAATAAAACATTTTTTTTTATAAGAAATTTATTTAAAAGATCCCTAACATTCCTTAAAAATTATGCACCATAAAAGTCCTGCTAATTTAAATAGTGATCATTATCATTCCAACATTAACGGAACCAAAATCCACCTAATTTGGTCGCGTAATATTGGCGTACGGAAGGAATAACTATGAATGATATTTTTTTCATTCATAGTTATTCCTTCCGTACGTCAACGCCGTACGCCGTTCCGTTTTTTTTATTCGTCAAATTCGATGTATATCGATATCTGAGTATGTTAGTTAATTTTCTCGGGTAATTAAAAATTCACGGTGTATAATATGCGATAAGCTGTCTCATGCGACCAGTGCAGGCATTGGTTTTATTCTTAGGTAGGCAGTAGATGTACCTGATGTGTTTACCTAAGGGTTTCATTGATTAAAATCAGTGGTTTTTTTCATCAATGACGGACATTTGTAAGTACCTACTGTCTGGCTTATTTTATTTACCAGGCAGGCACTGCCTAATTTCCATTATGCACCGCTCGCCCTTGCATGTGACCAAAAAGTTACAAATCACTGGTTTAAAAAGGAGCTGTCCGATTTTGATTTGCACCGTTAATCCTGTTAACAACAACCATTAATTTCCATTGACAAATTATTATAGCCATGGGTAAACTAATCAATAGCTCTAAAGAAGATTAAGGGAGTCACCACAGTGCACTTAAGCGGACTAGTGGACCCGGTGGAAAGTCGGAAATCCACAAAGAAACACCTGCCGAAACTAGCTGGCTGTAAATCCATGATAGATCCACGCATGATTGACGACCTCCTTAGCCGAGAGGCGAGAACGCCGGACTATATGGCGTCGCCATCTCTGAGGTTCCAGGTTCTATCCCCGGTCGGGTCAATGTAGGAAACAAACTTTTCTATATTGTCTAGGGTCTGGGTGTTGTGGTACCGTCGTTGTTTTTAATTTCTATAACACAAGTGCTTTAGCTACTTATCTTAGGATCAGAGCAATGTATGTGATGTTGTCCAATATTTATTTATTTATTTTATGATGAATAAACGACGACTGGCTTTTAACCATTTATTAAATCATCAGTATAAAAATAAATTAAACCCATTTATTTACAAATAGGCATAACATAGAGTGTACGACTGAAGTTCGACAGACAACACGCCGACAGACGGAACTGCGACAAGTTTAAGCTTCGACGGTACTAAACTGCGATAGGACACAGGTGACATTTTATAGGAGAAAATGGGTTTTGTCAGGTAGATAGGCCTAAAATAAGCTCTTTAACACGTTCCAAAACTGTTTTACCCAGCCACTTCGTTTTTTAATTATTTTAGGACAACAAACAATTACATATTAATGCAACATTAATGTAAATGTAAACCATTAGGTTTAACCACAAATATTCTAGTCTAAAAATTACTAATAATGTAACCAGCACCGTGCTCCGGGACAATATGTGGGATAGGCTGAAAGGAAGGTTTCAAGAAGGTTTCCCGAGAAATGGAAACAGACCATACAAGGATCTGAATTCTACGACTGTGGGCTCTACACCCGGTTGTTCCCGCGTTTACGCGCCAACCCTACTGTTTTCGGCTCAGCAATTTAACGGCGTAATCGACCGTAAAGGAGATTAAATTATTTCTGGCGTTTATTGCGATTCTCGTGAAATTGCGAGCGTAGGTTCTGTGTGGGATTGGTTCAGCCACCTTTGATATCTTGTTTGTTTAAGATTAGGTATGTTGCTAATACGGAATAATGTTGAGTTACACGTAAGATGTATGTTTTTCTCTATATCAGTTAATAACAAAACTATAATATAGTACGTACCCAGACAACCTTTTAAAGGCTTAGCGAGCTATTTTATACTACAATGTACATTATATCATAGTGATTAGCCTTATTTCAAAATATGTTGTTCTCATGAAACACAAATTTTTCAAAGACAAAAATAATAATAAAATAGCGAAATCCCGCACCCTTATTCCCTAAAAATTAGCAATCAGCAATAATCGCGCAGTCATCGCCCGATTGATGCTTAGTGTCAAAATCAAACCAGCACTGTTAGTAGATTGCTTTGTTTTTTGTTAATTTGGTATTTTATAGCCAGAATTGCTCAATTTTTCCTATTGCATTGCTTTTGCAAGATACGTTATAAGGGTGCCGTGCTTTTTTTTATGCCCTGTAGTGGTAAGACGTTTATAAAGTTAAAACTTCATGTTTCTCAGCCCTAGTAATTAGTCGATCAAACTTGAAAATAGTTTTTTTTTGTTTATGTTAGATTCTTTGCTCATTTCGTTTGTTTTTATAGGCAGAACCTTTATGATTACTTTCATTTTAAATGTTTTGACCGAAGTTGTTACAATTAGCTGATTTTTTTTACTCAAAAATATGTTTTAAAAAAAACAGTTTTTAAGATTATTTTCATATTAGCTCTGTCTTAACCAAAGTTGTCACAAATAATTGTTTGTTTTACAAAAAAAAATCAACGAAAAAGGTATTAATACTACACTACAGCTCCTAAACTTAGCACCACCTGAAGGCATAAATCGTAAGAATACCTACTTCCCCCGCTGCGTTCGACGACACGGCCTAATAAATTAAATTCAGTTACCTGTTGGAAGCCCACAAAAACACTATGATTAATATGTGTGAGAGAGACGCGGTTTCTCATAGACTGATCTAATTCTCAGCTACACTTATGCAAAGCGCCTTTATTCTGCTGAGTGCGTTAGGTTGGTATTTAATGATCTTATGCAAATCGGTTTGTTGATATACGAAGTAGATGCAACAAGGTTTATGCTATGCTATTAATTTTGCGCTCGATTTGAACGTAAATTCATCGTTATTAAAAATATAATTTTGTCAACAATGTTGTAGAAATGAGCTATTGCGGTTTTCTTTATTCTGAAAACAGAAACATGCATTAATGACATAAAAAATGTTTAATCATCGTAAAAACTTGTCCAGTTTTCTATTTTAACAATAATCATACAGGCTTTAACTCGAATTAAGGCAGTAGCTGAAATTGTCACAGATCTAATTATGTGTTTTCATAATTCGACCTCCGTAGCCGAGAGGCGAGCACGCCGGACTAAATATGGTGTCGCCATCTCTGAGGTTCCGGGTTCGATCCCCGGTCGGGTCAATGTAGGAAACGAACTTTTCTATATTGTCTCGGGTCTGGGTGTTGTGGTACCGTCGTTGTTTCTTATTTCTATAGCACAACTGCTTTAGCTACTTACCATAGGATCAGAGCAAAGTATGTGATGTTGTCCAATATTTATTGTTATTATTTATTAATTTAAAGTTACTTGCAAACCCATCTATTACTTTATATAACTCCCAACAATGTCTATTACCACTTCAATCTCCAAATCCGATAATTATATGACACTAGTGATTTAACTCGATATTATTTAACGGAAATGTGTCAAGCCACCCGCCAAGCCAGTACTCCTACGCGAGCAGTCATTCACAGATCGTGATGTCATAAGGACAAGCCTTGTAAGGCCGGATGTACAATACCTTATATGGCTAGGTCGGACGCTGTAAGGCGTTACGCTCTAGCCTGGGTTGCACCATCTTACTTTAACTTTAACAAACGTCAAAAGTCTGTACAAATCCATACAGAAACACCGGTTATAGTTACAGTTATGGTTAAAGTTAAGATGGTGCAACCCAGCCTTAAAGGACTTGATGTAGCGAGCGGCTAGGGCGCGAGGCCGGGGCGCGGCTCATTGTAGTAAGACGAAATGTATAGAGCCTCTATAAACGCTGTTATGTTATCAAACAAGAACAAGTCAAGTATAATGTTTATGGTACATAGTTTTGTAAACGAACTAATTTACAAATAGTCCGACAAGAAGTTTCATGAGCTGCATTTTCTCAAATATGGTCTCAAAGTAGTGGTTCGGTAATAAATAAAATTGGGACGTGCAAAAGATCTAAATTCAAACTTTTTTACATATATAAATCGTTTTAACTTATAGGTTTGTTTGTGTCCAATATCTGCGTCTGCGTAGAGCCTTAAACATTTAATACAATAATGTCCTTGTTCTCCAGCTTTAACATATGCCCTTATTCTTCTTGATGGATTGCCTTTTGAAAAGTAATTTAATTACTGTGACACCATATCGGGGGTTATGAGATGGGAGTATGACACAAATCATTCGAGCTGACGTTTTTCTGTTATTGTTTGATTCCTGATTCTAGTCAAACTACTTAGGCTGGGTTGCACCATCTTACTTTAACTTTAACAAACGTCAAAAGTCTATACTCCATACAGAAACACCGGTTAAAGTTATAGTTATGGTTAAAGGTAAGATGGTGCTACCCAGCCTTAGTCCGGCGCCATTTAAAACACCAATATGGCTAATGGACAGGGGATTTTATTATTCTATGAGTAAAACCAAGATAGGTTATTACTTTTTACAAGCTCTGAAGGCACAGGGGGTTCAAATGTGTTTATTTAATTAAACTATAATGGCATAATGCAATAAATACACTCGCGAGCAATGAAAAAGTTCCAGTGACATATATAGCACCAAATTACTCCTAAACGGAAAAGGCTAGCTTAATGACGCCGTCTGCAATATTGAAGTACATTTAACAGCGCATCAGAATTATTATTATTCATTAAACTTTTTAATTTATGAAGCTAGGTTCTATGTCTTAGGAGATATTAAGGTGTTTGTCGGCAATTTGTGGGTGGAACTTTTTCATTGCTCGTGAGTGTAAGTTTTTAACTTAAATAGTAAAGATGTACTGGTACTGGATAGGTTATTACTCTTTATTGTACAACATACAGTTCAAGTTTTAACGTTAACAGCAAGATATACAATTTAGGCGGTCAATAAAAGCAATCCCCAGACAACCTTCAGGTTGAGGAAAATATATATATATATATATATTTATATATATAGGTAGACAAAGGAAAGCGTGTGCAGGGTGATATGATAGTTTAATAAAAATTATTAAAAAGGATACAACGGCTAAAAGGATTAAAGTCTGTGTATTTTTAAACAAAGTTCAAATCACACCTGTATTTATGTCTAAACTTTGTAAACACAGCCTTATACTGATCCTAATTAACCCCGAACTGTTAATTGCAGCGACCTAGTTATGTGAGCTATGGTTTTAATGGGGATCATTTGAGATATTAAGCTGTAACCCTGCATCCGTGACTTTGTGCTGTGGGAACTTTTATATAATGTCAGTAGTTTGTACTATGGAACTGATAATCTTATATATAAAATTCTCGTGTCACAATGTTCGTTCCCGTACTCCTCCGAAACGGCTTGACCGATTGTCATGAAATTTTTTGAGCATATTGAGTAGGTCTGAGAATCGGCTAACATCTATTTTTCATACCCCTTAGTGATAAGGGTTGTCCACCCTTAACAGAAATTACATAAAAAATATTTATATGGCAAAACAACGTTTGCCGGGTCAGCTAGTATACTATATTATAACTGATTTGGAATTCTTAGATTTTCCTGATAACCTGACAAAATTGTTTTTTTAATTTTCGTTGATGACCGTCGCTCTGGTGTAGTGGTTCGCGCTCCGGTTTACAATGGCTGGCGGTTGCGGGTTCGAATCCCGCAAGGGGCAAATGTTTGTGTGATGAGCACGAGCATTTGCACCTAAGTCATGGATTTTTATGAACGTATTTAAGTATGTTTATCCGTTATCTAGTCGCCATAGTACAAGCTTTGCTTTTTTTTGGGGCTAGCTAATTGGTATGTTTGTGGAAACAATTTATTTATTAATTATTTATTTTCATGAAAAAGGAAGAGTGGAAATCCTAGACGGTCATACATGGATGAAGTGAATGAAAAGTTGGGTGTCGGGACCTACCAAAACCGCAACTACTTCTTTCTGATATAACCGCTGTTTTACGTGTCACACTAAATAAAGTAGTCTCCAAATAAAAATATCGTAAAGTAAGTAATTATTGAATGTAGAATGTCTATTAATAACTATATAACTAATATAGGGTTTCCGGTCGGGTATGGTCCGAGCCTACCGTCAGGGTCCATGCTGAAAACCAGCGTCGTGATACATCTCTGACTGTCACGCCAAATGCTGAGCGGGGCCCTTTTTGACACATATTGCTTTTTATTATCCTGTAAATGTTTTTCCTTTTGTATTCTGTGTGTGTCAAATAAATCTTTTTCTATTGTATTCTATTTAGTGAAGATTAATTTGCCTTAAATGTTTATTTTATAAAAAGTAGAGCTGTAGCCTGCGACTTCGTCCGCGTAGTTTTCAATTCAATTTTCAACCTTTTTGGGCGTCTTCGGAAAACCATACTAAAGTTTCATTACAATCAGTTTAATGGTTTTAAAAAGCATAGAGAATAAATATACCCACACTGATTTATATTTAGATAGAATCAATTTAGTATTGAAATATTATAAGCGCGTCACGATTCACCAATTTAGATATATCAATACAACTCACTAAACACTTAAGAAATCCAAATTGAAGATATAAAGCCATTAAAATCATACTCAAGTTAAAAACGTAGTTTCAAACAGATTAGCTTTACTGTAAGAGATTTTTTATCACAAAAGTGTATCTAACTGTACAATTAAAATAATTTAACGTTTGCGGTAAATTTACTGTTAATCGAGAGTGAGCTTGCTTTTATTGCGGACTGTACCTAACTGTGTTAATTACTTAGTTGGAGTAAAATCTAATTAATATAGGAGTCACTTAAATTAATGTGCTATGTGCAACAATGTTGTTTTTATGTACAAGCTAAAGTGGCAGAGGCTATGGGTCGATCAGTAACAAAAACCGGCCAAGTGTGAGTTGAACGTGCGCATATAGATGTCGTATGTTGTTTCCTTTCATTCAGTCTGCATTCATTCTTTGTTTATATTGGCGTAAGTACCCTGTGGGTGTACCGCTTTCGATTTTCAAATCGTCTGAAACTGACTTTGATGTGTATTTTTGTAGTCGAAGTCACGTAAACCTTTTTTATCACGGATGGTAGGGATACATTAATAAGAACAATCTTACCTATAATGTAGTTCCACCAACTAATACTATCGTGTTGCATTTCACAAAATATGTAGAGGATAAGTGCTTAAATTATGTGTATTAATGCGCTATTAATGCTATGACGGTGGTGAAAGGCAAAAATAGTGTTTATCCTTCATACACGTAGAAAATAGCTTATTCAGAACCATATCCGTATATTTTGAAATAGGTCCTGTATGTTTAGTTTTCGTAGCATTCATAAATCAAAACGTAAAACTATTTTTTAGGTACCTAATTTGAGGCGCTGAGAGAATAACACTCAAATGTAAAAAAAAAGTTTGTTTTGAATTCGAAGTTGAATTTTAAGTAGCAGTAAGTGCCTGAGGCTAATTAGAAGGACAAAATATTGGAACGGGGACTCCAGAATTTATTGTAATTGATTGGAATGGGTGAGGAAATGGGATACTTTTTTAAAATGACTGTAATAAACAACTACCATTTTCTTTTTCTAAACTGAGATTTTTATGGTGATGACTTTTATCGAAACCTGACTGTTAAGATATAAACAAACTTTATTTACTTAAAAACAGCAAATAATTAATATTAAATATGTAAAAATTAAGCAACCTTTAAAATTCTTTAAAATAGGGAAGTGTATTTCAACTTTCAAACATTGTTCAAGGTTTATTTTGAAATAGGTATGCTTATGCGTGAATGTTTTATATGAAATTATCAGTTTAACATATTACATAAATGGTGGCAAATTCCAAATTTAAAACCATGTTTGTCCGTATGTCACGTATATTATTTACGAATGAGGGTTACTATTGCGGGTAAATTAGAACAAGAAAACTGGATTATGTGGCATAACCTATAATGAGAGTTGTTGTAAGGGTCTCGAATATATTCTTATATGTTTTAAATCCAGAAAATACTGGTTATTTGATTGGGACTGATATTTTTTTTAAAACTATGGAACTCTCTTCTTAAGAGTGGTTTAAATCGATTGGTTTATCACCTTATTGAACCTCTGATGGCAACTTTATTATAACACTATGATCATCATTATGGCATCACAGGTTTGCTATATATACAGGGTGTACAAGAGAATAGGACACTCCTTAAAATCACGTGATCAGCTGGTCATATACAACAACTTTGTCTATGGGAGCAACATTGAGATCAATAATTTTTTTTTAGCTTCCTCATACAAACTTAGTCGCATATCTCAATGATAATGTATGGAGCATCTAAAAATAAAATCACAATTGCTATGTTGCTCCCATAGGAAAACTTGTTGTATATGACCTGCTGATCACGTGGTTTTAAGGAGTGTCCCATTCTTTTGTACACTCTGTATAACCAAAATAGGATAGTAGTCACACAGTACGACATTTCTTAGAAAATCAACAAAGAAAACACCTGATTGTTTCAAAACGGTATTTTTCACACACTTACGCTCTAATGGCGATCGTATCTCAGCTGTTTGAGATAATTTGCATAAACTGTGAAGTGATTATTCCTATTACATTATAAGAGTGAGGTCACACTTGCAGTAGTGCTAGAATTATTCCAGATCTTTCGGCAGACTGAAGCGTAGTTAGAGATCGAACGAACGACTTATGTATGGCTCGGACTCTTAACTAAAAAGACAGGCGGTCGCGGGTTGAATCTTAATAAAGCTAATGTTTGCGTGGGTCTTTGATTATAAACATGTCTAGATAGAGTGTAGTACTGCAATTGTCACCAAAAGAACAGGCCAGGGCGGTAACCATGAACTCTTAAAACAATGTCAAATCTGTCAAACATTATCATTTCTGTCAAATTTTGTATGAAATGACGTACCAAAATTGACAGATTTGACAACTTTGAGATTTTTTAAAGAGTTCATGGTTATGGCCCAGATTTGAGTGATTAACAACTATGGTTACTATGGTAACAATTATGGGTTGCTATGGTAACTGAGCGGGCGAAACAAACTTTGGCGCCAACATTTGGCGTATATATTTTTTGTGGCTTATGATACTCGAACAAGGAATCTTAAGGTGACTGAGTTTGTTGCGCAGCTTCTTCTCATCACCAGCCGATATGTCCCGAATCTTCTCTCTATCTTACACTTTTGCTTCCATTTTGCAACTCACAAATAAAATGAATAAAGTATGATATGGACATGTAATCACCCCAATTCGCAATACATCATCAACAAAACCAGATTGAGTAGGCGAAGAGGAAGCCAGATCAGCTGACCTTCAGGTATATGTCAACAGCCGACACACAGGGCTTTTAAAAGCAAGTATTAATCCTCAAAGCTGTTCTGGTGACCTTTATCGGGAGAGTAATCGGATAAAGATTAAAAAGTGCACTAAAGGTTATGTAGTGTGATACAGGCCGTCGACATACCAAACAATCGCAATTTTAGTATTTTTAGTTTGTATTTATGAACTTACTTTGTCCTATCATTGAGATATAAAAATACCCTATCATAATAAAATGAGTATTGATTCCTTGGGCTTACAAGTTCCATGATTACTATTAAATTTAGACGTATTATAATAATTATGTTTAGTGTTGGTAACATTGTAAAGTTTCTTTGACTAATCTGTAGAAGATTGTCATCGTCGCGCCAATTTTGGATAATTGTTTGAGTTGTTTGCGATTTATTTAAAAATTTTATTAAATTTCGTGCCAATCAATACAAAATGGGAAAGTCTTTACGAAAATGTGAAGTTTGTGGGATCAGACGCGTTAATAAAAGTGCTTGTAATATATTTATGGCCAGATTTCCACTTGACCCTACCAGGTTTGTTAATATGAGATATTTTAAAATATTTCTTATCCTTTGAGTTTATGTATTGTTTTGACCGTGTTAATAGCAATTTGCAACGACAAAGTGCACTCCTAGATTTGATATGTTCTCATAAATCTGCATTAATCGTGCCTTATTATTGAAACGATAGTGATGAAATTAAATTATCGATAAATGAAATTTATTTTGTAAGTACACCAATACATTTACTTAATTTGACGATACAAGATATTTACTATTTATTTTAGATGCCGTTTATGGGTAAAATTAACTGGAAACGAAGATGTTGCCTATTTACCTATACAAAAGTTAAATGATTTTTTTTGTGTGGAAACCACTTTTTAAGCGGCTTTAATAAACAAGGCAATCGATTAAAAAGGAATGGCGTACCTTCCTTGCAATTGAACATGCCACCACTACCTGATCAAACCCTTTTGGAATTTCCCATTCCCATTTTTGTTTTACCTAATAAAACCAAAAAAGGTAATTTATTTGATTTTATGTTTGTTTTTTAGGGTTCCGTACCCAAAGGGTAAAACGGGACCCTATTACTAAGGCTCCGCTGTCCGTCTGTCTGTTTGTCTTTCTTTCTGTCCATCTGTCACCAGGCTGTATCTCATGAACCGTGATAGAAAGTTTAAATTTTCACAGATGATGTCCCTAAATTAAGAAAGGGAAAACTCAAGGATAAAAATGCTGGATAATGGGTTGTTTTATACAAGCTAACTTTAACGGACTTATCTATTTTTCAGTTTTAAAGTCAACCAAATATATTTATACACTTAAAACAATAGTTGTACTATGTCAATATTAAACTGCAATTTCTGATAACTGCGGTCCATACGAAAGCAGAATATGTGTATAGTGTGTGGGAAATCTCCACTTATATTAAGAGGTAAAAGTTTGTAACTTTCCAAGTAAGGGATATATTGTACTCAAGGATAAAAATGCAGGATGATGTTTTGTACAAGCTTACTTAAGAGGACTATCTATTTTTCAGTTTTAAGGTCAACCAAATATGGGATTGGAAAGAAATCAAGCTCCCCACTCTCTCCCTCCCCCAAACCAGCCGCGCTTTTGCCCTGACAGCGATTTTTTACAACGAGTGAACTTCACGGCTTACGTGGCATGCGCCGAAGATACAGCATTCATTAGAGTAATAATAACTCATAATAATGTAAAAAAAAAATAGCTTTGGTATGTTTTGTATTACATAATGTAATAAATACGTTTAATTTAATTGTTGTTTTTAGTTTAGTACATACAACTGACATATCTTAATGGTAAAAAGTACCCACCCGACCTACCGATTGATTGCGGATTTATCGATATCGATAGATAAGAACGATACAGCTTCGTCAAGCCCTATTTGTCAATTAGTGTGACAGTTGTGTTTTTAAATGTTGGTACAATCTTAAATT
Organism: Anania fuscalis; assembly: GCA_950371115.1. Taxonomy (NCBI): domain Eukaryota; kingdom Metazoa; phylum Arthropoda; class Insecta; order Lepidoptera; family Crambidae; genus Anania; species Anania fuscalis. Next base: position 3,672,966 of record OX493333.1, read on the forward strand.
ACCAGTGCGGTACAATTTTCTTCCATTAATCGGTTCAGTGGCTACTACTAGAATGCCGACTCTGATTACGTAGTATTTAAATCCTCATTGGTGTGATAATTGACCCAATACAAGGCAATAATACTTGTCTGGCCAATGCTGTCTTTTTTTTATTTACAAGGCTGTATCATCTATGCTATAATGTTATCTGTGGTATTATTAAAAATGTCATTTTACTTTTTAAAAATCAACAGCCAGTGCGAATGGAATGTCCTTTCGCTTTCCGAGTAACCGATTTTTTTCCTCTATTTTCTTAATAAAATCGATTCTTCATATGGGAATCGATTAGTCCATGTTTCAAGTTATTTCTTATTAATGCAGTTTAATGTCAAATGTGATCAATACCTAATGTTGTTGTGACTTGCCTTACCTCTCTTTCTCAAAATCACAAGTTTCTACAATAGTCATAATCATTTATTTATATTTTTTTCATTATCATTTACCTATTTTATTTATCTTATATTTATAGTCAGGTTGATACATACATACATATATACGGAGGCAAAAATTACTTGTTACCAATGAGATAATCGTTGTTTGTGGCTGACTCCTACAAAAATAATATAAAAGGTAAAAAATTGGTAATATGATTTTATGAGTCATATTTAAGAATAACTTTTATCTAAACACATTCCGTATTGTAGAAAATAAAAAATGCCAACTAGCCTATTCCAGGACTCTTGTAAAACTACCTCATAAAAAGTACACATAATCGTCTGATACTATAAAATATATTATAAGACCACAACCTCACTCTTGCCCCTGACATGCAATAGGTGTAAACAAGCTACCCTATCGTCATACGATACTCGGTGGATACTATAACATGCCGGAAGTTATTATATTGCAATTTTAACGCATCACTTGTGCGGTGTTACGATGGCTTACAGCATAAGACTACTTCTTATAAGACTTTTAATTGGAGATTGTACAGGGTGTACAAAGGAATAGGATACTCCTTAAAACCACGTCATTAGCTGTTCATATACAACAACAATCATTAATTATTTTTAGCTGCTCCATACAAACTTACTCGCATACCTCGACGATAATGTAATGAGCATCAGAAAAAAATACGATTTCGATGTTGATAGGAAAAGTTGTTGTATATCACCAGCTGATCACGTGGTTTTAGGGAGTGACCTATTCTTTTGTACATCCTGTACCTATATCCCAGGCCAAATACGCTCTTTTTTTATCGCCAATTTTTGTCATTCATTTTGAAATAAGACGACCCGATGGCACAGCGGTGCGGTGATTCGCCTTGAACGCAAAACGTACCGGGTTCGATTCCCGGATTGTCAGTTCTAAAACCAACTTTTCTTCGTACGACTCTGGTAGAATATGTCATGGTCAATAATCAATAATTGACATTTTAGGTTTTTAAAATGTCTGTTAGTGGTATTTTCTTTGAGCAATTTGTATTTACTTCAGCAAACAGAACGAGTCATAAGCAAGGAGAAGATTTTCAAACACTTTTACTCCTAGATTATAATACCTTTAACTAGCATAGCCTATGAAAAACCCGTAAAGAGCTGGCAAGAAAATTTTCCCTAAACTACTTACTCGCCACTAATTCTCGGTTTTATTGTTTACACCATCAGATCACATCATTCTTTGTCTAAACTAGGACTCAATTACGAAACGAATTTCACTCGACCACACTCAACCGACGCTATACGTCCTTTAAAACCGGTGTAACTCAACACTGGGCGTAACGAGCGAAAGTATTGCGCAAGCGATGAGCTCATATGACCATACGCGGATGCTTATAAAACTTTTTGCATTTCAATGAACTGGAATGAGAGTAATGGGTCGCGATTTATGGCGATCATATGATGAGGACGGCTGGCGTTTGTTTATTTAAGTGCAATATTATTCAACGTGCGTCTTTTAATCATCATCTCGGCCTATTGCAGTCCACTGCTGGACGTAAGCCTCCCCCAAGGAGCGCCAAAGAGCACGATCTCCTGCTTTTTTCATCAATCCACTGCCATCTTCCTAAGGTCGTCGGTACATCGAGCTGGAGGGGCGTCCTACACTACGTTTGCCTAGGCGTGGTTTCCACTCAAGAAACCGTTTATTCCAGCTTTCATCGGTTCTACGACAAATGTGGCCAGCCCAAGATTATTGGACTATGTCCGTTAATTTAGGCCTCTGCCTGATGATCTCGTTCTTCTTATGATACAAATCTCTATATATTTTGGTCGCATCGTTTAGTTTGGGATTGCATGTATTTGAGAGGTAGAACTAAGCTGCAAAGATGCATACTCAATACTTACGTGTTAATTCGACGTCCGTAGCCGGGAAGCTAGCACGCCGCCGGACTAATATATTTATATGGCGTCGCCATCTCTTAGGTTCCGGGTTCGATCCCCGGTTGGTTCAATGTGGAAAACGAACCTTTCTGTATTGCCTCGGGTCTGGTGTTGTGGTACCGTCGTTATTTTTGATCAGAGCAATGCAATGTATGTGATGTTGTCTAATATTGATATGATATTATGATTATCCAGTGATAATTATGCAGCTGAATGTATCTGAATGTACCTAACGCTGCTTATGCTAATACAGTACCCGACTCCAGTACCGCCAGCCGTGATTGGTTGCTAGCTTCGCGCTGACGCGTCTCTGATACGACGATCATCTCGTAAGATGCGCAAAGCGATCCCACTCTTTGGCCCTGCGCTCAACTTCGGCGCTGGGTACGGTGGCAGGCCTGCCCACGCTGCGTATTCCAGTTTGCAATCCTTGACCGTTGGCTTCTTTTAAATAAGTTTATCGTCTACTACTACTAAGTAAGGTCTAGCTAGCTCGATTTGACAATGTCCCTATAGAATCTGCTGATCACGTGGTTTTAAGAAGTGTCCTATTTTTTGTACACTTTGTTTAAGAGTGGCAAAAAGTCACACCACGTCGTCACGTCAGTCAACCTGCAAACTATTTGCCTAATAGCACCTTAATGAATCATAGTCAGCTTGAATTTACAGCAGAGGCAAAGCTCGGATATTATTTAAATTAGAGTGTCATGTCCATCCACCGCTTACACGAGTCGTGTTGTGTCAGACCCGCTTTTTATTTGACTTACATGACGGTTGTAATAAAATACCATATTAATTACCACTTTGATATTATGATTGCTGTCAAGTATCAGACTTCAGGTTATTGAATCTTATAATTCAATTATAAATACGTAATTTGGTACCTGATGGTAAGCGTAGGCATTATTATAATTTGCATTTGAAATCCAAGAGATCCGTTACGAATTCCTAGTAAATACCTGCTGATAAGTTTCTCTGGATATCGTATGTGAATTGGAATTGTAACTTTATGTTAGAATAGTTTGTTACGGGATTGCTACCATGTACCTTATTTTTGAGTTTCCGATATTTCGGCACTGGTGGTAGTTACTCCGTGATCATGGCGCTTGCAACAGTGCCGAAATATCGGGAACTCAAAAATAAGGTACATGGTAGCAATCCCGTAACAAACTATTCTAATGTTAGTGACCATGAAAATTTAAAACAATATATTGTAACTTTATGCTTTAAAAAATATGTATTTTGGTCGTAAAAGTTCAGATCCAGAAGAAGAAGAAGATCCAGAGGAAGACCCAAATGGGAGAGTGTAGTGCTGAAGGACATGAGAGAGTGCGAGGCTTCCGAGGACGATGTCGAGGACAGGGCGAAGTGGAGGAGAAAAATACGGAAAGCTGACCCCAACACCATGTGGGATGGATAGCTAAGAAGACAGAGAGAGAGAGAGAGAGAGAGAGATTTTGGTCGTAAAAGTGGCAACTTGTGGTTGCCATAATGATAGATTACTAATACAAAATTACAAAACGAAACCACAATTTTGTATGTTTTTTTTGGATTTACAATGATATATTATATCAAAAGATTATTAAATATTTCATCATTTTTTTTGAAGATTGAGAGTACTCTTTAATATGGCTGGAACAATGCTGGCTTACAATGTAACAACAACAGTACAGCACTAATAAGTAGTCTGTCGAAACAATCAGTTTAACCATAGCCACAGTTAGCGGTTCAAGTCATTTAATCCAATAATACTTTAAAAAAAAAGAAATTGACGTTGAATTTTTTTTAAATATATTGATAAACATTTGTTGCAATAAGTGTTATTTAAAGCTTAGTTAAAACAGCTAGGAGAGTTAAAATATCGAATCGCAACTATTGCGTCTATTCCATCTTCACTGCTACTCTTTAGAAAGTGTAAAATCGAATCAACCATAATTTTTCCCGATTTAAAAAGGGACATTCCTTGTTAAATCGGAAATAAAATAGGTAGTGGATTTAAAAAGTAAAAGAATACAGAGGTGAGTAACTCCGCGGATCGCAATAAAAATAGGAATGGTGACGACAAATCGCACAACGGATACCGTTGGAACATGGTCAGTGGTCAATGACGTCGGATGCACCTGCCTTGGGCCAAGTTTTGGTTGTTATTAAAAAATAAAACATGCAAGCATACACTTAAAAAAACAATTCTGAGGGAAAAGACTAACTAGAAATAGGGCTCTTGGCGGTTTTTTCAATTTATTTAGAATTTTAAACAGAAATTATAGAACTTCTATTACTTATGATTTTTTAATTATGGACCAAATTATTAACAGGTCTAGTATGAGTGGATGGCATTGGAAACTTGAAACATAAATTCAAAAAATAATTATCAATCAATAAATTCAAAAGCAAACTAGCGGTCATTGTAAGATTTGATTAAGGTGTCTAAGGGACCCCAACATTCAAGTAAAATAATTTCAACAGTAGGTTCAACGAATCGGGCATTATGAAAAATATAAATTATTGTAGATAACGCCAGCAAGTAGGTACATGTTTTCTTTGATTTTCTTTCCACACTTGAGTTTGAGTTTATCAGCAATTCGTTACTTTATATATCAAAAGATTGTTAAATATATTTATTTACGCATGTTATGTTTCTTCATGCCATCTTCATTAGATTTTCCATAAACATTATATAAATAAATAAATATTGGACAACATCACATACATTGCTCTGATCTTAAGGTAAGTTGCTAAAGCACTTGTGTTATAGAAATCAGAAACAACGACGGTACCACAACACCCAAAACATTATTCTAAAACTTTTACAATTCAGTATTTCCTTTTTTATCTGGGAAGTTTTCTTCCGATACAGATGTCGCTTGATACTTGATGTATCCTATACAAGGAAAAAAAACGACTTTATATGCAATGATATTATTGTAAGAATTTTTGTGTACTGTACTGTCAGCATTATCATCATTATCATGCCAGCCTTTTGCAGTCCACTGCTGGACGTAAGACTCCCCCAAAGAGCGCCAAGGAGAACGATCTTCCGCTTTTTTCATCCAGCCACAGCCAGCCTTCTTTCTGAGGACGTCGGTCCATCGAGCTAGGAGGGAGGCGTCCTAAGCTACGTTACTGAACTGTATGAAATTGAATTTGAATTGTTTTAACGTTCCCCTAGACACTTAGTCTGCGAAGTGGTTAATCACTTTATTGACAAGCCAAAAAAACTATACAATAGAATTGCAAATTCTCGCAAAGTGATCTCTATCTTCAAAACTACAGTTCTACGCGTACTTATTTAATATCTCAAATCTTGAGATACGAACATTGTTTGTTATTTGAATCGTATCTCGCTCGTCCCACATAATCTCCTGGCATAACAAACGCTCGCGACCGTTACGGGTCGCCGCGGAAGCGTCCGTCTGCGCGCGCGCACCTGGCACAGAGCTGCCCTCTTTACTATGTTGTGTTGAAACGGAACAATTTGAAATTGGAAATAAATGTTTGGTAGTTATGGTTACGATAATATTTACAAAGCTTGCAGTGGATGGAAAAGATCAGAGGTAGTGCTTAGCTCTGTGTCGTGCATTGGGAATTTGGGAGAGGCCGATCGATGTCCAGCAATGGACTGATTTGGGAATTATAGTCTCAACAAGTCGAATTCGTGATTTACAATAACCCAGTCGATCAGGATGTCATAAGGATTGTAATTACACCAACATTACTATCTACTTCGAGCATTGAAAAAATATAGCGAAATAAATCATCATCATTCCAGCCACAGGACATCCACTGCTGAACATAGGCCTCCCCCAGTGAGGCAGAGGCCTAATTCCAAATTGGCCGGTAGGAAGCGGCCTGCATATCTATAAACGAACAAAAATATACCCACAAAAATAAATATTTCACTTTCTTTTGTTTAGGCAGTTGTGTGGAAAAACTTGGAAGTAAAAACTTTTATAATATTTTTATTTTTACTTTTATATTTTAAATGTGTTAAAATAATTATGATCTGTCATTTACCATGTTTTATGCAAATAAATTATTTCTTTCTTTCTTTATGATATTTTATTAACTACTATTTGAAAAATGAGCGCGTTCTTACCTTCAATTAAAAACAACGAGCTAGTTTATGAGATAAAATATTTTTATTTTTATATTTTAAATGTGTTAAAATAATTATGATCTGTCATTTACCATGTTTTATGCAAATAAATTATTTATTTCTTTCTTTATGATATTTTATTAACTACTATTTGAAAAATGAGCGCGTTCTTACCTTCAATTAAAAACAACGAGCTAGTTTATGAGATAAAACATTTGGTTGTAATGATTTCACGGCTTTACATTCTTACATAAATAGTTTAAGATTAGATGAGAAAATAATTAATTGATTAATTTTAATGCGTCTCAAACAAAACTTGTGCAGTTAACTAGTGTCTAATAATAACAGAAATCGGAACTTTAAATTAGATGTACTTAAAAGCACAGCACAACGATTTAAAACTGATGTTATTAAAAGTCCCGAATAAAGCAGAAACAAATATATCACCCAAAAAGATGATGGATGATCAAATAAAAATAAACATAGATCTAAACAAAGAACTAAATCATATCTGTATGAAAGATCGTTAGCAAAATTAAGTTTTACATGCTATTTGCTGCGTCTGGGCATTCATGTTCACGAGAAATGAGTAATGGTAACTCTTTGTAAGTAGAAAATGGATGCTTCGATGCCAGGCCAATGATATATAAATGGTTAGGAAGAAAATCATTAGCACAGTTTATGTTTTATCCAATAACTAGTCGGTGGAGGGTCGAGAACAGAGTATCACAGCAAATAATTATCATTCTGACATTATAATCGTTTGAAGTCAAACTATCTGAAGGATCTGAGATTGATGCAGTAAGATTATGCCGTGACAAACTAAAAGAGTTGGTTAAAAGTACAGCACTTACGATACCATAACGTTTGAACTGAGCATAAAATTATCAAGCTTTCTTCTTTCAAAAACTTAGCTGAAGCGGTATCTTTCTTATTCAGCTATATCGAGTATAAAAAAGGCTTAACGAAGCCGAATACCACATATTCTACTTTTTTTCTTTTACACTATACCTGGGAAATGACGGGTTACTGAGTTATTGACTGTCAAAGTTACAATTTTTTTTCAAAGATTTTTACAAAATTGACTTTTGTTTGATAATACTAAACTTTTTTACAAAGAAACATGATAAACATTTTCAGTACTTCTTTCTTCTGTGGCGTGCGCGCTATACATTGCGGGTTAGAAATAAGTTATTTTTTTTGATACCCAAAAATAAAAGTCATTTCCCAGCAATTATTTTTTTTGCATTCTACTTGGTTTTATGTATAGAATTCGTGGTTTAAGGCTTCGTTAAGCTGTTTTTTACACCCTGTAGATATCGCTATAGCTGTATAAGAAAGATACCGCTATAGAAACCAAGAAAATGCATTTCATAAAAGATTAAATAGTTTAAGTACCTATTATTTTCCTGATGAAGATTTGACTGCAATTGAAAGGTGACGGGTATAGGACTTGTTCTTGAATGAATATATAAATGCACGCTTTTCGACAGACCTTTACATATTTTGATAACTAAGTTGTGTGTTCAAAATCAGACATTTGCACTTTAACATTTTAAGTTATGGACAGAAAATAATAGGATACGTCAATTTCTTAAACTTGATTATAGATGATTTTTGATGAAAAGGCAAGAATTCTTCTATTTTAATACAGTCTTTAAATGATATAAATAAATTAGGTAGTTCCATTATAATTTATGGCAATAACCTTTCGCTTAGAGACACTACCGTACGAGATATTATTTGCAACCGTACTATCACAATAAACCTAAATCAGTGGTTAATAACATTACTTTAGGAGATGGCGGCATCAATAAGACTTTATGGGATAGAGAATCAATGAAGGTAATTTCATACATCGAGTTTATTACACCTAGAGGATTGCATACCGATAGAAAGTGGGGCAATAATAAATCATTTGAAGGGGAAGCAAGGCACCTTAGTAGAGAAGTGTGTACTGAATCCTGTTAATAGCCTATGTGGTACTTGCAAAGCTGATCATCTAAGCTATATATATTAGATTTCATATTATAGCTTTCAAGACGGGTCTATGGTGAATTAAAGATGCCATCGACTGGTTTATCCTCTCGCCAAAATCAATATCCATTTAATATTTCACGAGGATGGTGTAAAATGTTAATCTATTGAATCTAAGCTAGCTGTGGTTGGCTGTTGCATTCCGTTACAGTATGCAATTGTCGTAGATAGTCAGCCCCGCGATTCAGACGATTCGATAGAAAATTGTCAACTGGTATTAAACTTTGTGACACTATATGATTTAGCATTAGTGGTACGTGATTTATTACGGTCGATCCGTTCTCAAAGAGTTCAAAATCGAGTCCAATAATTGTATTACTTGGTATCTATTGTAAATACCGCTGTATGTATCTCATTATTGATGAGTAGTTATTGTGCAACTGATCTACATCATCATAGACTACATCTTTACCCTATGGATGAGTGTGATTATGAAAGCAAGCCTATATTCTTTTAACATGTTGAGTTATTTTGTACGGTGTAATATTCGGGATATCCGTTTAGGAGTAGTTTCTTGGGCCTTTTTAACACGCTTTTATTTTCTTTTTTTATTAATCTTATCGAATAACATTTTTGTCTTAACTTATTAATGCCAGTTGGCTTAGGTATTTCTAACATTCTTATTTGGTAATTTCGACTTATTACACAAGTAACAATGATAAAATCTTATTTATCTAGTTTTTATTTTTCCTTAGGCTGTTAGGTTATTATTGTTGTGTACTATGACCCTGTAAAGCCGACGCTATGGTAAATTCAGTACTTTGATATCAATTTTTAAAATGTTCATTTCAAGTATTTCGAACCAGTTTTGTATGAAAAAATATTTATGTATTTGAAAAATGCCTTATGTCAATGCCTCTAAAACTTGTGAATATCTCAATGATACAGATTTTGATGTTTTCTTATATGTTGTTTTCATAATTGTCACGACAAGGTTTTTATAAAAGGTCAAATTTTATAAGTTTTTTTGATACTACAAAGCGCAAATATCGTTCGAAAGCTTATTGACAAGCAAAGTCTGCGGGGAGAGCTAGTCAAACGTAAGCAACAAATTCATTGCAAAGAATATTTCTGCCTTACTTCTGTAACGAATTCATAGAATTATGTTTGTACATTCAAGTAGTTTAATTGTTTTTGTTTACTCTTATGACTTCCTCATGCACATAAATTTGTTGCAATTTTGTATCTACCTTTTCTTTCAAAAATATGAAACTTAATTGTTTAAAAAACTTTTGTTTTTCATGTCATTATAGCAACGTGTTTCCTTTGATCATTGTTTCACCACGAGAATGTCAATACACTATGTGGTTATGATAGATCGTCTAACGTTGCATTATATAAATTACCCGACGTATTTACGACGTGTATAAGAGTGAGAGCTCTATTGAAAGCGATATTAGTATGGAAGTAATATGTTTTGTCATAAGTAATCATATCAACATTACCACAACTATATACGGTCTGAGATCAATATGGATCGTTGGAGTTTCCCCAGAGTTATTATGCTCATGGTTTTCAGATTTGATACTATCGATTACATTCAAATCATTTGTTAGATCAGCACAAACTTCAAGAATTCATTAGGGATTGATTTAAGTCAATAATACTTTGGCATCTTAATGTAATTTCTCTAGATAATGATTGTTATCTCTAGTGGTCTAGTAAAATCTCCCTACCACATCAGACCCAATGTATACTTTCGGTTCCTTAGGCTATGATATCATAATTAGATATTCTAAAGCAAACAGGACCTAAATTTTAATTAGGTACAAGACCGATCCAACATCACATATTAAGTAGCAATAAAATTGAAAACAAAACACGTGCACATTTTACAACCATTTTAAAACAATTTACAGCTTCACATAAAGTTTATTTAAACGGCCGTTCTGCTACACATAAGATAGCGTCGAGCAAAGTATTTATCAGAATAGAACAGTTTACTGGCGAATAACTTTTGATACGACAAAACCTGTCCTGGCCGGCGCGAAGTTGCAAAACAGAAAGGATTACGTTGACATCCAAAAATATCCGATGACCTACACGGAAAATAAAAAGAAGAAGTTAATTGCTGTTAAGAAATCAATCAGGTAGCTCACCTTGATTCGCTGTGCAATATTTTGACAGCTGGTGCAAATCAACAAAGAATCAAAAGCAAACACTATCAAGACCTGTCACTTTTCAGAATTCTTATTTTGAAAGTCACAGAAACTGTCACTGCTTCCACTGATTCGAAAATTTGAATTTCGTAACTCGATCACCGCGTTTCGTTGTTTTGGATCGCCGAGTCGCGGCAACGTGCGCCTGCGTCGTGGTTCGCGCGGCACTGGCTAGAATGCCGTCGGCCATTTTCTTTGCGTGGTGGGAGTACCGAAATGGGAAATAAAATGGAAAAGAAGGCTTTGCCGGCACTCTAGTTATTGTGCGAAACTATGCGAACGGGATAAGGAGGCATTTGAACTTTGAGGGAGCGATTGGATCTGTTTAAGCGCTAAGCGAGCTGCTACTTTACGCAAATGACGCGTTTGTACGGAGTAAGATTTCGCGTTTTAAATGAGCTAAATAATGTTGAATGGCCAGGTTAATTTTCCATATCAAGGTTGTATTGTCGTGTCATAGTAACCTTGATGTCCCCATGAGTTGATGAGAACATGGCTTTGCTCATGGGTTGGGCTTTAAATTATTATAATAATAACTACCTAGACTACAAATTACAAAAATTTAACATTTTTATAAACTCACCAAAGAAAATGAACAAACCGGCAAATCTGGAATTCATTGGAGGGGGTCTATGCTCAGCAGTGGACGTCATACAGTTTGATGATGGTGATGAAGTCTTGAATTTTAACAAGACTTTGAGATTTGTATAGCTCGATTTGTTTCTAATTTAAGAGATTGTTCAGTAAGACTAAAAAACAGCTTAGCCGGATTTTAGTCTAACTAGGCAGTCTCCAGTTAGACTGAAACACGGCTAAAAATCATGTAATTTTGTCGTTCATTTTGTAAAAATCAGAACAAAATGATTTAAAAAAAAAATGTTTGGCAAATTCTATGACATTTTCATCCATTTAATCCTTATAACACTTGTATTATGGATATAAAGGGCAGAAGAGAAGCTGAGCTATAGTTTGTGGGTCCGCAGCACAGTCATATTCATGTAGGTAGGTACTGTTATGCCAATCTTCAGTGCGTATTAATAATGTAGTTCACGAAATAGGAAAACCAGACACATTTTAAATAAACGCCATGGGTTAGTGACTAAGTAGCAGTCATCTCTAACGAATATGAAGAAACAATACCAATTGTAAAGTTTAAAAAAACTATAACCCGACTAAGTAAAAAGTTTAAAAACGTACGATGAATTTTAAAGATTTATGGATATTTGTAATGTGCTCGCCAAGACTTTTCTTTTCATATCAAACACGTGGTGATTATTTCAGTTTTTTTTTTGGTTAGAATCTGATGTTTTAATTCCGTCATATAAAATTTTAATAAAATTTATGTAGCCTATTTTTCTTGGGCCATATAATCTATTGACACCTAGTTCATCAAAATTGGTTCTGTAGTTTAGGCGCTACGGTGGAACTTAAATACATACATACAAAGACTGCCAAAATCATTACCTTTCCTTTTGGCTTCGCCGTAGTCGGGTAAAAAGTGAGAAAACTTTTTTGTCTTGGCCGCCGTCAATTGGCGCCAAATAAAGGCGCTAACATGCTACTGGTAGCGCCATCTTGTATAAAAGTCGGAACTAATAGCATACCAAACGCCTGCAAATCTACAATAACACAAGTTCTTTGATTAGGGAGCTTGCTACCGAAAAAATACTAGGCGTATATTATGATAGCAATGCCTTATGAAGCGACCCTGAAATAAAAGGATTTATTCGGTTAGCTTAGCTTTAATACCTTGTTAGTAATTTTAGTTTAAATTTTTAAAAAATACCATAAATACTTATGTTTATTATTTAGCAAGTAAAAATAAAATTCTTAGAAAATGACAATGCTAACTAGCTGAATGCTCTAAGCTAACTAGTGACGAGACGGGGTGCAACAATCTTGGATATTCGTTCAGAAAAATAAAATGAACCATTAAATTAAGAATGTCTGATAGCTTATTACTTAATAAATATGTGTTACATAAAAAAAAAAAACTGTAGTAAAACGATTCCTGCTTTTTCCATTCGCAAATCTTGATCTGAGGTGTAATGTTTAGTCAAAGTCATTTATTTAGTATATTATGGCCCTCTTCCAAGCACATAAACACGTTAGAATAGTTTGTTACGCGATTGCTACCATGTACCTTATTTTTAAGTTCCCGATATTTCGGCACTAAATAATATACATGGTGTACAAAACAATGGGACACTCCTTAAAACCACATGATCAGCTGGTCATATACAACAACTTTTTCTATAGGAGCAACCTGCAACATCGATATCGTTATTTTATTTTCAGGTGCTCCACACATTATCATACAGGTATGCGAGTAAGTTTGTATGGAGAAACTGAAAAAAAATTAGCGATTTCGATGTTGCTCCCATAGTAAAAGTTGATGTATATGATCAGCTGATCACGTGGTTTTAAGGAGTGTCCCATTCTCTTGTACACTCTGTATAAGGTACATGGTAGCAATCTCGTAACAAACTATTCTAATGTTAGTGACCATGAAAGTTTAAAACACTACATAAACACATTCTTGCCCTACTACCGCTTCGGGACAACATAACGGCTGGTGATGAGATGAAACGTCGCGTCCTCGCAAAAAACTCTTACGCAACTAACCAAGTTATCAAAGAGTAAATTTAAGGGGTAAAGTTAATCTCATATAGCTCAACTGGAATAACTCAATGTTTCGTCAATTAAATTCGTTGGATTAGTTCAGAAACGTCAAATACCTCAAGTGTGTTAACGTGCTTAATATGAAATTGAAGTCATAAGTATATATTTCTTCCGATAATGATGAAGAAAGAATAACTAGAAACAGAATTATTTAACATAATGTGAAGGCCGAACCGTTTACGTCACTGCATGCATCAAGACATAAGAATTGCCGTTTACCGAGTGGTTCAGGCGGACTATGATCCACGGGTAGCGACCGTAAGTTCAAATCCAGCCAGCGATAAAGTAGTTTTGTTCCCGTTGGTTTGTGTTTAAATATTTCTATCTTAATTGAGAACATTACACTGTGCAATCCATCCGCTTAAGGAATTCCTTGCCGATGTCTATTCGGCAGTCCGGATCACTCATAAGCTTTAAAAGTAAACTTAAAACTTTCCGTTTAGCTTTTTTCCTGTCTTTTCTTCATAATTCTTTCATGATATTTAGTTTTTTTTTGTTTTGTACATCTTTTAGATTTTATTACCCGCGAGTTGCAGAAAACCTCCTTAACTTTAAAGATGCCATAATGCAGGTTTGTAGCCTAACTTCGGTACACAAAATGCAAAAATAAACGTTACATGTGCGGTAATATAAACTTTTTTGAATTTCAGCAAAAGTTTATATCTAAGAGCATTGAATATTTTAACGAATATTAAATTATTTTAAGATTAAGATGACAAATATACATTGCATTTCATCAAATTGTATATTTATGAACACAAATTAACTTCACTATTATTTATAGAAAAAATAATTTATAGTTTATTTTATTTTTTATATTGCTGCTGCTCTGGCTGAACAGCCGGTTTTTCCTGTGTCTTTATTGAAACTGCGCGCGCATCTAAAGTGCGGCGCGCGAAAAAAACAAAACTTACGTGTTATTTTCCCTAAATATTTGGTGAAGAAGTTGTAGCTGTGTGGTTAATTTTTATCAAAAATGTCTACTTCAAATAGAGAAGTAGAGTAAAATATTAATTAAACTCCGCCGGAAATACTTATCGAGGTACGAAACGCAAGTGATAGCCTGTTGCCGCTAAAATCCAGAGAAAATACCTGGCTATGGCTTACGAAACATCAAATCAGTGGAAAAACAGCAAAAACGCTAAGTCATATTCGGAGAAGGTATTTTTAGTTTTAAGTTTGTTTTTTTCCTCGCAATTGTGTTGAAAAACGTCGTATGCAACTCGTGTGCATTGATCATTACACACTCGGCTTCTAAAGCTTCTCTTCTCTCGTTTTTTTTAAATTTTCATTTTTATTTAATACTTTTTAAAGTTTCTTATGAGCCTCAACATACGATTCCTTGATGGTGCAGCATCAGATCAAGGTTTTCATGTCTTGGGAATACTACTAAGGTAACATTGCATTAAATTTAAATTTAAAAGATTGTACAATTAGGTGTTATTTAAAACAATTTCAGACCAGTGTTATGTGCCCTGTCGCGCACGCAACATGGTTGGGGAAAAAGTCTTTTCGCATTATAGTATGTATGAATTTGTTATAATTTGTATCTGGCTGGTTTTGATCATTAAAAGTTTAAAGATAATTCCAAAATTAAATTAGGAAAATGTGTGTTTTCTTTAGTTTTTCGTACTTCGTACGTTCATCGTACTTACTTCGTACTGTCAAGATGAGTGAATTTAATGAAAAAATTCGATACATATTAACATTTTACTACAAAAAAGGTAAAAATGCAGCGCAAGCCGCGAAAAAAAATTGCGATGTTTATGGACCTAGTGCAGTGTCTGTGAGAGTAGCACAAATTTGGTTTAAGCGTTTTCAATCAGGAAATTTTCATATCAAAGATGCACGTCGCTCTGGTCGCCCTATTACGGATGAAATTGATGCCATTTTTGAAAAAGTGGAGCAAGATCGGCATATCAGTGTTACGACGTAGCTGAAGAACTGGGAATTGACCACAAAACAGTTTTGCGGCGCATTTGAAAAAAACTGGGTTACACAAAAAAAAGCTCGATATTTGTACTCATTTGTGATTCTTTATTACGACGTAATGAAACCGAACCATTTTTGAAAAAGCTGATAACTGGTGATGAAAAGTGGATCACTTACGACAAGAACGTGCCAAAAAGGTCGAGGTCAAAGGCCGGTCAGGTTTCACAGACTGTGGCGAAACCCGGGTTAACTCGCAACAAGGTGATGCTGTGTGTGTGGTGGGATTGGAAGGGCATTAACTATTTATTATGAGCTGTTACCACCAGACAGGACTATCGATTCTGAACTCTAGTGCGAACAACTGATGAGATTAAAGCAAGAAGTTGAGAGAAAGTGGCCGGAGTTAATCAATAGAAGACGTGTGGTTTTTCTTCATGATAACGCTAGACCTCACACATCTTTAGCCACTCAGCAAAAATAAAGGGAGTTTGGCTGGGAGGTGTTAATTCATCCGCCGTATAGTCCTGACCTTGCACCTTCAGATTTCCACCTGTTTCGCTCTCTTCAGAATTCTCTAGGCAGTGTCAGGTTAACATCACGAGAGGACTGCCAAAACCACTTGTCGCGGTATTTTGATCAGAAGCCCCAAAATTTCTATAGCCATGGGATCATGTGCCTACCTACAAGATGGCAAAAAGTTATCGAACAAAATGGTACCTACATACTTTAGTTAAATGTAAATTAAACTATATTAAAAAATGTTTTAAATTTTCTTAAAAAATGCGAAGAAACTTTTTCCCCAACCTATTAATCATGGGAGAGGAAGCGGTTTTAAATATAAAAAATCATTACATTTTTTATCTACTAGAATTTTCATTTTGTGTATGCATTATCAGTAAAATATTTATTTAGCATTTACTAATTAAAAATTGTTTAATTTTTTTTTGATATAGAATGTTGTTAGTTTTATTTTTTTAAATGTCAGGTAATTTATTATAATTTTTATGGAAAAACTGAAGGTGCTTTAAGAAGCTAATTTTAATCGGGAAGTTGGTAAATGCTAATTTATTTTTGTGTCGTAACATGTATGTCTTCGCGTTTTGTATATATTAGTTTGTATTTACGGATGAATTTACACATCTCTAAAATATTATAAGCTGGCCTAAGCGTAAAATTTTATTTTTATGGAAATACGGTTTACAGCTGTCAGTCTAATCTTTAGCTATGATCCGGATCAACTCCTCTTGGAGGATGAATAGAGCAGCTGCATCTATGCTGTTGCCCACGAATGATGCCATAACACAGCCAAGCGTGAACATATGCGTAGTAGATGAGTGATGTTGTCCAATATTTATTTATTTATACACAATGTTCGCGAAAATTTCGCGCTCCTCGCTCTTGTAACTGCTCCACATAGTGGATGATAAAATATGTTCGCGCTCCTGAGCGTGCAACAGTGCGCGCTCAGCGCTCTGTCTGCGGTCCAATCGGAAGCGGTTTTTGGGCGAACACAAAAAGGAGCGCGTTACGTATCCATTGAAGCAGTTGCAGGAGCTCGGAGCGGAATAGGTTCGCGAACAAGGCTGTAGATACGAGGCTTAAGAACCACCTCTGTAGTAATATTAGCTTCATAACAAAAAAAAACTACCTACGTCAAAATCTGTTGGGAAGCTACGGTGCCACAGAAAGAGGTACACAGATACACACCTTCAGTAGTCCGACTCAGGCGTATCCTTGAAATTTAACCTTACGGCTTGACAGGGCGCTAGGGTTTAGGGTTAGTACAAAAGGTAAAATTATTACTTATTATTATTATGTTCTTTTGGGATTAAGAACAAACATTTTGTTAATGATTATTTATTAAACACACGTCTTAAGTAAACATATTTAAAAACACTTGTCCTGACTAATTACAAAATGTACCTACTTAGTATTAATTTGCAAGAGGGTGCCATTAGGAGTCAAAAATTTACAGTGCACGTGGGTGAAGCCGCGAGCAGAACGTGATCTGTAGGTACCAAAGAAAGAAAAAACCATCCAAGTGCGAGTCGGACTCCCTTGCGAAAGGTTCTGCGCAATTATCTATAAAACGAGCAAAAACTTCACGTTTGTTAAATGGGAGCCCCTAGATATTTATCTTTTTCTATTTTTAGTATTAGATTAGATTTTTAGTATGTTATATCGGCAACAGAAATACATCATCTGTGAAAATTTTGACTGTCTAACTATCACGGGTCATAAGATACAGCCTGGTAAAAGACTGAAGCCTAAGTCTATGTGAAAGACGGACACACAAAAAGACAGACGGAAAGCGGAGTCTTAGTTAGAAAGATGGAAGACAGGGGTATTCCGGTGGAGATGCTGGATATTTTTCGGTATTGGTATTCAAACCAGACCAATCGTGTTAAATGGTCAAACAGTTTCTCCGAGTCATATAGGTTGGAGTGCGGGGTGAGGCAGGGGGGGATATCGTCTCCAAAGCTCTTCAACCTATATGTTAATGATCTCTTGGTGGAGCTCACCAGTATGCGGGTCGGATGCGATCGTGGGTGGCGTTAGTGTCAACAGCATCAGCTATTCGGACGACATGGTGTTGCTGAGTCCCACTGCGAATGCTATCGGAGATATGTTAAAAGTTTGAGAGACTTACGCTGCATCGCATGGTCTTGTGAAAACATTAGGAAAAGTGAGTACATGGTCTTTAGGGTCACCGGCAAGTGTCTGGAATCTATCCCACCGATAACTTTAAATGGGTCAGACTTAAAACGGGTTTACCAGTTTAAATACCTAGGGCATATTCTTGTCGATGACCTTAAAGACGATCTAGATATAGAGAGGGAGCGTAGGGCTTTGGCGGTACACGACAACATGCTGATCCGTAGATTTGCCCGCTGTTCGGACCCGGTCAAAATAACGCTATTCAAAGCGTATTGCCAGGGTCTGTACATCAAAGGTATGCAAAAAAAACGCTAAACACCCTACGAGTCCAGTATAATAACGTTTTCAGAATGATGTTGGCACTTACCCGTTTCTGCAGTGCCTCTGGAATGTTTGCGCAGACCCAAACTGACGGTTTTCATGCCGTGTTGTTCGAAAAAAAGTGGCGTCGCTGATGGCTAGAGTGCGGGGGAGCGACAACAGCATCCTGAGAACAGTGGCAAAGGCATCTCGTGCGAACGATGACCGACATAGTTGATGACAATTCTTCTAGGTGTCGACCGCACGGAATGCCTCTTAGGTACATGACAAATAAAAAAAAATTTAAAATTTAATTTATTTATAAATTTAATACTACTAACACCTAATTTAAGCGTTAATAACCCATGGATCATTGTTGTCTTGAAATAAATAAATTTAAAATTTAGTGAAAGGGACCCGTTTTACCCTTTGGGTACGGAACCCTAAAAACTGTACCTTTGCATTAATTATGTTTTCAATTGAGATTCCATGAGCCATTGTTATTTTTGCAAAATATATTATTTAAAATGAAAAATTTCCACATTTCGTAGTATAAAAAAAAACACTCTTAGTTTTGGACAAAGCATATTGTGACTATCAGCAGTTGACATTGGACGTGTGCATTTTCAAATTCAACTTTCAAACAATTAAAGAAAAATTATGAAGTTTTTAACAATCATTGCAACCTCTTTTGTTTTTTAAGATCAAAATGTCTTCTATTACCTTTGTTGGCTGTCAAAAAATGGTACTGGCCAGTATTTTTGGAGTTGTGAATGCGATGTACAGTAGTAAGGCTTTGGAAGGATATCCCGCAGGATTTTTGTCAGACTGTAAGTAGTTAAAATATTTTCGAAAAAGTTAATGTGGATTTCTTTGTTTGCAGCATTGTGTGATAGTGAAAGTTTAGTAAGGGATGATAAAGATTTATTATTGAAATATTTAAGTTAATAGATCTTGAATAAATTTTCGTTTTTGTAGCTCATGACTTAAATAAACTGCCAGCAATAACATTTGATCATTTAATCGTAACTAGACTATTATTCACTGTGAATCAGCTATCCAAATACTGTTATCTTAGACAGTCTACCTCCAAGTGTGAAGTGTGATCATCCGTTTCCGTCACCCACGCGCAAAACTGACTTTAAGCTACGCCCTATCCCTGTCACGTAATAGTATGCTGACGCATTCGCCTGCAAGTGAGATCCACTTCTGCAGTTTCGGCACGAAAACGCCCGAGCAAAGCCAAGCGGCTATGCTGGCTCGCAGGTTTGCACGCCGTACAGAACACGTTAATTTTAAAAGCTTTTTGCCAGTCCTTTTAAGCGTGCAACCTGCGGGTCAGCTACGCTGAAAACAATCAACGCCCTGTGCGTTTCAGGGTGTTGTTAGGGCTGCCACGCATTGGGCATGTTCGCGGATGCTCACACCGATGGCTTCCACGCCATCCTCCGTAAAAGAGCCGCCTCGATGCTAAGCCGTGTTCGTTAGAGCTCCAATAATATTCTGCGTGTTGTGGCTGTGCGAGTAGATTATTCATTTGTGAAGCATTAGGTTTGGCTACACGTCGTAATCTTAATGCTTCTGTTATCTTATTTTTTCTGTATTGAGCTGATGTGTCCAATTTTTAATTTGCTTAACTTTGGACAACTGTTTCGTCTGAAATAAAAGCTTTGAATCTGAATTTAAAAGTGTTCAACTAACCCAAGAAAGGAGCTCGCGTCGAGCCGCGTTTTATCTGCAAGAAACCGCGTCAGCAAGAGCAAGAAAACCGTCACCCACGTTCTCTGGCTCTTATTTTTTAGGCAGTGCCTCCGCTGCCGGTGCCGGCACCCATTTTGGAAGCCGGCGCTGGCAGTCGCTATGGGTGCCGGCGAATTCATTTGTGACACTGCTGCCGGCGCTGTCATCTATGGATGCCGGCATTTATATATATTTTTATTTTAGGGTTTTTTTTATGTAGGTAACAAGAAAAAATACTTGAAACAATCAAATAATTTTGAATTTGGAACCATAAACAAATCATCAATTCCCGAAACTTTTTTGACAGAATGTATTATTTTATAACTTTGGGTAGATTATCACACATTTCTTAATAAATGTGATACTCTTCTTCAGACTTGGCATATGCTACTTAACAGTTAACTTCTAGCTAAAAATAGGTTTTACTTTTTTGCACTTCGTCCGAACTGATACTCATTTTCTTTGAAGACACTTCTCTGTTATAAATTTGAAAGACATGAAACAGGCATAGTTATGTGTCAAGAAAATGCTTTTCAAATACGTTTCTTTCTGATCGATCTTTATCTGACATAACAACTTTTATATTGGCCCATGAAGGATTATGTTTTTTAAATGTTTCTATAAAAAACTTCAAGCCATCTTCATTTTCTTCGCATAGAAGGCAAACTGCTACAATTTCACTGAGCTCGTTGCCATCCTTAATCATGAGAATGTATTAGGTTGGGGAAAAAGTTTTTTCGCATTATAGTATGTATGAACTTGTAATAAAATTTATTTGGCTGTACTATTTGTATCTGGCTGGTTATGGAATCATTAAAGGTTTAAATTTTAAAGAAGATAATTCCAAATTTAAATTAGGAAAATGTGTGTTTTTCATTTGTTTTTCGTACTGTCAAGATGAGTGAATCTCGATATCTCGATGAAGAAATTCGATACATTTTAACATTTTACTACAAAAATGGTAAAAATACAACGCAAGCCGCGAAAAACATTTGCGATGTTTATGGAACTAGTGCAGTGTCTGTGAGAGTAGCACAAATTTTGATTTAAGCGTTTTCAATCCGGAAATTTTGATGTCAAACATGTACGTCGCTCTGGTCGCCCTATTACGAATAAAATTGATGTCATTTTTGAAAAAGTGGAGCAAGATCGGCATATCAGTAGTTACGACGTAGCTGAAGAACTGGGAATTGACCACAAAACAGTTTTGGCGCATTTGAAAAAAACTGGGTACACAAAAAAGCTCGATATTTAGGTAACTCACGAGCTCACTGAAAGAAACCTAATGAACTGTGTACTCATTTGTGATTCTTTATTACGACGTAATAAAACCGAACTATTTTTGAAGAAGCTGATAACTGGTAATGAAAAGTGGATCACGTACGACAAGAACGTGCGA
The DNA here is from genome assembly GCA_950371115.1 of Anania fuscalis. Classification (NCBI taxonomy): domain Eukaryota; kingdom Metazoa; phylum Arthropoda; class Insecta; order Lepidoptera; family Crambidae; genus Anania; species Anania fuscalis. Next base: position 3,694,326 of record OX493333.1, read on the forward strand.
AAAAGGTCGTGATCAAAGGCCGGTCAGGCTTCACAGACTGTGGGGAAACCCGGGTTAACTCGCAACAAGGTGATGCTGGGTGTGTGGTGGGATTGGAAGGGCATTATTTATTATGAGCATCGATTCTGAACTCTACTGCGAACAACTGATGAGATTAAAGCAAGAAGTCGAGAGAAAGCGGCCGGAATTAATGAACAGAATGGGTGTGGTTCTTCATCATGATAACGCTAGACCTCACACATCTTTAGCCGTTCAGCAAAAATTAAGAGAGTTTGTGGGAGGTATCAATGCATCTGCCATATAGTCCTTACCTTGCACCTTCAGATTTCTACCTGTTTCGCTCTCTTCAGAATTCTCTAGGCAGTGTCAGGTTAACATCACGAGAGGACTGCCAAAACCACTTGTCGCGGTATTTTTATCAGAAGCCCCAAAATTTTTATAGCAATGGGATCATGTCCCTACCTACAAGATGGCAAAAAGTTATCGAACAAAATGGTACCTACATACTTTAGTTAAATGTAAATAAACTATATTAAAAAATGATTTGAATTTTCTTTTAAAATGCGAAGAAACTTTATCCCCAACCTATTATTTAGCAGTTCTCAGGTCTCAGGCAGTATGTGCCATCGGCAAATAGCATATTTTTGATCTTGGAAGTGTAATCCTTTGAAAATTTCATTATCATCAACTAATACTTCCACACTGTCACATTTGTATAAGTGTGCTTATGCAATCCTCAAATTACTTTTTTTCTGTTCTTCTGCTTAAATTTGTAAAAAAAAATCCTTTGTAAACTGTTAAAGCTTTATTAAATTCATCAAATGAAGAAAATTGGTCTCCGACCTGCATCTTTTTCAGTTTTCACAAAACTAACAACGATATTTTTACAACAATTTGGTGCACAGAAAAAAACACGGATGAAATGAAGGATTCATTTAGCAATTTGCTGTGCTGTCAAACTGACCGTTGTTTTTTTGTACTGCTGGCACTCGTTGTCTTAATTTTTGGGTGCCGGCGCCGGCAGCGGAGGCACCGCCTATTTTTTATGTATATACAAAAATGGAGCTAATTTTCATTTCGGCCAGAGGTAGTACAGAATGTACAAGAGGATAGGACACTCTTTAAAACCACGTGATCAGCTAGTCATATACAACAACTTTTTCTATGGCAGCAACATCGAAATCGTAAATTTTTTTCAGATTCTGAATATTATCATCAAGGTATGCGAGTGATCGCACACCTTCAACTCACGCATACAAACTCACGTTTGTATGGAAAAGCTAAAAAAAAAATTCGATTTCAATGTTGGTCCTATAGAAAAATATGTTGTTTATGACCGTAATATTGTTACCTACATGTTCTCATTGAATACAATTCTTTCCAGGCCCCAACATAACTGTGCCCATACCAAAGGAAAACCTCAAAAAGCTTTCCCTAATAGTCCACGGCGCGGGTTCTTCAAAGAGGATTAGGTACAACTACTATCAGACTGGTCTCTTGGCAAAAGACCCTTATATGGACTGGTCTAAAAAGACCCTGGTGTATTTGCCGGGTTACATGATTGGCCCCGGGTTCATAGACGCGACAGCCATAGAAGCACATTATATCAGATTGGGGTATAATGTGTGGTTGCTAGATCAATTTTACTTCAATGTTGGGGTATATCCTACGTAAGTATTTAATTATTTCGTTTAATTATGCTGGAAAGGGTGTTAAATTAAATAAAAAGATTAAAAGTAAGAAAAATATTAATTACTGATATTAAAGTTTTTTTTTTATATTTTCGTGATAAGGTACGCACTCAAAACCGTCTACGAGATATAGTAGAAATGTCATTGTTAAGTGGTCTTATGAGACCGTTCGGCATTCAACAAGGAAGGCTTGCTGATACACAATAACTTCTACTAAGGTACTGTAACGTACTGCAACGTACTGTAACCGGCCAATGGCCGAAGCTGGGATAGACTATTGGAAATTGATTGAGAACAAATTATTTCACTTAATGAATTATATTTACTAAAAGGTTCTTTACATGAGGAATGCAGCAAATACTTAACTTTTGAATCGTTTTGCTTAATTGCAAATATCTAGATTTTCACTTGGACTAGATTTTGATTATTTTTCATCGACTTCAGACTTTCTAATCAATCACGAAAACAAAAACTCTTTCTACGTCAAAGAAAAATACTCAAAAGCCAGTTTCATATTTCGAACATACCTTGGTAGACGTAGAGGTTTTATTCGCTCGGCTATAAACCTCTACATCCCCCCCGGTAAGAAAAAAAAATTTCACAGTTCATCTGAGAAATTTTCCTAACTCTCTCTTAAAACAGCCTACCTACGGGTGAAATCAAATCAATACATTCAATGATGCCAATAAAGACTGAATGTAACAGTAAGCTGGAATGATTTTAATCTCATCACAACAACCCTATAAACATGACACACATTAATATAAAACTATTATAATTATACTACAGTATGATCGTTCCAACTTTGGATAAAAAAAACACCCGATAAAAATTCATCCACAGAATCGACACCATTGTTCACTGCAAAATTAGTCCAGAAAAACAATTTTTATCAATTTAGAAAAGTAACTATGTTTCCTATCCTAATGGAAATAAATAAACAATTGACCGTCTTGACTATTAACAACATAAACAAGTAATGCCATCAAAGACCTTACTATGACGCTCATTTGTGAATCTGGTTTCCATATCTAATTTTGCTTAACTATGCACTTCCCCCTTCGCGAGACACAACCTGAAATTACAATACACCCTTTACTTTATCCTAACCAAACTCCCATATCTGTAATTCCTTATCATGTATGATGTCCAACTCAAGACATCCCCCAAACGCTATGCGCTTGATGAGGCACACGATAACCAATTAACAGCTACCTAATCATCTTACTATAAATCCTAAACCCCTTAATGAATATAAAATTACCCCAAAACAGATCACTTTCATTTTAACATTTCGCATGGGTGTATTTTCAAAAGAAGTGGTTGTGCTTGATCACAGTGCTCGATACTCAGCTTTCATTGTTATATCATGAGGAAACCAGATCCATTGAATTTCCCTAGAAAGAAAAACGTATTAGTCAACAATCCAAAACAAATTACAGTCACATCCTATCTTATTTCATAAAACTATAACCTACTTTTTTCCTATACCTAACTTTACCTAACCAGCAAAATACTATTATTAAAATTAAAATAAATTTGTTAAGTTTCTTTCATTCTTTATCAACAAATATTTACATTTCACAATTAAATAATTGATACATAGACGTCAACCATCGGATCTGTCATTCAAGGATCATATAAGACGTCAAACATCGGATCTGTCATTCAAGGATTATATAATACGTCAAGTATTGGATCTGTCACTCAAGGACTATATAGTATACTTTAAAAAGTAAAAGTTTAAAGAAAGTTAAACTATGACAAAGACTTTTTACACAATACTTTTTCTTTCATACTATTTAACCGACTTCAAAAAAAAAAGGAAATAATTATAATACTAAATTCGACTAAATGTTGTTACTTTCTTTTAGATAAATGATTTAACCAAGATATTAGAACTAACTATTATTATGATACTCTTAAAAAAAACGGTTTTAACTTATTATGATGAACAATGTGTTTTCTCCCACCTGTTTCTGAAAATAATAATTATTAGAAAGACCTCAAAATAACCTTTTAAGGACCTCTGTATGGGCTAGCAAGGCTCGATCTTTTTATTAAAATTAACTTTTGTTTAATTTGGGCTTTACGTATATTTCTTAACGCCCTCGTAATAAAAATATTATCTTTATATGATGCCTTGTGAACAAGCGTTTCATCTACGTTAAAACAACCTAACCAATCGGAGGAGAAAGCAAACTGTTCAGTAAATTCGTTATTATTATTATCATCAATTATTATTTGTTTTTGTAGATTCAACTCGTTGATCCTGTCTTCATAGGTGTCCGTCTCGTACTGCACGTCGTCCAACTGCCTCTGACCCTTTTCCTCACTGTACACATTTTCTATAATATTCAAGCGTTTATCATTTAACATCGTGTTATTATTTCTTTCTAATACTTTGCAGTTCTCATTTTGCTTAGACACAGAATCTTGTTCAACTACCTCTTGACGCAACTCTTTGTTGAACTTAATGTTATCCTTCAGACTTTGCTTCAATTTTGCAATTTCTTTACATTGCAATTCTATTTTATTTTCACTTTCTAACAGTTTTTCTTTCATTTTACCATATTCGTCGTTGTATTTTGCTATAAGTTTAATTTTTGACTGTTTTTCTTGTTTTAATTCTAAATGCAAAGCTTGGGAAGATATCTCATTATTTTGTACTATTTTTTTCAAAGCATTATTTTTCTCTTGAAGGTTTAATATCTCTTCTTCTTTTTCATTCAACTTATTAGATATAGAATCTCTTTCTTTGCTAGTATTCTCAAATTTTATTTCTAAAGCTTTTTTCTCTTCCGTTACACACGCAAGTTTCTTAATAGCCGACTCTAAGTAACCCTCTTTAACACGAAGCTCCTCTGCAAAAATCTTTCTCGCATCAGCAAGTTCATTTCTTATTGCTTTTATCACATTATCTTTACTAACTATACCTTCAGATAGCTTCATGTTCGTTTCATTTAAGTTTTGACATTCTTGTTTAAGCTTTTTATTGAGTAGGTTTACCTCTTGTAAGGACAAACTCATTTCCTCCATTAATTCGCATTTTTGCTGAATTATTTTCTGCAGTTTAACTACTTCTTCTTTTAGATCCTCAACTTCTTTTGTCAATACCTTATTACTCTGTTCGATGTGACCATAATAATGATCAGCAGTGGCGTTATTTTCATTTGCCGCAAACTCTGACATAAAAGCCTCTTGAATAGCTTGAAACGTTGTTTCGTAACTTGTGATCTTTATATAAAAATAATACGCTGCCCCCGTTAAATAAGCCGGCAATACTGCTACTTTGGCAGCATCGTCCCAACCATTTATATTAGAAATATATAAAAATTGTTTGAAAAATTCGGCACAACTGCCAGGATGCCCATTATACTTTTCCGCCATAATAATAAACAACTATCTACAACACTTATCTTTAATAACAGCTGTAGTCCGTTCTCCTTTTAATATTAAGCAACATCATGTCCTTACATCATATGGCTCCGACTTTACTCTTTATTCATCTCTCCGTCTCTTTATTATTTTTTCGTTTCTGAAAACTTGGTAATAGTGATTAATAACCGAGCTTCTTCGGGATCGGGTGGCGCCTCCACTGTAACGTACTGCAACGTACTGTAACCGGCCAATGGCCGAAGCTGGGATAGACTATTGGAAATTGATTGAGAACAAATTATTTCACTTAATGAATTATATTTACTAAAAGGTTCTTTACATGAGGAATGCAGCAAATACTTAACTTTTGAATCGTTTTGCTTAATTGCAAATATCTAGATTTTCACTTGGACTAGATTTTGATTATTTTTCATCGACTTCAGACTTTCTAATCAATCACGAAAACAAAAACTCTTTCTACGTCAAAGAAAAATACTCAAAAGCCAGTTTCATATTTCGAACATACCTTGGTAGACGTAGAGGTTTTATTCGCTCGGCTATAAACCTCTACAGTACCAATGTCGAGATCACAGTCTTATTCCATACAACCCCTTACAGCTAGTTGGCTATCTAGTGATGGGAAAAAAGCTTTTTTCGATGTTGGTCCGATTGTAAAAGCTGCTGTATTTGAGCGGTAGTATCACTCCCTTTAACTAAGAGCGCTTTCACACTAACGTTTGTCCAGCGTAGGCGTTCGATGAACGTATGCGCAGCGCAGACGCTGCGACGTTTCCTCGGCAGTTAATTGAACGCTGCGCTAGCGCGGCGGAGACGTCACACAATTTCGTTGTCGTTTCGGTATTATCATTAACAAAATGGATTCCGACGAGGAAACACTATTAATAGCTTTGCTTTTAAAAAGAAAATAAAAATTAAAAATAAAAGGATATTGGAGAATCCATTATGGAGTGTGCGGTCAGGTGTAAGTGATTATTTTGTGCTTTTTTCTAAACACTTAAAAAATGATTCAAATTATTTTTATTCTTACTTTCGGATGGCGAAACCCATATTTGACTATTTAATACAAAAAATACAAAGTGATATACAATATCAGGATAACCATTTGAGGCTTTAATATATATTTTCGTTAGTTAATTATTTATTATTCTTTATATATTATTTAATATTGATAATAAAGAAAAATGCGTGTTTTTTTACTGTAAGGTATTTGCGTGACTAGACTACCATACTTATCATAATTTATTTTTAGTCTTCTACCTTTTAGTCATCTACCTTGGTAATAGTAATAAATGTTAGTTCTATTGTTTATTGGAGTCCTTTTATTTCAGTGTAGCCAGGATAGTCCGCAACGTCGGCGCCTACCTAGGGGAGACGATGGCAGAACTAACAGATGCTGGCCTGCTAGACCCGTCCAATGTACAGATGATTGGCATCAGCCTGGGAGCCCACACCATGAGCTACATAGCCAAGAAATACCACCAGCTGACCGGCAGAAAGATCGGCAGACTCACCGGCCTAGATCCTTCAGGACCCTGCTTCAGAAACTCAGGCCCAGAAGATAGATTAGATGAGTCAGACGCAGACTTTGTCGACGTTGTCCACACTAGTATAGACGGCTACGGTATGGCTGCCCCGGTAGGGCATGTCGATTTCTACGTCAACGGAGGAGAATCCCAAATATCTGATTTAAGTTTCATACCTTGCGAAATAACTTGCAGTCATACAAAGTCATTCTTATTCTGGATAGCAGCAGTGGAAAACCAGAATAAATTTATTGGTGTCAAATGCGACTCGGTTCAGCAGGCTAGATTAAAAAAATGTTATGACAATGTACCTCAGGTCACTAATGTCATGGGCCCAAAGACGGATAAGAGTAAGCCTGGAGTTTACTACCTTCCGACAACTAACTCGTTTCCGTATTACTTGGGAATAAAAGGGTTAAGGACAGAAAATGATAACGTCAGAATGCTTCTGAAGTTCTATCAAGGGCCTTTATTTAATTAAATAAAAATATGTAGGTTAATGATTCTTTCTTTGAAAATAGTTGAGTTGTTTTTACGTTCGAACCACTAAATTATGCATTTAATTAAGTTGATTGTATTTTCTCAAAATCAAAAGGTACATTTTTTTCTATTTTTACCCGACTGCCAAACGAGGGTTATATTTTTTGATCGTATGTATGTATGTATGTATTATTACAGGGATCTTCTAAATAAAACTTTATAATTACTTTATTATAATATAAAAAGAAATATTCAAATCACTTACCAATAAACACACAAATGTTGAATTCAAAATGCACAAGATCACATTTTATAGAAGTTGGGTAAATATGATATTATTGTCACTTAAAATCGGTTTACGTTTGCGAAATTACTGTCACGTAAAACCTATATAATAATCTTTTATATTGAGTAATAACTGTAACACGTTTGATACACTATTATTTTTAAAAAAATCACCAAATAACACTCTTACGAAATTCACAATCACTGACTGAATTTTGTAAAGAATCCTACAGACAACTAAACATATTCATAGACAAAAAAATATATTTTTGGATAGTGTTGTTACCATAATATCAGTTTATACTAGGTATTTTGCCTAGTATATCATAGTAACGGTAAAAAATGACATAATTCCAACACTGACACATCGAGCCAACGGGGCAACCGTGGTTGCCCACATCCCTGAAGGGTACCTGGGCCCAGGCAACCATGGTTGCCCACCTCGCTTGAGCGGTTATATATAAAATAAAGTCGTGATTGTTACAACACTTATAACTCGAGAACGGATAGACCGATTTTCATGGTTTATAATTTGTTGGATTTGTCTCCGCCCCAAATAGTAGAATAAATAATTTAAAAAGAGCTGACGGAAAAAAACTGTAATGCGTGACGAAGTTCGCCGGGTCAGCTAGTTATTAATAAAAGTAAACTAACTGAACTGAAGACTGGAACTACAAGATTTCTATATTACTACACAGTTCTGACGGTACGAATGGAGGTAGTAAAAGGCACTCTAGGGCTCTAATTTGAAGCAGGAGCAGCAGGTGATGCAATCATTGAGGATAATGTACTTGGAAGTAATTATCATTTGAGGCTAGCCAAGTAAAATAGGGCGGACTGCAGCATATTATATGGTCAGAATTAACAGAGCGCAGTCAGAATTAATGAGAATCAGAAATGCACTGGTACAAAAATGGTCAAGGTAGAGCCGTGGTCGTACCCACTGTATACTTACCTACTATGATTATGTGGGTGCCAGGAACAATTCCATTGAAAAGACATGGTACTGTGATGGTAGGTTACAGTTGGTACGACCACGGCTCTACCTTGACCATTTTTGTACCAGTGCATTTCTGGATTTCTATCTGAATTATTTACTTTTTACGTCCTTTTGAGACCACTTTCTTACGTAGTCGGGTTATAGTTTTTTAAACTTTTTTTTTTCAATGAAGAGTTACAAATAAGGCTTTATAGTTCATTGAGAAGTAGTAGAACACTACTTACTAAAAAGTCAAAAATAAAATAAATTAATTAAAAAAATCAAAAAACCCGACTGCGTAAAAAGTGAACTTAAAAGATGAAAACAAGATTTAAAGAATCAATTTGCAGTCGGAGGCATCAAATCCATTAACTGCATAATAATGATTAACTTGGTATGCACTGCGTAAGTAGGTACGGACAACAGCACGTCGACCTACCACAAAATGTCAAATTTTCTCATTTGAAAATGAACTCTATATGACAAAATTAAAGTTGAGAATCTATTGGAGAATTTGAGACTTTTGGGGTAGGTCGACGTGCTGTTGAGTGTACCTAATTAAGTAATTTAAATACGTGTAGAAAAAGTCCAATCAAGTAACATGGATTTGATGCCTCAGACTGCAAATTGATTCTTTAAATCTTGTTTTTATCTTATAAGTTCATATTTTACGCAGTCGGGTTTTATGATTTTTAAATTAATTTGAGATGATGTACATTGTGTGGGCCGAAAACGGGACATCTCTTTTTAGGGCTTGTGACGTCATGTCACTGGCACGATAAGGCGTGATGCATTTGACTGGAAAAAAAAGTGGTGGTGCTTTGAGATCTGTCAACGTCAGATAGTATGTGTCAAATCGTAAATAAAATTTTAACCTCCCCGTTCTTTCTGGTTCTCGACAGTTCTCGTATTCAAAGTCCAACTGTAAAGTTTTCCAGGTTCTTATTGTTAGTTAAATCTGTATTTAGTATCTTTTTATTATGTTATTTATACCTACATACCTAATGAAATTATCGGTCATATTTTGGGGCGTAGGCCGACTTAAAATATGACCGTTATTTTCGTTAAAGCCGATTTCGTAACTTACCAAGGTTGAAGGTGTGATGCTATCTGAAAACATTGCTATAACTAGCTAAGAAGAGCTAAAATGTTTATGTAAGTACAAATAATCATTTATGTTAGTAAAATATAAATAAAGCACACCAATTAAATGTTGTCATGTTAAACTCCTGAACTAAAGTTTCTAGGTACTACATTGTGGTATCATGTACTAGCGTACTACAGAACACATTTCGAACTAAATGTTTCAGCCAAGCATTGTAGCCCGGTGGACTACAAATTCATTGATTGAACAATCAAGAAACAGTTTTGACAACTTCAATTATTGAAACTGACTGAAGCTTTGTAGTCCACTGGGCTACAATGCTTGGCTGAAACATTTAGTTCGAGATGTGTTCTCTAGTACGCTATTACATTAAATACCTCAATGAGGTAATAATAACACAATATGTACTTTAATTGTTAATGATCCAACCTTTTGAACTATTAGTCTAACCAACTATAAACTAGAACCAGATGTAACCTGTAGTGTAACTGAATTATTCATAAACATTGTTTTGTTTCAGGTCTTCTCGAGATACTATGCCATTACCATATACACCTACCATATACCACCATATTACTGCCATTAGATATTATGTTAATGTGAAGAGGACCAGCAGTGAATGTACAGTCAAGGAAAAGTTGTTTCTGAACACAAATCAGTAATAGGTAGTTGTACATATTTTGTGGAATGATTTTGATGAAAATTATATTCAAAATGCCATTAAAAGGCGGAAGGTTTTTGGGAGAGTTACATATTATTTCTTAAATTGTTAGAAAATGCGAATTTAAATAAAAAACTGTTTACTGTTATTTTTATTATTATTTCTCCTTGCAAATTAATAAGTCATTCCAACCGTTTATTAACATATTTTTACTTTTTTTTCTTTGTTTTTTGGCTGTCTTGGTTTTATTGTTGAACTTTTATTAGGTTGGGGAAAAAGTCTTTTCGCATTATAGTATGTATAAACTTGTAATAAAATCTCTTTGGCTGTACTATTTGTATCTGGCTGGTTTTGATATCATTAAAAGTTTAAATTTTAAAGAAGATAATTCCGAATTCAAATTAGGAAAATGTGTGTTTTTCATTTGTTTTTCGTACTGTCAAGATGAGTAAATTTAATGAAGAAATTCGATACATTTTAAAATTTTACTACAAAAAAAGGTAAAAATGCAACGCAAGCCGCTTAAAAAAAATGCGATGTTTATGGACCTTGTGCAGTGTCTGTGAGAGTAGCACAAATTTGGTTTAAGCGTTATCAATCCGTAATTTTGATGTCGAAGATGCACGTCGCTCTGGTCGCCCTATTACGGATAAAATTGATGCCATTTTTGAAAAAGTGGAGCATGTAGTTACGACGTAGCTGGTAATTGACCAGACCAACAAAAAACAGTTTAGGCGCATTTGAAAAAAACTGGGTACACAAAAGAGCTCGATATTTGGGTACACCACGAGCTCACCGAAAGAAACCTAATGAACCGTGTACTCATTTGTGATTCTTTATTACGACGTAATGAAACCGAACCATTTTTGAGGAAGCTGATAACTGGTGATGAAAAGTAGGTCACGTACGACAAGAACGTGCGAAAAAGGTCGTGGTCAAAGGCCGCTCGGGCTTCACAGACTGTGGCGAAACCCGGGTTAACTCGCAACAAGGTGATGCTGTGTGTGTGGTGGGATTGGAAGGTCATTATTTATTATGAGCTGTTACCACCAGGCAGGACCATCGATTCTAAACTCTACTGTGAACAACTGATGAGATTAAAGCAAGAAGTTGAGAGAAAGCGGCCGGAGTTAATCAACAGAAGGGGTGTGGTTTTTCATCCACCATAATTTTTGCTGGGTGGCATTTTTAGCCACTCAGCAAAAATTATGAGAGTTTGGCTGGGAGGTGTTATTGCATCCGCCGTATAGTCCTGACCTTGCACCTTCAGATTTCCACCTGTTTCGCTCTCATTAGAATTCTCTAGGCAGTGTCAGGTTAACATCACGAGAGGACTGCCAAAACTACTTGTCGCGGTATTTTGATCAGAAGCCCCAAAATTTCTATAGCAATGGGATCATGTCCCTACCTACAAGATGGCAAAAAGTTATCGAACAAAATGGTACCTACATACTTCAGTTAAATGTAATTTAAATTATAACTATATTAAAAAATGTTTTGAATTTTCTTTAAAAAATGCGAAGAAACTTTTCCCCCAACCTATTATATACTACACAAAGCTTGTTTAATTGAAAATTGCTTATTATTCGTAACTTCCGGATCCTCCTGCTTCCTCCTCACATCGCTTATATTTTTGTGCTGACCTATTAGGCCGGTCAGAATGGCCGAAAGCTTTCCGACTCGCAGACCATGTTTGGACACGGTGGATACGCGAAGTTCTCCAACAAATGCACACCAGACCCTCGGCAACCAAAACAGCGAGGAACGTAAGCGTCGCTGACGTTACTTTAATTATTGACGAAAGTCTCCCACGAGGGGTGAGCCGAAGGGTAGAATAATTTTTGGGATTTTGCGTAGGCCAGTGAAAAAGATTGTTGTCATATCTTAGGTTTAGTTATTGCCCGGCTAGCTTACTGCCTGCTACGTTAGAGCTTGCCACATTTTCTTAAACTTGTTGAATTATCTACCAAAGGTTCATCATTATCATCATCTCAGCCACAGGACGTCCACTGCTGAACATAGGCCTCCCCCAGTGACTTCCAGATCGGCCGATTGGAAGCGGCCTGCATCCAGCGTTGTCCTGCAACCTTTACCAGGTCGTCTGCCCACCTTGTAGGTGGGCGTCCTACGCTGCGCTTGCCGGTACGTGGCCTCCATTCCAGAACCTTTCTGCCCCATCGGCCGTCAGTTCTACATGCTATGTGCCCCGCCCACTGCCTCTTCAGCCGGCTAATCCGTCAGGCTATGTCAGCTACTTTGGTTCGTTCACGAATATCCTGATTTCTGATTTGATCTCGCAAAGAAACACCGAGCATAGCCCTTTCCATAGCGCGCTGTGCAACTTTAAGCTTCTTAATAAGGCCCATAGTAAGTGGCCACGTTTCAGTTTCGTATGTCATCACTGGTAACACACACTGGTTGTATACTTTCGTCTTTAGGCACTGAGGTATTTTGGACGAGAAGATGTTGCGTAGTTTCCCGAACGCTGCCCATCCGAGTTGGATTCGTCGATTGACCTCTTTCTCAAAATTGGACCTACCCAACTGGATCACTTGTCCCAGGTAAACATATTTGTCAACAATTTCGAGAATAGAGCTCCCAACTGGTACTGGGTAGGGCGCAACATGGGCATTCGACATAATCTTTGTTTTGTCCATGTTCATCTGAAAACCTACCTGTTGGGAAACTTTATTAAGGCCATCGAGCATTGTACCGAGGTCTTCCAGCGACTCTGCCATGACCACAATATCGTCGGCAAACCGAAGGTGAGTAATGTATTCGTCATTAATGTTGATGCCGAATCCTTCCCATTCCAGGAGTTTAAAAGCATCTTCCAATGCGGCGGTAAACAGTTTCGGAGAAATAACGTCTCCCTGCCTTACGCCTCGCTGCAGAGGAATAGCTTTCGTGCTCTGCTCCTGTACTCGGACCGTCATGGTGGCGTTTTTATATAAACATTTCAGCACCTCGATATACCGATAGTCAATATGGCACCGCTGGAGAGACTGTAGCACTGCCCAAGTCTCGATTGAATCGAAGGCCTTCTCATAGTCCACAAACGCCAAGCATAGTGGTAAGTTATACTATTCGGTATTCTGTATAACTTGTCGCAGCGTATGGATGTGGTCTATGGTACAAAAGCCTTTTCGGAAACCTGCTTGTTCGGGAGGCTGGAAGTCATCGAACCTACGTGCGAGACGATTCGTGATGACCCTCGAAAACAACTTGTAGACATGGCTCAGAAGCGAGATGGGTCTGTAGTTCTTCAGCAAGGTGTTATCTCCTTTCTTGAAGAAGAGCACCACCACACCTCTGTTCCATGCCTCCGGCGTTATTCCCTCGAGCAAGACGGAGTTAAAGAGTTTCTGAAGGACCTTCAGTACCGGTGTTCCACCCGCTTTCAGAATCTCTGAGGTGATCCCGTCATCACCCGGCGCCTTGTTGTTCCTGAGCTGTTTAAGAGCCATCCTAATCTCATATAGGCTGATGTCCGGGATATCTTCGGTATAGTGTCGGGTCAGCTTAGCTCTTGGATCTGCGGCTGAACTACTAACAGGTTTAGTGACCGAGGTGTATAACTGCCCATAGAACTTTTCGATCTCCCCCAAAACTTCGGCTTTTGTCGACATTATACTACCATCCTCCGTCTTCAGCTTCGTCAGCTGGCTTTGCCCAATAGACATGTCTCTTGCAAACACTTTGGAGCCTTGGTTCCGCTCTATCGCCTCTTTAATACTATTCGTATTAAAGTTGCGGATATCATGTCGCAAGGACTTCCATATCCGTCTATTGTGCTGCCGATACAACTTAGCGTCAACGGAGGACTGCAGCGCCAGTAAACGTCGTTCTGCCATGAGTTTGAGGGTGTGGTCGGTAAGTTTTTGCGGTCTGTCTCTTCGACGGGGCTTAAAAAATTTCGACCCGACCGCCTGGACAGTTTCTACAAACCTGTTGTTAATCTCGTCCACTGACTCGCAGTTTTCTAGGCATTCAAAGCGATTTGACAGCTCAAGCTGAAAGCTTTCGGGGCAGTAAATATGGGCATTAGAGGGTCGGAGCGTAGACTTCATCAAACGGGACCTTTCTAGCTTGACGTTGATGTTCAATGTGCCTCTAACCATTCGGTGATCGCTACCGGTTTTCACCCCGTTGATCACGGAGACATCATTAAACACTCGTCGCTCTGTGGTCATGATGAAGTCAATCTCATTTTTTGTGGACCCATCGGGGCTCATCCAGGTCCACTTCCTCTGAGGCGGCTTCTGGAAAAAGGAATTCATCGCGAAGAGGTCCTCCTTCTCTAGAAATTCGGCCAGCCTTTGTCCCCTAGGGTTCCGTTGCCCATATCCAAATCGCCCCACTCTCAGCTCATTATCGCCTCTCATGCCCAGTTTCGCGTTGAAGTCTCCCATAACAACATTGAAGTGGGTTTTAGTAGTATGTATGGCTCTACTAACGTCCTCATACATAGCCTCCACTTCCTCATCGGGGTGTGTGGAGGTCGGTGCATATACCTGTATAACCTTCAGCGAGTATCTATTTGACACTCTGAGTATTAGGTATGCCACCCTACTCGATACACTTCCGATGGTGACGATGTTGTTAATGAGGGACTTGTGGACGAGAAACCCGACACCACCTTGGGACAGTTGTTCGCCCTCCCGGTAATAGAGTAGGTTGCCAGATTTCAGGGTTATCGTGTCCTCGCCCTCTCTTCGGACTTCTGATATTCCCACGATATTCCAATGCATCCTACTCAATTCCTCTTCCAGCTCAACGATCTTCTCATCAGTCCTTAGCGTGCGGACGTTGTGTATTACCAGGGCCAGTCTTCTTTGGGGCTGGTAGCCGAAGTTCCTCCTCCGGGGATTCTTAGCACCCCCTGACCCGCCGTCACCCTGACCGCTACCGTAGCCAGGAACAGCGGGACCACCGGAGACTGGGGGCCTGGTCTTTGTCGTGTCTATCATTGGGGGGTGGTTGCCAGACTCGCCACGCTTGGCAGGCGGGTTGGCGAGCGCAGTTTTTTATATTGTTTCGCACGCAGACGCTGCTCCCCGTCTCGTGCTACAGGATTTAGTCGCCTCTTACGACACGCCTCCTGCACGGCGGTGGGCAAGTGTATTCTTTACGGCCGTCCCCACACGGCACAAAGGTACCAAAGGTTGCCTTAGATCAATAAGCGAAGACATTATCAGTATTTCGAGTTCTGGGCTGAAATTATGATAAAGGTCAAAATCTACAATCATAATATGTATAAATATTTAACATGGGTTTTGGTGGATTTCCAACAGAATAACTTAAATACCTTATCTACTGATCTTTACAACTTCTCACAAAAATATTCCAAGGCCAAGACTCGACTTGCCTTAGGAGTCAAGCCATAAAGGTTAAACACCATTATATCACGGTAATACTATTATCGTAGTTTGAAAGCAGTACCAGAATTGGACAAAGCACATTGTGACTATCAGCAGTTGACATTGGACGCGAACAAACTTTTGGCGGGAGATAACACAGTTCCGAATTCAAAATTTTACTTTAGATAATTGATGAAAAACTATTTTAACGATTATTGCAACTTCTTTTATTTTTTGAAAGTCAAAATGTATTCTATTACCTTTATCGGCTGTAAAATACTGGTACTGGCCAGTATCTTTGGAGTTGTGACTGCGATGTTCAGCAGCAAGGCTTTGGAAGGATATCCCGCAGGATACTTGTCAGACTGTAAGTTATTAAATTATTTACAAAAAGAAATAATCGATTTCTTCGTTTCCACGATGGGGGTGGTGTCATCCCTTCATTTCAGCCATAGTACGACCGCCACTGCTAATATGCATTTCCACTAATGACTTCCAGATTGGCCGGTTGAAAGCGGCCTGCATCCAGCTGCTCCCTGCAACCTTTACCAGGTCGTCTGTTAAAATCCCAGGTTCAAAGTTCAGTTACACAAAAAAGTGTTATACAGACGCATTAAATATGACGTTTAGTACTCCACCCTTTTGTGACCAGACAATAGCGATCTTGGTGCCAATACATAGCGGGCAGGAGCCATGATATTATTATTTGTTTAACTATACAGGGTGTAGATTTCTATCTGAGCATGACTAACAGAGGTGATTCTGTACCTTATACTGATCACGAATCCCAAAAAAAAATTACTTAATTTTTTTTTACCATTTTTATTTAATAAATGCAAGAATAACACGGATGGCAGATAAAAGTTATCATTGCCAGCAAGCTTTTCGCGATATTGCGCGTAGTTTCTACTCGTGCAGTGCAAACTTATCGCAGTATCTAACCTAACGCCACAGTAGGTAACTAAGTAAAAAATATTCGCTTAAAATTTCATTTTTTAAATTTTTTATTAAATTTTAGTTCTTAATTAGAGTTATGTGAATACGGCTTATATTGAAATCTACACCATAAACACATAAAGTCCCTAATATTTTTTAATCTTTTTAATTATGTCCGCCTGCATGGACATGCTATTGTAAAACAAAAGTCCACGTTTGGGCTCTTTTATTAATAATATATGCTGTTATTTCTTATTTGTATTTTCTTAATTTGATTTTTTTCTATTTATAAAATTAAATAAAATTCTATTAATAAAACTTTATTATATATTTTTTTCTTTTTGTTTTCATGACGTATTGACCTTTTATTATTGCTGTTTTTGTGTTTCTGTTTTTGTTTCGTCTCCTGTTCTGTGAACGTAATTATGCGAGCAGCGGTGTATGGGCACATCAGACCCTGGTTTCTTCGACTGACTCCGAGCCGGAGTCGCCCGCAGGAATTTAGGGTTCTTTGGTGGTTCGCTATACCGCACCGTTGTCACTCGTCCCACGTCCTATCGTCGGGGTCCCGCTGAAAACCAGCGTAGTCATGGCTTTAGCTGTAACGAAAAATGCTAAGCCATTTTGACACTCCTTTTGTAGGTTTAATTTAATTGTGCTTACATAAACACAATTAAATTAAACCTAAAAAGTGACCTTTTACCTTTTACAAACCGACGAGAGATGGAGCAGGAAGGTTCTCGAATGGAGACCACGCTTAGGCAGCTGGCAGCGACTGGATGCAAAGGGCGGGAGATCGTGCGCCTTGGCGCTCCTTGGGGGAGGCCTATGTCCAGCAGTGGACTGCAACAGACTGATATGATGATGGTCAAATAAATGCATCTATTCTGTTCTATTCTACTTTCTTTTCTTTGTCTATCAGGTAGATTATCAAAAATTACCTATTGGACACGTATTTTTTTATCTTTTCACATTATCTAAATATTAAAGAAATACTGATTTAAAATGTCGCAGACGTCACGGCTGGGTGAACTTTTTACTTAGAAGTGACGTGACGAGCTCTCCTGAACTTTGACGCGCTTAATATTTGATTGACAAAAGAAAAAATGAGTCGATTATTTTTTGTACAAACTGACGGACTAAATAGAACTTTTTTAAACTGTCCTCTACCTGAAGGTTGTCTGGAAGAGATCGCTTCTAGCAATAAGACCGCAGTATTACCGTAATTGTACCAATATACATTTTTTGTACTGTTTGTTCTGTTTGGTATAAAATTATGTCCTTATAAAATTCTAGTCTATCGGTTCAGGGGCAAGGTGTGGAAGCGTTACTTTGAAAGTCCCATACGACTCTTTTATCCCCACGCAGGTCGAAACATATAAATCGTTACAAAAAATGTTTATTTATTTCTTACCAAATGCCTAAATAAAAGTCTTCATGGTTTTATTTCGAGAATGACAAATTTCATCCCCAATTTAGACTCCTTCAACCCTTTTTTTTTTTCATAAATCGCAAATAGTAGCCAATTACCTTTTCTTAAGTCCTCAGTAACAAATTTTATTTAAATTGGTTCAGTAGTATATGTTTGAAAGCATGACAGACAGACAGACAGAGTTACAATTTGTAATAGGGAATATAAATAGGATTTGTGTTATTAAATAGTTTACCAAAAAATTATCGTTGGTCGAGTTATTCAAAACTACTTTGAATTAACACATACTTATAGACGCAAAACATTCCTTATCCATTCTTACAAGTACATTTTTTCCAAGTCAATGTTAAAATATATTTACATGGCAAGCATGCATTTTTAATATTCTCAAACTTAAAACGTTTGTTTTGAATAGACGTGTGCTTTAGAATTATTTGTCCTGACACATTCACACTTCCTCCTGTTTATGATGACTACATGGGGCATACTAAAAGTTTTACACTTCTAGCTAATCGGAACTATTTGAATTTCGAATGTTATATTTTTTTAAACGATGCAACCTTCTTAGTAATAAAAAAAACAATTGGCGGGAAATGATTTGTCAATTGTTTTTTTATCACACATCAAAGTTCTACGTACGCATCGAAAATGGAATTAAGTCGAAAAGATTCTAGAGCGATGGTTTTTTTATGATTTTAAAAGTTCTCTCTCACCGCAATACTGTGCCACTCGTCTTCAAAATGCTTTTGAGAGAGAAGCACCTTGTTTGAGCACCGTGAAGCGATGGTTTGCTGAATTTGAGAGAGGTCGAGCTTCTTTACATGACGAATTTCGTGAAGGGCGGCCTTCAACTGCCGTCAACGAAAATAATGTGGCTACTGTTAAGCGGCTAATTGATGAAAACCCGCGGATCACCTATGAGACAATTCGAGGACTATTTTAGGGATTAGTATGAGCCAAATTCAGAAAATTATGCTCGGAAACTTTGCTGTCGTTGGATCCCTCATAAGCTGACAGCGGAGCAGAAGCGGGCTCGCGTGGAATGGTGCTCACAGATGATACTGAACTACGACCACGGACATTCTAGTGCTGTTTATGACATTGTCACAGGAGACGAATCGTGGATTTATTGTTTTGAACCCGAAAAAAAACAGCAATCTTTAAAAATGAGAATAGGCCAACAAAAGTGAGGCAGGCGAGAAACGTTGGTATAAAAAAGATTGCGTTTTTTTTCTCAGCTACACCCATCTGTACAATTCCATTTGAAGATCAAAAGAGTGTTAATGCCGAGTGGTATTCTACCATTTGTTTACTCAGGGTGTTATAAAAAGTTCGCAAAAGACGACCCAAAAGCCGAGTTCTTCTACATCATGACAATGCTTCTTCACACACGGCTAACAAAACAAAGTCATTTTTAGCTTCCAAAACAGTACAACTCGTCACCCCTCCTGCGCATAGCCCCGACCTAGCACCCTGTGATTTCTATATTTTCCCCAAAATCAAAGATTTGATGAGACCTTTTACTTTTGCCAACTTCGAAGAGGCAGTGATAGCGTTCAATCAGCACGTAGGAAACATGCCTTCAGATCTGTGGTCCTCCTGTTTTACAAATTGGATCGATCGCATGAAAAAATGTTTAAAATGTAAAGGAGAGTATTTTGAAAAGCAATAAACATAATATATTGGTTATAACATGTTGTTTTTTTAAGTTACGCAAAACTTATAGTGTGTACGTATTACTTAAGTAAATATTTTAATGACCTCCTAACTATTATGTATAGCTCCATGGTTGTAAAGTTTATTGGTTGGTGAAGTCATTCATTCATATATCATCACACATATAGACTTATATCAGTCCACTGCTGGACACAGGCCTCTCCAAAAGGAGGATTTTGCCATAATCGCCATGCTTGGCAGGCGGGTTGGCGATCGCAGTTTGGCCAATGGTGGAGAGAAGACGCTGATGCCCGTCTTCTTATGGCGGATCTCCTGTAGTCGCCTCTTACGACACCCATAGGAAGAGGAGGGGTGGTGCAATTCTTTTAACGTGCCGGCACCACAGGACACATTCATATATGGTATTCTTTAAATACGTTTTTGTAATACAGGCTGTGGTTTGGACTGCTCGTCAATACAAACAAATGTTACTAGGAGTCAACAGCGAAAGCATGATAAAAAAATCGCTGTTCCATACATTATCATCAAGTTAAAGCGTTAATTTGTATGGGGCAACAAAAAATCCGACCAAGTGCGATTTGGACTCGGGTACCAAGGTTTCCGTACTCTCTACAAAAACGGCAAAAAAATTATGTCTGTTGTATGGGCGCCCCCTTAGATATTTTCTTATTCTGTTTTTTTGTAGGTATTTGTTGTTATAGCAGCAACAGAAATACATCATCTGTGGAAATTTCAACTGTCTAACCATTAGGGTTCATGAGATACAGCCTGGTTACAGGCAGGCAGACAGACGGACGGGCGGACAGCGGAGTCTTAGTATTAGGGTCCCGTTTTCACTTTGGTTACGGAACCCTTAGAAATACGCGATTACAAGGTTGACCCCATAGAAAAAGTTGATTATATCCATGAACATACTAATTGCCTTAAATTAAGCTACTGTTAAATACCACAGCACGTACATTGATATTTCGAGTAATATTGAACGAAATATGTACCTACATGTTTACATTGAAAACAATTCTTTCCAGGCCCGAACATAACTGTGCGAATACCAAAGGAAGACCTCAAAAAACTTTACCTAATAGTCCACGGCGCGGGATCTTCAGAGAAGATTAGATACAACTACTATCAGACTGGTCTCTTGGCAAAAAACCCTTATATGGACTGGTCTAAAAAGACCCTAGTGTATGTAGGGGGTTACCTGAGTAACCCAATTAATGTAGACGCGACATCTATAGAAGAACATTATATCAGAATGGGGTATAACGTATGGTTGCTAGATGCAGTTCACTTTGTTATTGGGGTATATCCTGTGTAAGTATTTAATTATTTTGTTTAATTATGCTGGAAAGTGTGTTTAATTAATATTAATAACAGGTGTAAGTCCGAAAAATATTAATAGGGATGACGGCTTACTTTTTTTTCTTCGTCCATCAGGTAGTAACAAAAAGTATTGGACGGACACGTATTATTCTTTTTCCACATAATCAAAAGACTACAGAGATTTTATTGATTTGAAATGTCGCAAGACGTCACGCCTAGGTGTTTTACTTAGAAGTGACGTCATGACCCCCTCTTCCGAACTTTGACGCGCTTTATCTTTGTAACTTTTTGGTTGATTGACAAAAGAAAAAATAAGAGTCCAATTTTTTTTTGATAATTAAACTAATGGAATCAATAGAATCTATTTTAACCCAGTCTTCATCCGTATTATTGATAATTTAGAGTTACGTTTAGTTTAGAGTGATAAGACAGCGCGCGCTCCAAACCCGTTAACGAGATAAAGTAGAAATGTTATTGTTAAGTGGTCTAATGAGCCCGTTCGGCATTCAATAAGAAAGGCTAGCTCATACACAATAGCTTCTACTATTGTAGAGGTTTATATGCCACTGAGTAAAACCTCTACGTCTCCCATGGTATGTTCGAAGAAGTAACTATTTTTGAATATCGAACGTTTTCATTGACGTGGAAGAAACAGTTGATTTTTCTCTCACGTCAATCAAAACGTTCATTACAAATTAAATTTAATTAAAACCATTTTTATTGAGAGTGTTACAATAAAAGTTAGTTTTAATATCTTCTAGTTGACTTATTTTAATAAACACGAAGTTGTCTCTACCTAACTGCAGCACTCCTTGATAACCACGAGCGCCACGCTTTCGATGGAGACTGGTCCGGGGATGGCATGGTCATTGAACATAATTTTAGACTTGTCCAGGTTTATCTGTTTGTTCTGATTTTTTCGGAAATCCTCCAGCGATTCCGCTATGATGACGATGTCATCGGCAAACCGGAGGTGCGTGAAGTGTTTGCCGTTGACATTGATACTGGCTCTTTCCCAATCCAGCTTCTTGGAAAAGTCTTCCAGTGCGTTCTTGAACAACATCGGAGATACAACATCTCCCTGTCGCACTTCTCTCGGTAACTGGATAGATCTCGTCTTATGGTTTTGGACCTAAACAGTCAGTGATGCCATTTTATATAGGCTTCTCAGCCGCTTTAGGTATGTAAAGGGGCTGAGGAGCCTGTATATCGAGGAGCCAATCGACTTGGCATTGCTGTAAGGTTTCCAGAACAGCCCAGGTCTCTACGGAGTCGAAGGCTTTCTCGTAGTCCACAAAGGCTAGGCACAGAGGCTGACTATACTCTTCTTACTTCTGTATAATCTGCCTTACTGTGTGGATATCGTCTACGGTACTATAGCCTTTACGAAACCCAGCCTGCTCCGGTGGCTGGAAGGCGTCAAATCTTGCGGCTAGACGATTTGTGACGACTTTTGAAAAAAGCTTATAGACGTGGCTCAAGAGCGTGATCGGTCTGTAGTTCTTAAGAGTTTTATCTCCTTTTTAAAATAGAGCCACCACGCCCTCGCACCACGCCTTCGGGATAGTCGCCTTCCATGCTTATCACACTATTCTTTAGTCATCTGCCTTAGTAATAGTAATAATGTTAGTTCTATTATTTATTGGAGTCCTTTTTATTTCAGTGTAGCCAGGTTAGTCCGCCACGTCAGTGCCTACGTAGGGGAGACGATGGCAGAACTAACAAATGCTGGCCTGCTAGACCCGTCCAAAGTGGAGATGATTGGCCTCAGCCTAGGAGCCAACACCATGGGCTACATTGCCAAGAAATACCACCAGCTGACCGGCAGAAAGATCAGCAGACTTACCGGCCTAGAGCCTTCAGGACCCTGCTTCAGGAACTCAGGTCCAGAAGATAGATTAGACGAGTCAGATGCAGACTTTGTTGACGTTGTCCACACTAGTATAGACGGCTACGGTATGGCTGCCCCGGTAGGGCATGTCGATTTCTACGTCAACGGAGGAGAATTCCAAATATCTGATGCTAGTTTCTTATCTTGCGATCTCTTCTGTAGTCATGTTAAGTCATTCTTATTCTGGATAGCAGCATTGGAAAACCAGAATAAATTTATTGGGGTCAAATGCGATTCGGTTCAGCAGGCTAGATTTAAAAATTGTTATGACAATGTACCTCAGGTCACTAATGTCATGGGCCCAAAGACGGATAAGAGTAAGCCTGGCATTTATTACCTTCCGACAACTAACTCGTTTCCGTATTACTTGGGAAAGAAAGGGTTAAGGAAAAAAAATGATAACATAGGAATGCTCCTGAAGTTCTATCAATCGCCAAGGTACATTTAATCAAATAAAATATGTAGGTTAATTTTTCTTTCTGTGAAAATAGGTAATGAGGTAATTCATAACTGACTGTCGTTATGTGAGTAAGTACTTTTAGATTGTTGTGATTATTAACAAAAAAGCTTTGATTAATTATTCACTCACTCAGTTAAATGGCGAAAGAAATCTATTCTTATTTATGTACCTACTGTATTACATAATATAATTCAGTGCAATGGTGTTTTTACTTGGAAACTTTTGGGCTGGTTCTGATTTCTTCCATTATTTATACCTACTCATAAGTTTAATAAATCATAGGCTTATTGATAGCTGTTTCTATAATTTGTCTTAATTTCTGACATATAATGTATAATTGTATGGTTTGGACAATGTATTAAGTTTCATTTATTTTATTTTTGTCATGAGTCTATGCTTTCAAGAGGTAAATAAACTACCTCTTGAAAGCATAGACTTAGGATTCGCTTTGAAAATGTTTAAATAATTAATGTTCCAGTTTTATTATTATTTAAAAATATTGTTTAATGAAAAACCATGATGGCGAAACATGTGAATCAATGTATTAAAATAATTATGATCTGTCATTTACCATGTTTTATGCAAATAAATTCTTTCTTTCTTTCTGATACATGTACTTTTGGGGCGCTGAATCTGAATCTGAAATTTGCTAACAAAATTTTGCCACGCAACATTATTGGGCATTTTAATTTATAAACGATACTGAAGCCAGCTGCAATTATTAAATTTTTTGTCTGTCTGTATCTTGGCTGCGCGTCCCGCCGAAACTACTGGATGCCTTTTTTCACATAACTTTTTAAGTCCTATTATCCGAAAATATTTCTCATACTATTTTACATCATAATATTAAATAAATAAAATAATGATGTTCACACTTCATATTTCTTTTAAATACAAATCATCGAAACTCATAACATCTGAATTCATAATATCACTAGTAATACAACTCGTTTATACTAATCTTTGTTATCATATTTTTCTTAGTCATAAGTGTTATTTTTCCTAATTGTTGATATTCATAATGTTAATAATTATAAATTTGTTTGAACTAATATTTATTATCAATAGTTTTTTGTCATAGGTATAAATGAAACTGGTTATCTCATCAGTTAAATCCCTAAGGTAATATACACTGGATAGTTTAATAAATAACTTTATATGACTTGTAGTTTTTGAGATAGGTATTTATTTTAATCAACATGACAAAATAAAATTGCTTATTTCCCTTAATAATTATCAACAACTAGCAGCCCGCCCCGGCTTCGCCCGGCTGGCCATTGGTGTGAAAAACTTTGTAAATTAATAACGTAAAGTACTTCGATGTGTCTATAAGCCGAAAATAAGTACCTAGTCATTTTTAATTATTATTTATGTAGGTAATAATAGGTTTATTATTTGTAATCTATATAATATAATAAAATAATTGTTGTTCATTTAATTAGTGTCGCTAAAACTTAAGAGCGACTGGACTGATTTTGCTAATTTGATGTTTAAATTTTCGTGCAAGTCCAGGAAAGGTTTAAACGATGAGAATTATTGGAAAAATTGCAAGGAAAATACTAAAAACGACAAATTTATTTTATTACAAACTGGTCGTTCCGGGTACGTTGGCGGTACGAAGTTCGCCTGGTCAGCTAGATAAGTTAGATTTTTAAGGGTGGTTCCGCCATTCTTTTATTCGGAAATTCTTTTACGGATCCCTAATTGGTGTTGGCTGTCATTCCTTCCCTATCCCTATATATTATGTATATCTCGCACCGCACGCCTACCGCATCCAGCCAGTGTCGTGCCTGACACGCGTCTAGGAGCGACCAAAGAAGAAGAAGATTTATTTGAATATGGAAGCGACGTTCTTTTGGTTGGCTTCTAGACTTTTCCTGGATTTCAGTACGATCTGAACCGCCGCGCCGCACGCAGTAAAATTTGTGTGTCGTTACTTTAATATAAAAGTGTTGTGTTTCTGTGTTTGCTGTAATACGGGCCACGTTCTGCTCGTGTCCGCGTGGCCATCCACGCAGTCCTGGACCAAGAAGGAGGAGAAAGAAACCCTTGCTGACCTAAGGTAGGCGTGCATCCGTATTATATATATTCTTGACAGCCAACCAACACTTAAATCAAAACCTATAAATTTCGTTATAAACCTCAAAAATCCCATTCCCATTATTTCATACAGTCCACTATCGCCTGGACATCATATTTTCTAAATTTTGTCCGAACGCACCAGATCTTAGGATCTGGAAGCTGAGCTTCGGCTCCGCCATATTTTTCCCGCCCTGAAGACGAGGTATTTTCATAACCCTCCGAAGGCGTATTCATTTGGTCCTTCGAGCCGGATCCGTACTCTATCCCTAGGGATACTCCGCTTCATATTTGGTATATTTAGTATAGCTTCTAGATTCGTCTAGGCTACCTAAATACCTTTTCAACGCATTCTTTACCGCCCTTATAGGTGTTACCTATTAGTCAAATTATTATTACTTACTTTATTTCCGCGATTTGTCTGAGTTGGGTAAATACCTATGTGTTATTTCTTTTCGAAGAAATATATACCTAATAATTTATAACAATAATAGATACGTGTGATTAGTTATTATAGCTAAATCGCTACACGCGCCGCTATATTTTAAATATTATAACGTGCTTGCGTAATTTGTTCATCGCTGAACAAAAAAGCCGCACTCTCGCTATAGTCAGCTACTTAGCTACCTAGCTACCTAGCTTTTCATTTAAATAATTATTTCTTTTGCCCGTCAATATGGCGTCAAAGGGTGAGAATATTGCTGACTTGCTGTTACTAGAGTCTAGACGAAGTACTCTATTTGAGTTTATTCAAATAGTGTATGAGAACTCGCAGAAGGCTCAAACTAGTAATGATTGCATGGAAAATTTCCTATGTTCTGTCGAGACAATTGATGACATTCGGTCTGAATTTAAACAGGTAGTCAATGATTACAATCGGGCACTTCTCAAAAGTAATCCCGACGCTAAACCTAACTTTCAGCAATTGATTTCTTTCGACGACCTATATTGCCGTATCAAGCGTGTCTTGAGGCAGTCGCAACCCACACCTTCAAGGGTGGAAAGTGATCAGAAAGGCAGTAGTAGCAGTGATCGCATAGGCACTAAATGTAGGCTGCCATCTATCGAAATTATGTCGTTCGACGGGGACATTCGCAATTGGCCTTTATTCTACGCGAGTTTTAAGTCCATGGTACACGACAATCCATCGCTGACTGATGCTGAGAGATTGTACTATTTAATAGGGAAGCTCTCAACTAAAGCCCAAGTAGTGTTTTCTGGTATCACGCCTTGCGCTGATAATTATCAAATGATTATGAAATGTCTCATTGATAGGTACCAAGATACTCGTACGCTCGCGTCTACCTACTTAGATCAGATGTTGAATCTCAAATTGAATGGTCCCGCTTCTTCATCTAAGTTTCAAATATTCATGGATCAATTCATTACCGCTGCGAATGCACTTAAGAATATGAATCTAGATAACTTGACGGATTATATTTTATTGCACATCGCATTAAAGAAGTTAGATGAAGAAACGATCCGCGCGTTTGAGTCACAATATCGCGACGTAAAGCTACCTACGTTTAGTCAGCTAACAGAGTTTATTAGGGGTCAGTATAGGATATACCACAATATGCAGTCAGGTACAAGTAGCAATGTTTCTCGTAGTAATAATAATAATAATAAACCGCGACGAAGTAATGCACCTAACCCGCAAACATATGTGGCCGTCGCGGCCTCACACAAAAAATGTCTTTGTGATAATTTTGTGCATGAGCACTTTTATAAGTGTTCTAAATTTAATAATTTAACACCTTCCGCGCGATTTAAAATTGTTAAAGATAGCAATTCGTGCGTGAATTGCTTGAGCTTAAAACATAAAACCCGCGAATGCAATTCAAATATTAAATGTCGCAGTTGCCAACAAAAACATCATTCTTTATTGCACTTTAATAAAGCAGAAAATCCTACCGCGCCACAAACTCGCGACGGTAATATGCATGTGCATGGAATCGAACCCGTGCCCGCTGCACTGCCTTCAACAGCCATCGCTAGCGCGTCGCGTAACGTGTTATCGGCCGCTCCGGTAAGCGAGTCGCTGCACACATCTGTCGCCGCGCCGTCTCCGCGAGTCTCGTGTAATGACAACCGCGCTGCGCAATGTGTACAGCATACAACGATATTGTTGTCGACTGCTCGAGTTGTTATTTTTGACAGAAACGGCAACTCGCATTTAGTAAAATGTTTGATAGACTCGGGGTCGCAGAGTAACTTCATAACAAACGAATGTTGTGTTCGTTTAGGTTTGATTTGTAATAAAAATAATCAAATAACTGTTCGAGGTTTCGGTGGTTCCGAAAACCCTATAAGAGGTTCCACGGACTTCAGAATATTTTCTCGCTTTTCTAGTAACGTTTATTATGACGTTTCGGCTCTCGTTGTCGACCGCATCACAGAAAAGTTGCCGACGGTGCCGGTCGATGGTAGGGCGTTCGCACACGTGCAGAGGCTGCCGCTCGCAGACGACACGTTTGCCTCGCCTTCTGAGGTGCACGTACTTCTTGGTGCATCTTTGTTTGCGCACTTGTTGCTACCTGGTACGGTACATAGCAATGTGCGTGGAATACCGCCAGCCATACAAACGGTATTAGGGTATATTATTATGGGTTCTGCTCCCGCATTGCTCCCATGTAAGTCTACCTCCGCTTGTTGCGCTCTCGTCCAAGGTTCTTTGGACCATATTCTCAAAAAGTTTTGCGAACTTGAGGATATTTACGCTCCTCCCGCTCACAGTCAAGCCGATCTTGAATGTGAAAATCATTTTTGCGCCACCACTACTCGTGATAGCAGTGGTAGGTATAAGGTCGCTTTGCCTTTTTGTGACGATGTACATAAATTAGGAGATTCATACTCTATCGCATATAGACGTTTTCTGTGCCTGGAACGTAAACTGGAATCGTCAAGCAAGTTGCGCGTAGCCTACAACGATATCATTCGTGAATACGTTGACAAAGGTTATATTAACGAAATGGGACCTATTGATAAAGTTTCCGCCTCCGCATCTTATTTCGTCCCGCATCACTGCGTGCAGCGTGAAGACAGGACCACTACCAAGGTACGCATGGTCTTAGATGCCAGTAGTAAAACCAGTACAGGGATCTCTCTAAATGATGTACTACATACTGGACCTAATATACAGGGTGATTTGAGTTCTATACTTTTAAATTTCCGCTTGTTTAAAATCGCTGTTTCTGCTGACTGTAGGCAGATGTTTCTACAAATCGGCATGAATGAATCCGACCGCAAATATCAGCGAATTCTTTTCAGATTTCAGCCGCAAGACCCAATAGCAGTGTACGAGTTCACTCGAGTCTGTTTTGGAATGAAGTCTAGTGTTTTTCACGCAGTGCGCGTTGTTCGTCAAACAATCGCTGACGAAGGGCATAGGTTTCCTACAGCAGCTGCCATCGCATCTACGTGTACATACATGGATGACGTCTGTTTTAGCATTATGGCTGAGGATTCGCCGCAAAACAATGAAGCTGTCGCCGTGGCCGCTTGCACGGAACTCATTGACTTGTTTAAAAGCGGTCAATTTGATCTCGTCAAGTGGACTAGCAACTGCGCTGATGTTCTACGCGAGATTCCCGCATCGCATCGAGCCTCCGTTGACCTTGAAATCGATAAGGCTGTTCCTCATAAGATTTTAGGTACACATTGGGACAGGTCGGACGATGTTTTTAATTTCAAGGTTGTTACACCAGAAGCAGAATGCACTAAGCGGAGTATTTTGTCTGTCATCGCCCGCTTATGGGATAACATGGGCTTGGTAGCGCCCGTCATATTGTATGCCAAACTCCTTATTCAGGAGCTCTGGTTATTGAAATGTGATTGGGATGAGACGCCTCCGCAACGCATCGTGATCCTGTGGAAGCAGTTTTGCAAAGACCTGCCCGCACTCAACGAAATACGTGTTCCGCGTCATCTTGGGGTAGTGCAAAATTGCGTAGTCAATCTTATAGGGTTTTCAGATGCGAGTGAACGTGCTTACGGCTGCGTTATATACTTGCAGGTCGTAAATGGTGTTCATAGATCTGTTAATCTGGTTTGCGCTAAGTCAAAGGTCTCGCCGCTTAAAACAGTCTCTATAGCAAGGTTGGAACTGTGCGCTACGGTTCTCATGTCTAAGCTGATTCGTAAAGTGCTCGACAATTTTGAACCGCGCTATAAAATATCGAATGTTTTCGCATTCACTGACTCTAAAGTCGTTCTTTGTTGGCTTAACTCCTCACCGCACCGCTGGCAAACGTTCGTCGCGAATCGAGTCGTGAAGGTTATCGACAACGTTCCCGCCAGCTGTTTCCATCACATAGCCGGGGTAGAAAACCCAGCTGATTGCCTATCGCGGGGTTTATCTCCCGCAGTGATAAATAACCATCCTCTTTGGTTTAATGGACCGCCATGGGCTTTGAAGGATCCATCAGAGTGGCCTATTATGGAGCTCGATAGTAAAGACGTCAGCGAGGTGCCTGATTTAAAACCGCTCGCACATACTATAACCGCGGCAAAGGCGACTGAGTCGCTGATCTATACTCTCGCCCAACGCATATCTTCATGGTCGAAGTTACTGCGTATTGTTGTCTACCTATATAGGTTTATAAAATTATTACCGCGCAATCCGTCCGTAACTTGGTCAGATTTGAATTTCGCTGAAAACAAAGTTTTGCTCGCGCTACAACATGTTCACTTCAGTGATGATTTAAACAAATTAAAAAATAATCAAATTTGTTCACCCGCTTTACAAAAATTAAAACCTTTCCTCGATGATAACGGTATTATACGCGTCGGTGGCCGGTTGTCTAACGCCGCGATGGAATATTCGCTAATGCATCCGATTGTATTACCGCGACACGATCACGTGGTCGATGTGTTAGTGGACTACTATCATAAAAAACATTTGCACGCCGGGCCCGAGCTGCTTATGTCCTTACTGAGGAATAAGTATTGGATACTCTCAGCACGGAGAGTTATTCGTTATCGTATCCATAAGTGCAACACGTGCTTTAGAATGAAACCGCGTCCAATATTTCCTATGATGGCAGATTTGCCTAGTTACCGTGTCAATCGAGTAGATAAGCCATTTGCACATACAGGATGTGACTTTGCGGGGCCTTTACAATATACACCTGTTCGTGGTAGAGGCGTTAAAAGCCGCAAGGCATGGCTCTGTATTTTTACGTGTCTTACTACGCGCTGCTTGCATATAGAAATAGCGACAGAATTGAGCACGGTTAACTTCCTCGCTGCACTTAAGCGTTTTCTATCGCGTCGCGGTCCAGTACAGTGTCTTTACACTGACAACGGCACAAATTTTGTAGGTTGTCGTTCTTACTTGCGCGATCTTTATAAGTTCCTCGATGAATATCGCCCGCATCTTGAACATGAGCTTTCGGAAAGCCGCATTGCATTTAAACATATCCCACCGGGAAGTCCACATTGGGGGGGTTGTTGGGAAAGTATTGTAAAGGTAGTGAAAGCCCACCTGTTCCGGGTCATCGGCCAGCAGATACTCTCTTATGAAGAGCTGTTGACACTACTTACGCAGATCGAGGCACTTATAAACTCGCGTCCGCTCACCGCGCTTAGCAGCGACCCCGCGGAGCCGACAGCGCTCACGCCCGCTCATTTTCTTCATACCGCGCCGCTTTTTTCCCTACCCGCACCGCAAGTAGAATCAGTAAACTTACTTGAGAGACATTCACTCTTAGACAAGATGGTCCAGTCATTCTGGCAGCGATGGAGAGTCGAGTACTTGCATCAATTGCAGTCTCGAGCCAAGTGGACCATACCATCCACTCCGATCCAGTTGGGATCAGTAGTGGTTATAATCGTAGACAACGCGCCGCCGCTTTCGTGGCCTCTCGGTATAGTCGAAGCTGTCTATCCCTCGAAGGATGGCACAACGCGTGTAGTCACCGTAAAGACAAGCAAGGGGAGTTTTGTGCGTCCGGTTGTCCGATTGTGCCCATTGCTTAGCCAGTGATGGTAGAGGAGCTTACTGTACATACTCTAGTTTAATAAATAATTTAATATTAAAGTTTAGGTATCTGATTCTACGTTTAGAACAGACCTATGATTATATATATAGCTATTACTTAGTTTTTCCGCAACTTAGCTTTCTAAATCCTTATATTCTTTTAAAGGTAACCCTTTAAGGTCGGGGGGAATGGTTCCGCCATTTATTCGGAAATTCTTTTACGGATCCCTAATTGGTGTTGGCTGTCATTCCTTCCCTATCCCTATATATTATGTATATCTCGCACCGCACGCCTACCGCATCCAGCCAGTGTCGTGCCTGACACGCGTCTAGGAGCGACCAAAGAAGAAGAAGATTTATTTGAATATGGAAGCGACGTTCTTTTGGTTGGCTTCTAGACTTTTCCTGGATTTCAGTACGATCTGAACCGCCGCGCCGCACGCAGTAAAATTTGTGTGTCGTTACTTTAATATAAAAGTGTTGTGTTTCTGTGTTTGCTGTAATACGGGCCACGTTCTGCTCGTGTCCGCGTGGCCATCCACGCAGTCCTGGACCAAGAAGGAGGAGAAAGAAACCCTTGCTGACCTAAGGTAGGCGTGCATCCGTATTATATATATTCTTGACAGCCAACCAACACTTAAATCAAAACCTATAAATTTCGTTATAAACCTCAAAAATCCCATTCCCATTATTTCATACAGTCCACTATCGCCTGGACATCATATTTTCTAAATTTTGTCCAAACGCACCAGATCTTAGGATCTGGAAGCTGAGCTTCGGCTCCGCCATATTTTTCCCGCCCTGAAGACGAGGTATTTTCATAACCCTCCGAAGGCGTATTCAAAGGGCTTCATTTAAATTAATAGGTTTTGCCTTAGTTTTTTAATATTCACCTAACAGATTAAACTATGATTAGTGGTATTTGTAGGTATACACCGTAAATTTTTAATTACCCGAGAAAATTAACTAACATACTCAGATATCGATATACATTGAATTTGGCGAATAAAAAAAACGGAACGGCGTACGGCGTTGGCGTACGGACGGAATAACTAAGAATGAAAAAAAAATCATTCGCAGTTATTCCTTCCGTACGCCAATATTACGCGACCAAATTAGGTGGATTTTGGTTCCGTTAATGTTGGATTGATAATGATTACTATTTGAATTAGTAGGACTTTTATGGTGCATATTTTTTAAGGAATGTTAGAGATCTTTTAAATACATTTCTCATAAAAAAAAAATTTTTTATTCGCCAAATTCGATGTATATTGATATCTGAGTATGCTAGTTAATTTTCTCGGGTAATTAAAAATTCACGGTGTATAGGAGGCAACAAAACATATTGAT
Organism: Anania fuscalis; assembly: GCA_950371115.1. Taxonomy (NCBI): domain Eukaryota; kingdom Metazoa; phylum Arthropoda; class Insecta; order Lepidoptera; family Crambidae; genus Anania; species Anania fuscalis. Next base: position 3,726,937 of record OX493333.1, read on the forward strand.
TTTCAAGAGATCTAACTCGAGAAAGGGCAACATTATAAATGCCCATGAGAAAAGCACTCTTTTTTTTGGTCGATGCCAACCATCAAGAAAGTTAGTCCTGCGGATTTATTTATTGTCATCATCATTTCGTGTGGCGTTTAGCTGCTAGAATCCTTACAAATTAGGGTCGTGTTTTGAACGGATTCTCGCGGATTTGATAATGTTTCGGATAATGATTTTTATTAATTATTATTTACCACCTTCTCAATTACTAATTAAGTCATAAAAATGAATCAATTCCAAAAAAACATAACTTTATAAGTTTCCGAGCCAACCATCTTCAGTCACCACCACAGACAGACCCAGACCAATAATATTTGAATTCATTCACAACTTTGTGTCTAAGCAAGCAAAAAAAATACTATTATGTTTTTCTTATTTCATGATAGCACTTATATTTGTTAACTTTTTCTAATGCAAAAAGAAAATGTTTGAGAATATAGCTAAAATAGTTAACACCTTTGTCCTTTACAAAATTCAACCTTCTAACTTACCCTCAATTATATTTACGATTTTTGCGGGTTATAGCCCAGTATTTTTTTATTTATTTAAGAAATTCACCTGAAAACCAAATTTTACAGGTATTTCTTGCAGTTTTAGGCTTGGACTTTAACCAGCCGGAATCTGTTAGAATACGCTAAAATTCGTTTAAAAACGACCTTATTGCTTAAGCGATGGATTGAAACCGTACTTACCCGGATTTCCGGCTGGGTATAGTTCGGGCCTTAGACTTAACCATACTGACGTATATTAATAAATAACCCTGTAGATCTTAATGAAAGCTAAAAGAATTGTTTCTATCTTACACATAATAAAGAGTCTGCATTGAATAAAACCTTATCATAATACTGGCAGAACTCATCGATAAAATGTAGCGATAGTGTTAAGCACTATCTTCGTTTATTTAAAACTGACGTCACACTCGTGCATGGATAAGTTGTCCTTGTGTGTGAATATATTTGTGTGCGTCTAGTTTATGCTAGTGTTAGATTTTTTTTTGTGTGCGAGCGTAGCAATGACATCCACAATGCGTTAGTGTTAATTTCCTATGTGAGCGTTACTCCCTGCCCCCCGCAAAAAATAACAGACTTTTTCGAGTCCAGAGCATTTTTCCGAAACTATCTAACCGACCGTGAAAACTCCGAATGGTCATTTCGCCGATATTAAATTCTACGCATATTCGTTACGCCGCTAGTTGATTGGTCGATCAGTAATATTACGAGCTATCTTATCAACTATAGTCTATTTATCGATAGTTTGATTCTACGAGGTTATTTTTCAACTAAATTTAATTAGCTTTAGATAGCGGGTGTAAAAAAAGGCTTAACGAAGCCGAATACCAAATATTCTACGTATTAATACGATCATTTTTTTCTTTTTCACTATACCTGGGAAATGACGGGTTACCGAGTTATTGACAGTCAACGTTAATTTTTTTTTAAAGATTTTTACAAAATTGACTTCTGTTTGATAATACTAAACTTTTTTACATAGAAACATGATACAACTTTTCAGTACTTCTTTCATAAAAGGCCTTTAAAGGGCACAGCGGGCAATAAATCGTGCGCACGCACACAAAAATTTTTTTTGATACCCAAAAACAAAAGTCATTTTCCAGCAATTATTTTTTTTGCATTCTACTGCATGATAGAATTCGTGGTTTAAGGCTTCGTTATGCCTTTTTTACACCCTGTATATTCTACGAGTAGGTATTCGATTTGCCGATATTATGATTCCACAAGCTATTTATTTTACATTATGGCCAATTTGCCAATAGTTTTTAGGATGACTTCTACACCGTGAATTTTTAATTACCCGAGAAAATTAACTAACATGCTCAGATATCGATATACATCGAATTTGGCGAATAAAAAAAACGGAACGGCGTACGGCGTTGGCGTACGGAAAGAATTAGTATGAATGAAAAAAAAATCATTCGCAGTTATTCCTTCCGTACGCCAATATTACGCGACCAAATTAGGTGGATTTTGGTTCCGTTAATATTGGAATTATAATGATTACTGTTTGAATTAGCAGGGACTTTTATAGTGCATATTTTTTAAGGAATGTTAGGGACCTTTTAAATAAATTTCTCATATTTTTTTTTTATTTGCCAGATTCGATGTATATCGATATCTGAGTATGTTAGTTATTTTCTCGGGTAATTTAAAAATTCACGGTGTATAATACGCGCTGAGCTCCTTTAACAACTCCGAAAAATTTAAGAAAAAAATGTGTTTATTTATAAATCTTATTTAGGTTTAAGGTTGAATAAACTTTACTTTTAAATAATATGTTTCGGAAAAATGCTCTGGACTCGACTTTTTCGCATAGAAATTAGCGAACTTGTCGTTTTCTGTTGGTTGAATGCTCTAAGGCGTGAGTCGACAAATAAGTCCTTTGTAAGCACTAGTGCGAGTGAGACAAATAATCATTTTGTCTGAATGTCAGACAAAAAAGTTTAGTTGTTTCGGCTTTCAAACTGAAATGAATTGACACTATTTATTCTCTATATAAGGTGTAAGTGAATTAGTGTCAGATATTTTTAGGAGTAACTTAGACTTTCACATGGATCACATAGAAGATAAATTTAAAATTAATTATAGAACAAACAAAAAAATCGAAAAAATAAAAAGTTTTAGAATAAAGAATCTACATCACCTGTACATGAACCCAAACACCACAAGTAGACTACTCACACAACGCTAGCCGATTCATAACCTCTCCAGAATTACATTAATGCATTCAAATAATCATATTACACTGTTCATCATTATATCATATTACTTGGTGCGTGAATTAAAGTTTGTTCTATAATTTTAAATTTATCTTATATGTGATCCATGTGATAGTCTAAGTTACTCCTAAAAATATATGACACTAATTCACTTACACCTTATATAGGCCCTTCTCCAGGAACTTATACACGTCCTAAAATATAACTTAGCCCTACCACCGCTTCGGGACTACATATCGGCTGGTGATGAGAAGAAGCTGCGCAACAAACTCAGTCACCTTTGTCAGCCTGATTTTACAGGAAATACATTTTACAGGACAATTAGTAAGTGAGAGCTAGGCAGTTTAAGTCCATACACTCTTGTCGTAATTTGTAATATCCTTTTTTCATAAGGAAATTTTTTAATGTGGATTTTGAACTCATGAATAGGTAGTTAAACAAGAGTGTGTGGTACTTTATTGAATATTTTTATACCATTCTTCTTAAATGATTTTTTTTAAATCTGAAGCTCGGAACGGCATGTTTATTTTTATTTCTAGTACCTATATAATGATGTGAATCACTTTTTAGGCTAAACATTTTTTTTAACATACATAATATTCTCAAAAATGTCCTGCGTAATATATTGACCTGTTCAAAAATCTCCCTCAGAGACTCACGAGGTCCGAGACAGTATATTGCACGTACGGCTCTTTTCTGCAACACAAAGATTGATTCAATGTCAGCAGCTGAACCCCATAGAAATAGACCATACGACAACAAATTATTGAAATTACTAAAGTATTAGTATACTAGAATGGCAAGACTAGTGTCTTGCCGTTTCGACATCAGTTAAAAGTCTTATTCTCCTTACAGCATAAGCCGCTGAACTGAGCCTTCCTGAGAGGGAATTTATATGGGGACCCCATTGCAGTCGTGAGTCTAATGTAATTCTTAAAAATGTTGTTGACTCGACTGCATCTTCATGATCGTCTGACATATTTATATGCGTGCTGACCTCCCTTACATTGGGCATAGTGAATTTAATGCACTTGGTTTTTTCGCATTCAGTAAGAGGTTGTTGGCAGTAAACCAGCGTACTACTTGAGAGAGAGCATCATTCACATCGTCAAAGGTAGCTTTACCTCTATCAGTTTTAAAAATCAAAGATGTATTATCTGCAAACAATACTATCTCACAAAGGTCTTTAGTAAAGTAAGGAAGTTCATTTATATATGGAATAATAAAGGTCCCAATATAGAGCCTTGGGGGACACCCATGCGTAATGGGGCTCCAGAAGAGTCAGTTCCATTAATACTTACTGTTTGCAATCTATCAGTGAGGTATGACTCCAACAAATTTCCTAAATCAATTGAGTCACCATAATGCCGTATTTTCATTAATAACGTTTTGTGATCTACACAATCGAATGCTTTAGAGTCTAAAGCATTCGGTTGTGATTTGTCTAAAGTTTAGACAAATCACAAAACACTCCTAAAGCATCTTGCCTTTTTTTTTAATGCATCGAAGATATGCGCGATGAGTGCAACTCCTGCATCAGTTGACGTGTTAGAAACAAAAGTAAAACCTTTAGTAAAACCAAACTGTTTCTCATGCAATAATTCGTTAATTCTAAAATGTGATAGGAGTTGGTTGATGATAATTTTTTCAAATATTTTCTAAGTGCTGGTAGCATTGATATAGGTCTGTAGTTCGAGGGATCACTTTTATCACCGGATTTAAATAAAGGCATAATTGAAGCTCCGTGTACCTATGTTAACTGGCAGTTTGTTAAATACTAGCCATAAAAAATGCATTTCTTTTATACAACACTAAATTAGTTTTGGGCATATACAATCTACTCCTGTGGCGAATGTTTTCCCTAAAGCCTGTTCATGCGTCGTAAATTTATCAGAGTGTTTTTTTTCAAATAGGCATAGTTCTTTGATATATAAACAAGGCAAAGGTAATATTTTCAGTTGTTTGAAAAGCGATTTACAGCTATCTTTAAAGTCAGCTCCACACATCGCACGCATGATTTTTTTTTTTGTATTTTGAAGGCTTTTTCAGAATCTACAGAGTTTCCCCAGAGAATAATGCAGTAATTTAGAACGGATGACACATAGTAGTCGCAATATGCCGAAAGCAGTGCTTCATTGGTTGAAACGTATCTTAATCGTTTTAATACAGACACAAATCTGTCCATGTACAATGCTTGTCGATAAAGACGACTAAAAATGTTGTGGTTTTGACCTCAGTGATAGAATTATTTTGGTAATGGATGTTTAATTTGAGGTCTCTCGTTTGAGTTGTCTTAAAATACATACATTCTGTCAAAAAAGTTTCGGGAATTGATGATTTGTTTATGGTCACAAATTCAAAATTATATTTTTTTGTTGTTGTTAGATTGGCACAACTGCTTTCCATTTTGGCGCGGAGTTTGAGTTACATCGGATAATTAGATTAAATACAGTATTGTTTTTAGTTATACCATATCTAATATGTATTGCGAATTTCATAATGGACAAAAACATCGAACAAAGAGTTTGTCTTAAATTTTGCATCGCCAATGGGATTTCATGTTCGGAGACTCTGAAAATGTTATATACGGCTTACGGTGAATCGACTTTATCAAAAACACGTGTTTATGAGTGGTACAAAGCGTTCAAAAGCGGTCGAGATGTGATGGAATATTTGCCTCGCTCTAGTAGGCCATCAACGTCTGCTACTGAAGATATCGCAAAAGTGAAGGAAATAGTGACTGAAAATCCTCATTCAAGTTTGAGAGAGTTAGCCGTCGAACTTTCTGTGTCACACGAGTCGATTCGTACCATTTTGAATAATCAATTGGGTATGAAACATGTTGTTGTTCGGCTAGTCCCAAAAGACCTGAATTTTCTCTCAAAAACTCAATCGCAAAAGAGTCGCTGAAGACATGCTAGAACGAGTCATTTCCGACCCAACATTCATGAAACGCATTGTTACTGGTGGGTGACGAGACGTGGGTTTACGAGTTTGACATGCAAACTAGTCAACAAGCTTCGGAGTGGCGCCTTCCAACTGAACCAAAACCGAAGAAACCGCGCCAAACTAGATCGAAAGTCAAAGTCTGTTGTTGTTGACTGTTGACTGTTTTCTTAGACTGTCACGGTGTTGTGCACTCAGAATTCTTGCCAGAAGGTCAAACGATAAGAAAAGAGTACCTATTATTTAAGCGTTATGCGGCGTTTAAGAGAGCAAATTAGACGAAAAAGGCCAGATTTGTGGAATGAAAATTCTTGGATTTTGCACCACGATAATGCGCCTTCCCACAAGGCCATCATTGTAAACGAATTTTTGACCAAAAACTCAACAAATACCATCGAGAAACCACCTTATTCACCAGATATGGCTCCAGCCGATTTCTTTATTTTTCCTAAACTCAAATTACTACCCGGTTTCATTCGGTAGAAGACATAAAGGAGAATTTTCGGCGAGAACTGAACTCGATTCCGGAAAAAGCATTTATAAAATGTTTTGATGATTGGATTATTCGTTGGCGTAAGTGTATCGCTTCTAAAGGAGCATACTTTAAAGGTGATAAAATAAATTTGGATGAATACCTAACATTTTGTGTATAATCTTTTCCCGGTACTTTCTTGACAGAGTAGTATGTCATTTTTGTTTTGTCAATATTTATTTTCAAATTGTTGCTTTCTAATCGTGTGATTTTTTTATTGTGTCATTAATTTCAGTTTCAAATCATAAGCTTTGTCCGATTAAATTAGTATAGTCGTGTAGTCAGCGTAAAGTAAACTTTTGTGTTGTGTAATATCGGGAAGTTCATTAATGTACAATAAAAATAATCCATCCATGCATCCATCCGTCAGCCGAAAGACGTCCACTGCTGGACATATGCCTCACCCAAGGATTTCCACAAAGATCGGTCCTGTGCCACCCGCATCCAGCGGCTTCCCGCGAGCAATGTGCCCCGCCCACTGCCACTTAAGGTTTGCGATTCTAAGAGCTAGGTCGGTGACTTTGGTTCGCCTCTGGATCGTTTTATTTCTGATCCGATCGCGAAGGGAAACCCTGAGCATAGCTCTCTCCATCGCCCATCGTGACGACGATGGGCCTCATAAAAATAATATTGGACCTAAAATACTTCCTTGAGGGACCCTGGTGTGTTTTATTATACAGGTTGTACGAAAGAATGGGACACTCCTTAAAATCACGTGATCAGCTTTCTTATTATACAACAACTTTTCCCATGGGAGCAACATCGAAATCATGATTTTAGTTTCAGATGCTCCATACATTATCATCGAGGTATTCGAGTAACTTTATATGGAGAAGCTGAAAAAAAAAGTATGATTTCGATGTTACTCCCATAGAAAAAGTTGTTGTATATGACCAGCTGATCACGTGGTTTTTAGGAGTGTCCTATTCTCTTGTACACGCTGTATATTCGGAGTAAAAAAATTTTTTAATCAAAATATTGCAATCTATTTATTACCTGACTGCCAAATGAGGGTTATGTTTTTCGAGCGTATGTATGTCTATTTTTTTGGCACGCTCCACAGCCTAAGCTGTTTAACAGATTTTAACGTTTATTATGTCAAAAGATTCGTCTTAATTGTGGGAGTGACAAGTGGTATGTTCTTTCCCGAAATTCCCGTGGGAACAGAACTTACGCGGGAAAAACGGATACCGATAAACCGATTTAGAAACTTTCTTATATTAACTATGGGTCACATATTTTTAATGCTAACAGTATTCAATTCTTTATTTACTAAAATTCCTACGGCAACAGGCAAAAAAATACACTGAAAAAATAGGAAGGAAAAACCGTTTAATGGATTTCAACATATGATATGTCATTAGATTCGTCTTAGTTGTAGGAGTGACTTAGGCTATGTTATTACCCGGAATTTCCATTGGTACAGGAATTAAACGAAAAAAAAAAACAATTTCTGGTACTACTATCCCGAGTAAAAAGTAAAGTTATAGTGAATTGAAAAGTAGGAGTAGACTACAAACTAAAAAGTAAAAACTACAAAATTTTAACACATTGCCTTCTGTCTTTGAGGTAACTTGAGAACCAGTCATTCGCAATACCGCGTATTCCGTAATTGTCAAATTCATTTAATAATCTGTCATATTTCGTACGTAATGACGTACGAAAATGACAGATTTGAGATTGTTTTAAGAGTTCATGGTTACCCCGCAGCTGTGATCTACCTAATAAACGTACAAATACAAATAAAAACAATCATTATTATAAAAAAGTACAATTACAGTCACTTGTGGTAATAACAATTTACAATACACTATAAAATAATCAGTCTAATAATTAACATATTATTATCTGTCAGGAATTCATTCAATGAGTAATAACATTTGTCAATTAGAAATTCATTTAATTTAATTTTGTAACTTTGTATGTCATTTATATTCCGTATAATATACAAATTTTTTTGTATTATTTTTAACAAATAAAGCGCATTCCATAATATAGAGGCATGGGAGGGTTAAAATCTTTAATCTCTAAAACCAAGACAGAAGTCCTTCTGTTTTTTTAGCAAGATATCTTTATATATTTTTTAACATAACTTCCCTTGACTTTTATGCAAATTTACTGACGCACAGTATGCACAGTAGGTATACAGGGAATATCTTTATTATTTTAACGTAACTTCTTTTGAATTTTAAGCAAATGTTTTGATGTACTGTTTGTATTTACAGGGTGTGCCTGAAACATGGATCAGATCAAACAGAAGCATAACGTGTGTGTCAACTTGTCACACATGTTTGCTAGTTAATCATTCAAATATAATTCTGTATTTTAAAAACGATTGTCGATAACCGGACCGGAATAAAATATAAAAAAAAAATGTGATACAGAGGATCAGACCGGAAAAGAAAATATTATAAAATAAAACATATTCCCTAGGGTATCGGATTCGGGGGATCCGACCGCAATAACTTATAAAGCTCGGGAATCACCCCATCTATGCGCCTGTTCGATCCATACTTCCAGTAATATATAGTAGATATATCGACACCTGCAAGGAAGAACATTGTAACTCAGTTTTAGGCATTTTACAGGAGAGCGCGACAAAGTTTCAAAAAATTCTCACCGATTTCGGATAAGTCCGTATGCCAATCGATCTTGAACGTTCAAGTTAACATGGTAAGACCTAAACTTTTTTGTTATTGTGATGCGATAAATGTATATAATATAAGATTTATTGTATGTTTTTGTAAGTTACAATCAAATTCATCCATGTACGTTATAAAATTGTAACATTGTAACTCAGACTTACAGTCATATATTGTATGAAATAGGGTTACATATTACAAGGCCTAAAGTTGAATGGCCTAAGGTCATAAAACCTATGGATAAAAGACCTAATTTCAAAATACCTAATGTCATGAGACCTAAACGTTGTTAGACCTACTTTTGCAATGTCTTAGATTTAAACATCTCACAACGGAATAGCACTTGAGGGTATCAGGTTATCAATGTATATCTAAAGTGGTCACAAATCTCATCTAGGTTAGGTTAGGTTAGAACAGTGACCACACAAAGCGCGAAGCCGGGCGAGCGTAGTAAGCGTGCCGCGGCAGCGTCCGGCGAGCGCCTAATTACAATTTCATCTCAAAATTTGTATCATTGTAAACCATTATAGTACTATAACGGTTTACAATATTAGAAGGTAGGTACTACTAGTACTAAGCACTATACTATAACTGTTAAAATGGATTTTTTTAAACGAAAAATTTAATTTGTGCGGTCACTGTTCTAACCTAACCTAACCCAGATGAGATTTGTGATAAGTTTAGACATTTTTGTTACGTTTGTTGCATTTCGTTTGTAAAGTTTAAAAAATATTATTCAACCGATTCAATATTATTCAAGCCGCGGCACGCTAACTACGCTCGCCCGGCTTCGCGCTTTGTGTGGTCACTGTTCTAACCTAACCTAACCCAGATGAGATTTGTGATAAGTTTAGACATTTTTGTTACGTTTGTTGCATTTCGTTTGTAAAGTTTAAAAAATATTATTCAAATATTTGTTCTAAATACTCCTCTACCTACTACTTAATTTTTCTAATAATTGTATGTCTGAAATCCATTTTTTAAATAGTTCAAAGTATGCGTTTAGGGCTACAATTAGAAAAAAAATGTAGTTTAATTAAAAAACAGTCTTTATTATAATTAATTTATCACTACAACCAGTAATATACATTTTTCGAAATTATATATAACGTGAAAATGATAAAATTTTAAAGAAATATGCTAGAAAAAATCATAGTCGATATTTTCTAGTATTAAAAAAAATCGTGAAACATTAGCATTGAAAATACAAATTCATAAAAACAAATATCGTAAAAACGATTCATCTGATTCTGTATAAATAGGAACTTTATCCATACCCATTTGCCAGTGGATTTACAAAATATTATTAAATTTCAAAAGGTTTGCGAATTGATTTATCTGATTAAGTAGGTACTTAATGACTTAATCAGAATCAGATGAATCATTTCGCCATGTGGCAGTCATGTGCGGTAATGCCATGTAATAACTATGGTATGTTTATGGAATAGGCTAAGTAATTCTTTGTACTTGGCTGTCTTTAAGGGTAAAGGAGCATTATAGGTCTTTGGAATATTGCTCGGTAACTATCCTACTCTATCATTGTTTTGAGGTCCTTCAGCAGATTGTTGTTTAGCTGCTCGATGGGGAATTGTGTGTAGCTGTGTGAAACCGCGTTTCTGTTCTGCTTATTATCAGTGGTAGGTAACACACACTGGTTTTACCTTTAAGTACTGAGGTATTTTAGACGAGAAAATGTTGTTATAGTGCAGTCATTGGCTGTCTATACAATCAATGTCAAAAAAAAATTGTACATCTTCGATCTCAAAAGAAAAAAGCCAGTTGGCAGAGTGGGTCTTTCCTTTTGAAGATTTGCCAACGAAAGAGAAAAATCGAAGCGAAGAATTGGTAAAAAGTGGTTGAACATTAAGGACAGTGACTGCAGATTGGTACGTCAACACTTGCTTGCCCAGTCTTAGAAAGAGTTCGTGAAAAGTGTCCTCGAAGCAATCTCTTCCTTCACCCCGGTGAAGGATGTTTTGTCCCGACAAAACATCCTCACATTCCGCTAGGGTAACAGAAAACTATTTGAAGGCTTCAAATGTGAAACTAATGACGCATCCGCCTTATAGCCCGGGACTCTCACCTACGACTTCTTTTTGTTTGAACAATTAAGTACAAACGTAAAGGCACACTTTTTACGAGCCCTGAATCGGTCGAAGGTCCCATGGAAGTCTGGTCCAACTAATAAACACTTTTTAACTATTTTTGTTAAAAGTTTTTATTTAATGATTTTCTGTGGATATAAATAAGATAAGTATTAAAATCTGAAAGTGAACAATGAATCACCCCTATTTTCCCATCCTTAGGGTAAGTTTTTTTTTCAAATTTTTTGGACCAATATCGAGGTATACTCTATCTAAAAATAATAATTATCAAAATCGGATTATTAAAAAGTAATGCGTGGTCAAACATTACAATCAGTGAGTGAACAATAAATTATCCCCTGTTTTGCTACCCTTAGGGTTGGATTTTTTTTCCAAATTTATATGTGATCAACTTCGGGCTATACTCTTTCTAATAAAAGAAGAATTATCAAAATCGGACTACTCTGTAAAAAGTTATGCGTGATCATACGTAAAAAATATATATAATTATCCGTTTTTTCGTCGGTTAATTAGTGTAAAATACAATAAATGTAAAATAATAAAAGGTAAAATAATAAAAGGTAAAAACCTCATGTTATGATTCATTTTACATTTTTCAACAAAAAAAATCCCATTTTGGTCACATAGTAAAAGAGATTTATCAATTTAAGAAAATAATACTCATATTTTTTTGGCTAGTTTTTTTAAGTATTATACCATTTTAGAATCCATTTTAGAATCTTGATTAGTTGCGTTAATTAAAAAAAAACTTGCCATGGTAGTGACCATACTTGTTTACACTACGATCAGTGAAAGTGCACTGAAAGTAAAAGTCTTTCAAAATTTTAGGGAAAAAATAATTTTGATTTATTTTTGTGTAAAAACTACTGGCATTTTTGGATATTTTAGAATTGCGATGGATAACAGTACTATTTAGGTTGTCGATACAAAAATAATAATAGAAATATTTGAACAATTGTGGTCATGGTAGTCATAAATGTCATAAGGGGTGTCAATTATCAAGGATTATCATTTTTAATTGTAAATTAAAAAATAATAGAGGTATTTTTTTTTAATTTTTCATTGAGTAGTCATAAGCAGGCCCACTATCTGGTGCCGTTTTATCGTTGAATTTTAGGACCCCCTGTATATGAGAGGTCGATTTCTTTACGAACCTTTCTTCGCTTTTTTCATCACAATATTTTAATTCTGTAAAAAACAAAGTCACGCTTTTACGCCTCATTCCGGATCTGATTTTAACGAAATGGTTTAGGGATAGACTAGAACTTGGAAAAAGCTTGTAGGGATGAAAGTTTGTATGGGAGTTCGTCATAATCGTAAAAAGGTAAATAAATTGCTGGGGTGCGCCTTATTTCACATAACTTTTTAAGCCCCATTATCGGAAGTCCGAAAATATTCCTTATACTATTTTACATCATGATCACTCTTTATAATTTATGTTAATACTAATGATCGCGAAACTCATAATCATAGGAATTCATAATATCTCTAGTAATACAACTCGTTTATACCAATATTTGTTTTTATATATTTCTTAATCATAGGTGCTATTTTTCCTAATTGTTGCTTTTCATAATAATAATAATTATAAATTGGTTTGCACTAATATTTATTTTCATATAGTTTGTAATCATAAGTGTAAATGAAACTGGTTATCTCATAAGTTAAATTCTTAAGGTTACCCTGGTTAGTTTAAATAACCTTTATGATATTTCATAGTCGTTAAACGGCTAGGACCGTTGTTAGGTCTACGTTTACAATATCTTAATTTAAGTCGTCTGACGACGATAGATTACTTGATGGAGTCAAATCAAATTATGGTTAAACTTGTCACAAATCTCATCTAGGAACAGTGACCACACAAATTATATTATATATATTAAATATATATAACGCTAAATTACAATATACGTTTTAAAATTGTGTCATTAAAATTGGTACTAACACTCTACTATGTACTTAACGGTTAACAATGACTTAATTTTTACACGGAAAAAAATATTTTACCAATAAAATAATTATGAGTTTGAATAGTTTCTTAGTAATGCAATTATTATTAAGAAAATTATGATTATTGACTGTTATGAAGAAAATTATTATGAAAAACAAAATTATGAGTTGCAACATTTCTTAGTAATGAAAGTATTAATAAAAATTATATGAGAAATGTCTGTTATGAGTTTCGATAGTAGTAATAAAAATTTATGAACAAAAAAAGTACCTATGAGAACAAAGATTATGAAAATTGATTATTATGAACACAAAACGGTAGTAAAATCAAAAATAGGAACAAAAATTTTATGAGAGCCAATATGTACCCAAATTGCTGCCCAAAGCGTTTTTTGAAATTTTGACCTGTGTGGAAACGAAAAGTCGTGCGAAACTCTAAAAAGAGTCACGCTTTTAGACCTGTTTGTCTTTTGATAAAAAAACGCGGGAGTTTCAAATCCAAAGTAAAAAGCTTCTTTCTCGATAAATACTTCAGCGCGTAGACCACGAAACATATCAAATATCCTGAAGTCCACGCGAACGAAGTCGCGGGCACAGCTAGTATAAAAGAAACACCGGACGCAGTTTAAAAGCAGTACCAGAATTGGACAAAGCACATTGTGACTAATCAGCAGTTGACATTGGACGTGTGCAAACTTTTGGCGGGAGATAACACAGTTCCGAATTCAAAATTTAACTTTAAATAATTGAAGAGAAGCTAAAAAGATTTTAACGACCATTGCAATCTCTTTTGTTTTTTGAAAGTGAAAATGTCTTCTTTTACCTTTTTCGGCTGTCAAATACTAGTACTGGCCAGTATTTTCGGAGTTGTGACTGCGATGTACAGTAGCAAGGCTTTAGAAGGATATCCCGGAGGATACTTGGCAGACTGTAAGTTATTAAATTATTTACAAAATTGAAAGACATGTTAAACTGACCGCATTTGGACCCAAATCCAATAGACTTCCAAAGGCTGTTCATGATAAAAATAGTCCAATCACAGCCTTATTTCCAATGAATTACTTTTGTTTCTTCGTCTATCAGGTAGATTATGAAAAAGTATTGGACACGTATTTTTTCTTTTTTTTACATTATTAAAATATAACAGAGTTATATTGATTTGAAATGTCGCATGACGTTACGCCTAGGTACAATTTTTACTTGTGACGTCTGACGTTTGTAAAAGTGACGTCATGAGCCTCCTTTCCCAAACTTTCCGCGCTGTATACAAAAGAAAAATATGAGTCCACTTTTTTTCGTTAATCTAACTAACGAAATAAAAATAATTTCATTTTCCTTACCGATTCGTCATCTCTATTATTAATTTACTAGCTTTTGTCCGCGACTTCATCCTCATGGAATAGATACTTAGGACAACATTTTTTATGAAAGGAAAGTACTTAATTCGCAAATAACAATACAAACTGGCATACTCTATAGTAAATTGCTGATTTAAAAACATTTTATAACTATTTTTTGCACATTATGCGAATTTGATACTTGTGAAAACTTTCATACGTAATAGGTCGAAATTAAAAATATAACCGCTGGATTTAATGTTTGCTTACTTTTTATCAAGTGCCTGAATACAAAGTTCCAATTCAAATTCAAATTGTTTATTGCACACATGTGGTTAGAAAGATGTTTTACATTTCGATAAGTCTTATAACATGTAACCCTGGTTGGTAATAGCAAATTAATAAATAAGAATTACATAAAGCTTTTTAAAAATAAACAACACACAATGAAATTTAAGTATTATTTTGTTGGTATCCTTTAAGGCTTTTCCTCGAAAAACTCCTGCAGATTATAGTAACATTTATGAATAAGATATTCTTTTAAAGTTAGGTTGAATTTGTGTATGTTTTTTATTTCTTTTATGTGTGCAGGGATTTTGTTATAAATTCTTATAGCGTTTGTGTGAGGTCCGTTTTGGTGAATATTTAATTTTGAGTTCGGAAAGGCTAATTTCTGACTTTGTCTTAAATTTGGTGGTCTGGAGAAGGAGGTAGGAAAGAGGTGCATATTTTTTTTGACAAATTTACATATTTCGTTTATATACATAGATGTAAGTGTTGGAATTTTGAATTTATTAAAGTAAGGCCTACAGCTCGTCCTTTCGTCTTTTTTTGCTAATATTCTGATGCATTTTTTTGTCCTCTCTTTAGTTGAAACAGAGCATAGGTGAACCTTGCCAGTTTAATGGAGGTGTTCATAATGTGGTTTTTCCAGTTGAGATAAGTGTCTATTTTTATTCCTAATAAAAATATTTTTTTTTACAGTTTCTTTTTTTGATTTTGAAAAGTGAAATCTCTATTTAAAGGTTTCCTTTGGTAGGGTCTGAAATGCATTATTTTAGTTTTATTTAAGTTAAAGAGTAAGTTATAATCTTTTAGCCATGATGCTATGTTTGATAATTTATTTTCTAATCACGTATTTAGCTCAGTGGAATTTGTGCATGAAAAAGGCACTGACAAGTCATCTGCGAACATAACTCCTGTTGAGTCGAGTAGTAGGTCGTATAGACGAGAAACAATATACATCCGATAACACTGCCCTGGGGGATGGATCCGTTTATGTCTATTTTTTCCGATCTTACATTGGTCACCGATCCGGAGTCGGAATTGAAGTGCTCTATCTCCACGAATTGGACACGTTTTTTTAGATATGATATGAACTTGATATTTTTTTTTTAAGTATATCATGTGAGACACTGTCGTAAGCCTTACTCATATCCAGCAGTATACCTATAGCACGTTTCTTGTCATTTATTGTATTAAGGATTTTTGATATGTACTTATAAACAGCTGTTGTCGTAGATTTATTTTTCCGAAATCCGTTTTGGTTTCGCGTTTTTGGCGAAAGAGTACAGTCGCCAGGGCCATAGCCATTTCAAATAATTTTGCGAAAGTCGGTAGGAGAGCATTACGGCGGTAATTATTTTTATCGGCTGTGTCACCTTTTTTGTGTATAGGCCTAATGATTGCTATTTCAATTGGTCCGTGACAGTTGCTTCGGCAAACGATTGATTTATTAAGGTAGTCAGTGGTGTCACTAACTCATCAGCACATTTTTAAATTAAAATAGGTGGTACGTCATCATACTCAAAGCTTCTCTTGTTTTTCAAATCCTAAAAAAAGCCCTTAACCTCCCGTGAATCCACGGGCCGCAGGTACTATCGCGGCCTCCGACGCCTTACCGCTTTGTAGAAATATTCCTGTGAAACCGCATCGCGCCGGACACGCCCCAACCCGCCCTGATTGGTTATGCATTTTACTACGTTCACTATAACCAATTAGATACATAGAAGCTTGCTGGCACTAGCCTAAACACCTATTGTCTTGATTGAACCCGAAACATAAATGAACGTAGAACGTGGCTTGAAGTGAGTGACAATGAGGTGCTTGCAAGCGATTTTAGCTTTAAGACTGGTCAGGCGTCGGAGACCGCGATATTACATTGAGTTGCTGGCGGGCACGGTAGTAGCGCGGTGGCGGGAGTAATTCGCTGCCAGCGCGTTATTGGCACCTTCACTACCTACTGATGCAAATTACTTGTTGAACAAGTTTGCTATTGTATATGGGTCCGCTATATTATAGTTACTTTGTTGTGTTAATTTTATGTTACGAATGCTCTGTTTAGGTAATTTGTTCGTAGTTTCCTTTTCGACGTGCCACATAGACTTTGTTATGTTGTTTCTAATAATGATGAACTCCCATACAAACTTTCATCCCTTTTTTCAAACCCTTCATACCACTTATGACAACAAAATGTAGCTTAGGTCCTTTTCTAGTCTATTTTTTTACAAAATTATATCCTAGTCGGTTCCGAGGTTAGCGCGGAAACGTGACTTTACGCAATAAAGGGCAAATAGTAGCCCATTTACCTTCCTAAACTCTAGTCTATCTCTGTAACAAATTTCATTAAAATCGGTTCAGTAGTTTAGGGATGAAGGCGTGACAGACAGAGAGATAGAGTTACTTTAGTATTTATAATATTAATATGGATTTTCTGTTATTAATAGTTTACCAGAAAAGATAGTTATTGTTGTTCGAGTTATTCAAAACTTTACTTTGAAGTTTGAACTAACACATCCTTATAGACACGAAACATATCCAACATATCCTTATCCATTCTTCTTTTGGTCTTAACAAGTTACATGTTTGTCCAAGTCAATGTTAAAATTTATTTACATGGCAAACACTTGCATTTTTAATATTTTCAAGCTTAAAACATTCATTGTTTTGAATAGACGTGTTTTTTTTACAATTATTTGTCTTGTCGACACATTCACACTTCCCCCTGTTCAAAATGAGTATTTGGTAAATATTTTTATGACCTCCCGACCATTATATACCTCCATGGCTGGTTTAGTGACTGGTTCAACCACTCGGTCAAAAATGGATTTTTTTTAAATCATTTTTGTAATACAGGGTGTTTGGAGTACACAGCAAAATAAATCAATACAAACAAAATTTACAAGGAGTCAACATCGAAATCATGATTGAAAAAATCGCTGCTCCATATATTATCATCGAGGTACAGCGTTAGTTTCGTAGTTTGTATGGGGCAACAAAAACAGAATGCGATTTAAAAGTTGAACCCATAGAATTTTTTTATTGTATCCATGAACAAACTAACCTCCTTAAATTTAGCTACTATTAAATACCACACACGTCCATTTATATTTTCAGTAATATTGTTATCTACATGTTCTCATTGAAAACAATCCTTTCCAGGCCCCAACATAACTATGCCTATACCAAAGGAAGACCTCAAAAAGCTTTACTTAATAGTCCACGGCGCGGGGTCTTCAGAGAGGATTAGGTACAACTACTATCAGACTGGTCTCTTGGCAAATGACCCTTATATGGACTGGTCTAAAAAGACCGTAGTGTATGTGGGGGGTTACATGACTAGCCCCAGTCTTATAGACGCGAGAACCATAGAAGCACATTATACCAAAATGGGATATAACGTGTGGTTGCTAGATGCAATTCACTTTTTTGTTGGGGTATATCCTAGGTAAGTATTTAATTATTTTGTTTAATTTTGCTGGAAAGTGTGTTCAATTAATATTAATAACAGGTATTTAAAGTACGAAAAATATTAAAAAGGATGACTACTTACTTTTTTTTCTTCGTCTATCGGGAATATTACTAAAAAGTATTGGACACGTATTTTTTCTTTTTTCACATAACCAAAAGACTGCAGAGATATTATATGTATAGATTTGAAATGTCGCATGACGTCACGCCTAGGTACAATTTTACTTAGAAGTGACGTCACGACCCCCTCTCCCGAACTTTGCCGCGCTTTATCTTTGTAATTTTTTGGTTGATTGACAAAAGAAAAATAATCCATTATTTTATGATAATCTAGCGGATGGATTAAATAGAATGTATCTTTTTACCCAGTCGTCATTCATTATTTATATTTTAGAGTTTTCTATTTACATCACTTAAAATTACAAGATGACGTTAATTTTTACAAAAATACAAAAAAAATATTTGCCATTCATGCGACCTCTAATCACGGAGAAGCTTCTTCTGACGTCACAGAGTTTGCATTTGTGTGAGATGTCCCGTGTCTGTGTATGAAAAATTCCACAGATTTGAATGACAGCAAATGTCAAATGTACAAAGTACGTCATTTCTCCCGTGCTGGTCAGGTACAGATTGCTGAATATGCAAAGCACTCGGACACTAACTAAAATATGCCTGTTTTGTGCAGTCATTGTTCAAATCTCGCTGTCCTCTATACCTTTATCAAATATTAAAGCCCAGAGCTAGCGTGACACGCTTGCGCTTGCGACCAAGAAATGTATCTTTTAAGCTTCCGAAATTTTCCTTGCTAGCACGAAGGGTTGCTTTAAACATGCCGCTTCCAAGATATAGAACGATCTGCCGCCTCCAGTCTCGAAATGCTCTGTATTGTTCAGTCACGACCTTTAGAAAACAACTTTTAAATGTATTATTAACGAAACAGGCGGGGAGTATATAGATCTTCCAAACAGTGCTAACGGGAAAGGAAAAAATAGGAACATATTTTAGGCTTTAAAATTAATGGTTTATATAATATACTTATTTAATACTTTTACAAATGTCTAGGGTGTTAGGTGCTTCACACATTTCTTAAAATGAATTAATGTTATGTTATGTTGTAATAAAAGGCTACGACAGAATACCAGCGATGCAAGGATTTTTTTTCCTAGCATCATTAGCTGAGTCTGAGTCCTAGACCCATTTGTCTCATTAATTACTTTTATACATGTTTTGTTAATATTTCTATGTATTTTTTTTGAGACAAGCAAATAATTTTTATTATTATGATAAGCAAGCTCAAAATTGCACAGCGCGCTATGGAAAGGGCTATGCTTGGTGTTTCTTTGCGAGATCAAATCAGAAATGAGGAGATCCCTTCAATCAGGGACTTAGAGCATTTGAATGCTCTAAGTCCCTGAACGAATAAATGTAGCTCACATAGCCTGACAGATTAGCAAGCTAAAGTGGCAGTAGGCGGGGCACATAGCACGTAGACCTGACGGCCGATGCTGCAGAAAGGTTCTGGAATGGAGGCCACGTACCGGCAAACGCAGCGTGGGACGTCCACCCACAAGGTGGACAGACGACCTGATAAAGTCTGCAGGAAGCCACTGGAAGTGGCCGTTTTCAACAGGCTGATCTGGAAATTACTGGGGGAGGCCTGTGTTCATCAGTGGACTTCCTGTGGCTAAAATGATGATGATGATGATGAATTAATTATGATGAGTTTTTTACTGTAAGGTTTTGCGTGACTAACCTTCCATGCTTATCACACTATTTTTTAGTCATCTGCCTTTTTAATAGCAATAAACGTAAGTGATATTGTTTATTGGAGTCCTTTTTATTTCAGTGTAGCCAGGATAGTCCGCCACGTCGGCGCCTACCTAGGGGAGGCGATGGCAGAACTAACACATGCTGGCCTGCTAGACCCGTCCAAAGTACAGATGATTGGCATCAGCCTGGGAGCCCACACCATGAGCTACATAGCCAAGAAATACCACCAGCTGACCGGCAGAAAGATCGGCAGACTCACCGGCCTAGATCCTGCAGGACCCTGCTTCAGAAACTCAGGCCCAGAAGATAGATTAGACGAGTCAGACGCAGACTTTGTCGACGTTGTCCAAACTAATATAGACGGCTTCGGTATGGCTGCCCCGGTAGGGCATGTCAATTTCTACATCAACGGAGGA
The DNA here is from genome assembly GCA_950371115.1 of Anania fuscalis. Taxonomy (NCBI): domain Eukaryota; kingdom Metazoa; phylum Arthropoda; class Insecta; order Lepidoptera; family Crambidae; genus Anania; species Anania fuscalis. The sequence goes on from OX493333.1 coordinate 3,747,161, forward strand.
GAATTCCAAATAGCTGATGCTAGTTTTTTATCTTGCGACATGTTCTGTAGTCATGCTAAGTCATTCTTATTCTGGTTTGCAGCAGTGAATAACCAGAATAAATTTATTGGGGTCAAATGCGATTCGGTTCAGCAGGCTAGATTTAAAAAATGTTATGACAATGTACCTCAGGTCACTAATGTCATGGGCCCAAAGACGGATAAGAGTAAGCCTGGCATTTATTACCTTCCGACAACTAACTCGTTTCCGTATTACTTGGGAAAGAAAGGGTTAAGGAAAGAAAAAAATTACGTCGGAAAGCTTCTGAAGTTCTATGAATCGCCTAGGTATCTTTAATTAAATAAAAATATGTAGGTTAATATTTCTTTCTGTGAAAAAAAAATGTGAGGTGATGAGGTATATAACTGACTGTCATTATGTGAGTACCTAAGTATTTTTAGATTGTTGTGATTATTAACAAAAAGATTTGATTAATTACTCACTCACTCAAATTAAATGGCGAAAGAAATCTATTCTTATTTATGTACCTACTGTATTTTATAATGTAATTCAATGAAATGGTTTTTTACTTGGAAACTTTTGGCGTAGTTCTGATTTCTTTCATTAATTATACCTACTCATAAGTTTAATAAATCTTTATGTCATTGGCTTGTTGATAGCTGTTTCTATAATTTGACTGAATTTTTGACATATAATGAATAATTGTATGGTTTTGACATTGTATTGACTTTCGTTTATTTTATTTTTTGTCATGTGTAGTTTATTTACAACTTAAAAATATTTAAATGATTATTGTTCTAGTTTTATTATTATTAAAAAATGATTTTTCACATGGCATCATGACGGCGAAACATATGAATCAATGAATTAAAATAATTATGATCTGACAGATGTTTTATGCAAATAAATTCTTTCTTTCTTTCTGAAACATGTATTTTGGGGCGCTGAATCCGAATCTGAGGTTTGTTAACAAAATTTCGTGACGCAACATTATGGGGTATTTGATAAACGATACTGAAGCTAAAACTGCAATTATTTAAAATTGTGTCTGTCTGTATCTTGGCTGCGCGTCACGCCGAAACTACTGGATGAATGTAGTCGAGGACATAGTATACTTTTTATCCCGAAATTCAATACGGTTCCCTTGGGAGAGAATGAAAGTCAAAATGTTTTCTTAGTTTTAAACATTAACGCGTAGCCCAATTTCGTTCATTCTTTTTTTGTTACATACTAAGTGCATATATTGTCTCTTAAATGTTTCAAGCGGGTCCATATTGGCTCTCATAAAATTTTTGTTCCTATTTTTGATTTTACTACCGTTTAGTACCGTTTTATTACCGTTAAAACACCTGTATTCTGTCACCTATGTTTTACAAATAAATGATTTGATTTGATTTGATTTAGTGTTCATAATAATCACTTTTTATATATTTTTTTCTCATACATTTTTGTTCATAAATTTTTATTACTACTATCGGAATTCATATTATTTTTATTAATACTTTCATTACTAAGAAATTTTTAATTCATAATTTTGTTTTTCATAATAATTTTCTTCATAACAGTCAGTAATCATAATTTTCTTATTAATAATTGCATTACTGAGAAACTATTCGAATTCAAAATTATATTATTGGTAAAATAAATTTTTCGTGTTAAAATTAAGTTATTGTAAACCGTTAAGTACATGGTAGAGTGGTAGTACCAATTTTAAGGACACATTTTTTGAGCTACTATTGTAAATTAGCGCTCGCCGGCCGCTGCCGCGGCACGCTCGCTCGGCTTCGCGCTTTGTGTGGTCACAGTTCTAACCTAACCTAACCTAGATAAGATTTGTGACAAGTTTAACCATAATTTGATTTGACTCCATCAAGTACTCTTTCGTCGTGAGACGACAGATTAAACAAGACATTGTAAACGTAGACCGGACAATGGTCCTAACTGTTTTTAACGACTATTAGTTATCATAAAATCAGGCCTTCCACCCGTAAGGTTATTTAAACTAACCAGGGTAACCTTAAGAATTTAACTTATGAGACAACCAGTTTCATTTACACTCATGAAATATAAAAACTAATATGAAAATAAATATTAGTGCAAACAAATTTATGATTATTAAAATTATGAATAACAACAATTAGGGAAAAATAACACCTATGATTAAGAAATATATGAAAACATATATTAGTATAAACGAGTTGTATTACCAGTGATATTATGAATTCCGATGATTATGAGTTTCGATCATTAGTATTATCAAAAATTATAAAGAGTGATCATTATGATGTAAAATAGTATGAGAAATATTTTCGTACTTCCGATAATAGGACTTAAAAAGTTATGTGAAATAAAATTAATTAATTTAAAAATCAAAAAACCCGACTGCGTACAAAGTGAACTTAAAAGATGAAACTAAGATTTAAAGAATCAATTTGCAGTCTGAGGCTCCAAATCTGGGGGCACGGTAGTGCCTTTTCATATCAGGAACTTTACTACTAGTAAAACTTGCTATACTAATATGCGTAGGCGTCCCCGATATGTTTTTTCCTCTGGCGGGCCTCCTGACGTCAGGAAAAGTTAATTTAGTGTTTTTCATTAATCCGAGGGTTTTCTGATTAAAACAATATTAATTCATTCATTTATTAGGGTAAGCTAATAAAACACTAATATTTCAAAATTATACTTAAAAAAAAGTTTAATTAAAAACTCAAAAACCGACTTCAAAATGAAACTAAAAAGCGTAAAATAATATTGACTAAAACATACCTAATCAGTTCTTTTTGGAGTCGGTGCCAGCCATCGAAAGTTAAAATGTGTTTATTCGCATCGACTCCAAAAAGAACTGATTAGGTATGTTTTAGTCAATATTATTTTTCGCTTTTAGTTTCATTTTGAAGTCGGTTTTTAGTTTTTAATTAAACTTTTTTTATTTTACAATTTTAAGTGTTAAGTCCTCAATTTTTCCCTCCTAACTTCGCCAAAAATTACTTTACAGCAAAGTAACTTTAACTAATATTGGTCCTCTATGGACCCCACATCCAATGGTATGATAAAAATAAGGTGTTATATAGGATCAATTTTTCGACGAAAATTTTCAAGTCTTAAGAAAAGGATTTACCTACACTCCAACATAATAGGATAAGGTCTCGCGTTAAATAACAAGTTAAATTAAGAAAAAACTTTTAATTTTTTTTTCGTTACTGGGTGTGCGGGTACGCCCCCAGTAAATAAAAATTGGCAAAAATTGGCGGTCTGGTACCTCATAAGCTCCACGTCTGCTCAACACACTGCGAAATACGTTCTTTCGACAAATTGCAGTATTATCTTCTAACTTCTATCCGTTAAGGAGTTCTGTGGCTTCCATCATCAGGTCAGCAACATGACATGATGATTACCAGACCCAAAAATCAGCATCGAGTCAGAAAATATAATTCTGTATTTTAAAAACGATTGTCGATAACCGGACCGGAATAAAATATAAAAAAAAAATGTGATACAGAGGATCAGACCGGAAAAGAAAATATTATAAAATAAAACATATTCCCTAGGGTATCGGATTCGGGGGATCCGACCGCAATAACTTATAAAGCTCGGGAATCACCCCATCTATGCGCCTGTTCGATCCATACTTCCAGTAATATATAGTAGATATATCGACACCTGCAAGGAAGAACATTGTAACTCAGTTTTAGGCATTTTACAGGAGAGCGCGACAAAGTTTCAAAAAATTCTCACCGATTTCGGATAAGTCCGTATGCCAATCGATCTTGAACGTTCAAGTTAACATGGTAAGACCTAAACTTTTTTGTTATTGTGATGCGATAAATGTATATAATATAAGATTTATTGTATGTTTTTGTAAGTTACAATCAAATTCATCCATGTACGTTATAAAATTGTAACATTGTAACTCAGACTTACAGTCATATATTGTATGAAATAGGGTTACATATTACAAGGCCTAAAGTTGAATGGCCTAAGGTCATAAAACCTATGGATAAAAGACCTAATTTCAAAATACCTAATGTCATGAGACCTAAACGTTGTTAGACCTACTTTTGCAATGTCTTAGATTTAAACATCTCACAACGGAATAGCACTTGAGGGTATCAGGTTATCAATGTATATCTAAAGTGGTCACAAATCTCATCTAGGTTAGGTTAGGTTAGAACAGTGACCACACAAAGCGCGAAGCCGGGCGAGCGTAGTAAGCGTGCCGCGGCAGCGTCCGGCGAGCGCCTAATTACAATTTCATCTCAAAATTTGTATCATTGTAAACCATTATAGTACTATAACGGTTTACAATATTAGAAGGTAGGTACTACTAGTACTAAGCACTATACTATAACTGTTAAAATGGATTTTTTTAAACGAAAAATTTAATTTGTGCGGTCACTGTTCTAACCTAACCTAACCCAGATGAGATTTGTGATAAGTTTAGACATTTTTGTTACGTTTGTTGCATTTCGTTTGTAAAGTTTAAAAAATATTATTCAACCGATTCAATATTATTCAAGCCGCGGCACGCTAACTACGCTCGCCCGGCTTCGCGCTTTGTGTGGTCACTGTTCTAACCTAACCTAACCCAGATGAGATTTGTGATAAGTTTAGACATTTTTGTTACGTTTGTTGCATTTCGTTTGTAAAGTTTAAAAAATATTATTCAAATATTTGTTCTAAATACTCCTCTACCTACTACTTAATTTTTCTAATAATTGTATGTCTGAAATCCATTTTTTAAATAGTTCAAAGTATGCGTTTAGGGCTACAATTAGAAAAAAAATGTAGTTTAATTAAAAAACAGTCTTTATTATAATTAATTTATCACTACAACCAGTAATATACATTTTTCGAAATTATATATAACGTGAAAATGATAAAATTTTAAAGAAATATGCTAGAAAAAATCATAGTCGATATTTTCTAGTATTAAAAAAAATCGTGAAACATTAGCATTGAAAATACAAATTCATAAAAACAAATATCGTAAAAACGATTCATCTGATTCTGTATAAATAGGAACTTTATCCATACCCATTTGCCAGTGGATTTACAAAATATTATTAAATTTCAAAAGGTTTGCGAATTGATTTATCTGATTAAGTAGGTACTTAATGACTTAATCAGAATCAGATGAATCATTTCGCCATGTGGCAGTCATGTGCGGTAATGCCATGTAATAACTATGGTATGTTTATGGAATAGGCTAAGTAATTCTTTGTACTTGGCTGTCTTTAAGGGTAAAGGAGCATTATAGGTCTTTGGAATATTGCTCGGTAACTATCCTACTCTATCATTGTTTTGAGGTCCTTCAGCAGATTGTTGTTTAGCTGCTCGATGGGGAATTGTGTGTAGCTGTGTGAAACCGCGTTTCTGTTCTGCTTATTATCAGTGGTAGGTAACACACACTGGTTTTACCTTTAAGTACTGAGGTATTTTAGACGAGAAAATGTTGTTATAGTGCAGTCATTGGCTGTCTATACAATCAATGTCAAAAAAAAATTGTACATCTTCGATCTCAAAAGAAAAAAGCCAGTTGGCAGAGTGGGTCTTTCCTTTTGAAGATTTGCCAACGAAAGAGAAAAATCGAAGCGAAGAATTGGTAAAAAGTGGTTGAACATTAAGGACAGTGACTGCAGATTGGTACGTCAACACTTGCTTGCCCAGTCTTAGAAAGAGTTCGTGAAAAGTGTCCTCGAAGCAATCTCTTCCTTCACCCCGGTGAAGGATGTTTTGTCCCGACAAAACATCCTCACATTCCGCTAGGGTAACAGAAAACTATTTGAAGGCTTCAAATGTGAAACTAATGACGCATCCGCCTTATAGCCCGGGACTCTCACCTACGACTTCTTTTTGTTTGAACAATTAAGTACAAACGTAAAGGCACACTTTTTACGAGCCCTGAATCGGTCGAAGGTCCCATGGAAGTCTGGTCCAACTAATAAACACTTTTTAACTATTTTTGTTAAAAGTTTTTATTTAATGATTTTCTGTGGATATAAATAAGATAAGTATTAAAATCTGAAAGTGAACAATGAATCACCCCTATTTTCCCATCCTTAGGGTAAGTTTTTTTTTCAAATTTTTTGGACCAATATCGAGGTATACTCTATCTAAAAATAATAATTATCAAAATCGGATTATTAAAAAGTAATGCGTGGTCAAACATTACAATCAGTGAGTGAACAATAAATTATCCCCTGTTTTGCTACCCTTAGGGTTGGATTTTTTTTCCAAATTTATATGTGATCAACTTCGGGCTATACTCTTTCTAATAAAAGAAGAATTATCAAAATCGGACTACTCTGTAAAAAGTTATGCGTGATCATACGTAAAAAATATATATAATTATCCGTTTTTTCGTCGGTTAATTAGTGTAAAATACAATAAATGTAAAATAATAAAAGGTAAAATAATAAAAGGTAAAAACCTCATGTTATGATTCATTTTACATTTTTCAACAAAAAAAATCCCATTTTGGTCACATAGTAAAAGAGATTTATCAATTTAAGAAAATAATACTCATATTTTTTTGGCTAGTTTTTTTAAGTATTATACCATTTTAGAATCCATTTTAGAATCTTGATTAGTTGCGTTAATTAAAAAAAAACTTGCCATGGTAGTGACCATACTTGTTTATACTACGATCAGTGAAAGTGCACTGAAAGTAAAAGTCTTTCAAAATTTTAGGGAAAAAATAATTTTGATTTATTTTTGTGTAAAAACTACTGGCATTTTTGGATATTTTAGAATTGCGATGGATAACAGTACTATTTAGGTTGTCGATACAAAAATAATAATAGAAATATTTGAACAATTGTGGTCATGGTAGTCATAAATGTCATAAGGGGTGTCAATTATCAAGGATTATCATTTTTAATTGTAAATTAAAAAATAATAGAGGTATTTTTTTTTAATTTTTCATTGAGTAGTCATAAGCAGGCCCACTATCTGGTGCCGTTTTATCGTTGAATTTTAGGACCCCCTGTATATGAGAGGTCGATTTCTTTACGAACCTTTCTTCGCTTTTTTCATCACAATATTTTAATTCTGTAAAAAACAAAGTCACGCTTTTACGCCTCATTCCGGATCTGATTTTAACGAAATGGTTTAGGGATAGACTAGAACTTGGAAAAAGCTTGTAGGGATGAAAGTTTGTATGGGAGTTCGTCATAATCGTAAAAAGGTAAATAAATTGCTGGGGTGCGCCTTATTTCACATAACTTTTTAAGCCCCATTATCGGAAGTCCGAAAATATTCCTTATACTATTTTACATCATGATCACTCTTTATAATTTATGTTAATACTAATGATCGCGAAACTCATAATCATAGGAATTCATAATATCTCTAGTAATACAACTCGTTTATACCAATATTTGTTTTTATATATTTCTTAATCATAGGTGCTATTTTTCCTAATTGTTGCTTTTCATAATAATAATAATTATAAATTGGTTTGCACTAATATTTATTTTCATATAGTTTGTAATCATAAGTGTAAATGAAACTGGTTATCTCATAAGTTAAATTCTTAAGGTTACCCTGGTTAGTTTAAATAACCTTTATGATATTTCATAGTCGTTAAACGGCTAGGACCGTTGTTAGGTCTACGTTTACAATATCTTAATTTAAGTCGTCTGACGACGATAGATTACTTGATGGAGTCAAATCAAATTATGGTTAAACTTGTCACAAATCTCATCTAGGAACAGTGACCACACAAATTATATTATATATATTAAATATATATAACGCTAAATTACAATATACGTTTTAAAATTGTGTCATTAAAATTGGTACTAACACTCTACTATGTACTTAACGGTTAACAATGACTTAATTTTTACACGGAAAAAAATATTTTACCAATAAAATAATTATGAGTTTGAATAGTTTCTTAGTAATGCAATTATTATTAAGAAAATTATGATTATTGACTGTTATGAAGAAAATTATTATGAAAAACAAAATTATGAGTTGCAACATTTCTTAGTAATGAAAGTATTAATAAAAATTATATGAGAAATGTCTGTTATGAGTTTCGATAGTAGTAATAAAAATTTATGAACAAAAAAAGTACCTATGAGAACAAAGATTATGAAAATTGATTATTATGAACACAAAACGGTAGTAAAATCAAAAATAGGAACAAAAATTTTATGAGAGCCAATATGTACCCAAATTGCTGCCCAAAGCGTTTTTTGAAATTTTGACCTGTGTGGAAACGAAAAGTCGTGCGAAACTCTAAAAAGAGTCACGCTTTTAGACCTGTTTGTCTTTTGATAAAAAAACGCGGGAGTTTCAAATCCAAAGTAAAAAGCTTCTTTCTCGATAAATACTTCAGCGCGTAGACCACGAAACATATCAAATATCCTGAAGTCCACGCGAACGAAGTCGCGGGCACAGCTAGTATAAAAGAAACACCGGACGCAGTTTAAAAGCAGTACCAGAATTGGACAAAGCACATTGTGACTAATCAGCAGTTGACATTGGACGTGTGCAAACTTTTGGCGGGAGATAACACAGTTCCGAATTCAAAATTTAACTTTAAATAATTGAAGAGAAGCTAAAAAGATTTTAACGACCATTGCAATCTCTTTTGTTTTTTGAAAGTGAAAATGTCTTCTTTTACCTTTTTCGGCTGTCAAATACTAGTACTGGCCAGTATTTTCGGAGTTGTGACTGCGATGTACAGTAGCAAGGCTTTAGAAGGATATCCCGGAGGATACTTGGCAGACTGTAAGTTATTAAATTATTTACAAAATTGAAAGACATGTTAAACTGACCGCATTTGGACCCAAATCCAATAGACTTCCAAAGGCTGTTCATGATAAAAATAGTCCAATCACAGCCTTATTTCCAATGAATTACTTTTGTTTCTTCGTCTATCAGGTAGATTATGAAAAAGTATTGGACACGTATTTTTTCTTTTTTTTACATTATTAAAATATAACAGAGTTATATTGATTTGAAATGTCGCATGACGTTACGCCTAGGTACAATTTTTACTTGTGACGTCTGACGTTTGTAAAAGTGACGTCATGAGCCTCCTTTCCCAAACTTTCCGCGCTGTATACAAAAGAAAAATATGAGTCCACTTTTTTTCGTTAATCTAACTAACGAAATAAAAATAATTTCATTTTCCTTACCGATTCGTCATCTCTATTATTAATTTACTAGCTTTTGTCCGCGACTTCATCCTCATGGAATAGATACTTAGGACAACATTTTTTATGAAAGGAAAGTACTTAATTCGCAAATAACAATACAAACTGGCATACTCTATAGTAAATTGCTGATTTAAAAACATTTTATAACTATTTTTTGCACATTATGCGAATTTGATACTTGTGAAAACTTTCATACGTAATAGGTCGAAATTAAAAATATAACCGCTGGATTTAATGTTTGCTTACTTTTTATCAAGTGCCTGAATACAAAGTTCCAATTCAAATTCAAATTGTTTATTGCACACATGTGGTTAGAAAGATGTTTTACATTTCGATAAGTCTTATAACATGTAGGGGAGATGTGCCTAAAGCGGGCACCGAGCCTAAAGAGGGCACTCTCGATAATATTAAAAATTTCCTAAAAAGCGCGCGCTCTCCACACGACACAGTAATCCCCGCACCCCGCGCACCTCGCGTCATTCGTTGAGTTCACCAGCGAGCACGAAATTACGAGCTGCGATAAAAAAATATTTTGGGTGGATTTTTGAAAAATATCACAAGTTAGGTCTCATGCGTTCTCTCTTTTTTGTTGATTACAATGTTATAATCGATTTATTTAAGTGAATAAGTGGTTATCTCATTATACACCGGTAGTGTTTAACGTCACGTGTCTTAATGTTTTTGAGGTTAAAATTTGTTAGGATAAATCAAGTGTCGAAAAAGGCAAAGCGGGCAGGGTAAAGCGGGCACGTGCGGGAACAATATATTTAATAAGATTAACCATAAATATTGATTGACGTTTATTATGTGTTATAATTGTTAGAAGATATAAAGATTTTATGGTAAATGGGCATCTCAGTTTATTTTATTTAAAGTATTATATCAGAGATAAAGACTAAACTTTGGATATTTTATTATTAATATGTAGAATGCTCTACTTAAGCTAAGTTTCTTTATTGAAATTGTGTTAGTATTGCAAATTTGTAATATTAATAGTTGTAATAGTAATATTGTTTGTTTCCTTTATTCCACTGTTTTTTTTAAACCTATGGATGTAAATTAACTATGCCCGCTTTATCCTAAACGGGTGCCCGCTTTAGGCACCCCCCTCGGGCAAAGCGGGCATTCGTAGAGGTTTCGTAATTTGCTTACAAGTATATATTTTTTAGGTTTTTGATAAATCTAACTATACTCCATTCAAAAGCGATGAATAATGGACCTATTAGCGAAAAAATAATAATCTAGCTAAGTTTTAAACCATTTTGTCATCAAATTTCCCTAAAGGTGCCCGCTTTAGGCCCACCTCCCCTAACCCTGGTTGGTTATAGCAAATTAATAAATAAGAATTACATAAAGCTTTTTAAAAATAAACAACACACAATGAAATTTAAGTATTATTTTGTTGGTATCCTTTAAGGCTTTTCCTCGAAAAACTCCTGCAGATTATAGTAACATTTATGAATAAGATATTCTTTTAAAGTTAGGTTGAATTTGTGTATGTTTTTTATTTCTTTTATGTGTGCAGGGATTTTGTTATAAATTCTTATAGCGTTTGTGTGAGGTCCGTTTTGGTGAATATTTAATTTTGAGTTCGGAAAGGCTAATTTCTGACTTTGTCTTAAATTTGGTGGTCTGGAGAAGGAGGTAGGAAAGAGGTGCATATTTTTTTTGACAAATTTACATATTTCGTTTATATACATAGATGTAAGTGTTGGAATTTTGAATTTATTAAAGTAAGGCCTACAGCTCGTCCTTTCGTCTTTTTTTGCTAATATTCTGATGCATTTTTTTGTCCTCTCTTTAGTTGAAACAGAGCATAGGTGAACCTTGCCAGTTTAATGGAGGTGTTCATAATGTGGTTTTTCCAGTTGAGATAAGTGTCTATTTTTATTCCTAATAAAAATATTTTTTTTTACAGTTTCTTTTTTTGATTTTGAAAAGTGAAATCTCTATTTAAAGGTTTCCTTTGGTAGGGTCTGAAATGCATTATTTTAGTTTTATTTAAGTTAAAGAGTAAGTTATAATCTTTTAGCCATGATGCTATGTTTGATAATTTATTTTCTAATCACGTATTTAGCTCAGTGGAATTTGTGCATGAAAAAGGCACTGACAAGTCATCTGCGAACATAACTCCTGTTGAGTCGAGTAGTAGGTCGTATAGACGAGAAACAATATACATCCGATAACACTGCCCTGGGGGATGGATCCGTTTATGTCTATTTTTTCCGATCTTACATTGGTCACCGATCCGGAGTCGGAATTGAAGTGCTCTATCTCCACGAATTGGACACGTTTTTTTAGATATGATATGAACTTGATATTTTTTTTTTAAGTATATCATGTGAGACACTGTCGTAAGCCTTACTCATATCCAGCAGTATACCTATAGCACGTTTCTTGTCATTTATTGTATTAAGGATTTTTGATATGTACTTATAAACAGCTGTTGTCGTAGATTTATTTTTCCGAAATCCGTTTTGGTTTCGCGTTTTTGGCGAAAGAGTACAGTCGCCAGGGCCATAGCCATTTCAAATAATTTTGCGAAAGTCGGTAGGAGAGCATTACGGCGGTAATTATTTTTATCGGCTGTGTCACCTTTTTTGTGTATAGGCCTAATGATTGCTATTTCAATTGGTCCGTGACAGTTGCTTCGGCAAACGATTGATTTATTAAGGTAGTCAGTGGTGTCACTAACTCATCAGCACATTTTTAAATTAAAATAGGTGGTACGTCATCATACTCAAAGCTTCTCTTGTTTTTCAAATCCTAAAAAAAGCCCTTAACCTCCCGTGAATCCACGGGCCGCAGGTACTATCGCGGCCTCCGACGCCTTACCGCTTTGTAGAAATATTCCTGTGAAACCGCATCGCGCCGGACACGCCCCAACCCGCCCTGATTGGTTATGCATTTTACTACGTTCACTATAACCAATTAGATACATAGAAGCTTGCTGGCACTAGCCTAAACACCTATTGTCTTGATTGAACCCGAAACATAAATGAACGTAGAACGTGGCTTGAAGTGAGTGACAATGAGGTGCTTGCAAGCGATTTTAGCTTTAAGACTGGTCAGGCGTCGGAGACCGCGATATTACATTGAGTTGCTGGCGGGCACGGTAGTAGCGCGGTGGCGGGAGTAATTCGCTGCCAGCGCGTTATTGGCACCTTCACTACCTACTGATGCAAATTACTTGTTGAACAAGTTTGCTATTGTATATGAGTCCGCTATATTATAGTTACTTTGTTGTGTTAATTTTATGTTACGAATGCTCTGTTTAGGTAATTTGTTCGTAGTTTCCTTTTCGACGTGCCACATAGACTTTGTTATGTTGTTTCTAATAATGATGAACTCCCATACAAACTTTCATCCCTTTTTTCAAACCCTTCATACCACTTATGACAACAAAATGTAGCTTAGGTCCTTTTCTAGTCTATTTTTTTACAAAATTATATCCTAGTCGGTTCCGAGGTTAGCGCGGAAACGTGACTTTACGCAATAAAGGGCAAATAGTAGCCCATTTACCTTCCTAAACTCTAGTCTATCTCTGTAACAAATTTCATTAAAATCGGTTCAGTAGTTTAGGGATGAAGGCGTGACAGACAGAGAGATAGAGTTACTTTAGTATTTATAATATTAATATGGATTTTCTGTTATTAATAGTTTACCAGAAAAGATAGTTATTGTTGTTCGAGTTATTCAAAACTTTACTTTGAAGTTTGAACTAACACATCCTTATAGACACGAAACATATCCAACATATCCTTATCCATTCTTCTTTTGGTCTTAACAAGTTACATGTTTGTCCAAGTCAATGTTAAAATTTATTTACATGGCAAACACTTGCATTTTTAATATTTTCAAGCTTAAAACATTCATTGTTTTGAATAGACGTGTTTTTTTTACAATTATTTGTCTTGTCGACACATTCACACTTCCCCCTGTTCAAAATGAGTATTTGGTAAATATTTTTATGACCTCCCGACCATTATATACCTCCATGGCTGGTTTAGTGACTGGTTCAACCACTCGGTCAAAAATGGATTTTTTTTAAATCATTTTTGTAATACAGGGTGTTTGGAGTACACAGCAAAATAAATCAATACAAACAAAATTTACAAGGAGTCAACATCGAAATCATGATTGAAAAAATCGCTGCTCCATATATTATCATCGAGGTACAGCGTTAGTTTCGTAGTTTGTATGGGGCAACAAAAACAGAATGCGATTTAAAAGTTGAACCCATAGAATTTTTTTATTGTATCCATGAACAAACTAACCTCCTTAAATTTAGCTACTATTAAATACCACACACGTCCATTTATATTTTCAGTAATATTGTTATCTACATGTTCTCATTGAAAACAATCCTTTCCAGGCCCCAACATAACTATGCCTATACCAAAGGAAGACCTCAAAAAGCTTTACTTAATAGTCCACGGCGCGGGGTCTTCAGAGAGGATTAGGTACAACTACTATCAGACTGGTCTCTTGGCAAATGACCCTTATATGGACTGGTCTAAAAAGACCGTAGTGTATGTGGGGGGTTACATGACTAGCCCCAGTCTTATAGACGCGAGAACCATAGAAGCACATTATACCAAAATGGGATATAACGTGTGGTTGCTAGATGCAATTCACTTTTTTGTTGGGGTATATCCTAGGTAAGTATTTAATTATTTTGTTTAATTTTGCTGGAAAGTGTGTTCAATTAATATTAATAACAGGTATTTAAAGTACGAAAAATATTAAAAAGGATGACTACTTACTTTTTTTTCTTCGTCTATCGGGAATATTACTAAAAAGTATTGGACACGTATTTTTTCTTTTTTCACATAACCAAAAGACTGCAGAGATATTATATGTATAGATTTGAAATGTCGCATGACGTCACGCCTAGGTACAATTTTACTTAGAAGTGACGTCACGACCCCCTCTCCCGAACTTTGCCGCGCTTTATCTTTGTAATTTTTTGGTTGATTGACAAAAGAAAAATAATCCATTATTTTATGATAATCTAGCGGATGGATTAAATAGAATGTATCTTTTTACCCAGTCGTCATTCATTATTTATATTTTAGAGTTTTCTATTTACATCACTTAAAATTACAAGATGACGTTAATTTTTACAAAAATACAAAAAAAATATTTGCCATTCATGCGACCTCTAATCACGGAGAAGCTTCTTCTGACGTCACAGAGTTTGCATTTGTGTGAGATGTCCCGTGTCTGTGTATGAAAAATTCCACAGATTTGAATGACAGCAAATGTCAAATGTACAAAGTACGTCATTTCTCCCGTGCTGGTCAGGTACAGATTGCTGAATATGCAAAGCACTCGGACACTAACTAAAATATGCCTGTTTTGTGCAGTCATTGTTCAAATCTCGCTGTCCTCTATACCTTTATCAAATATTAAAGCCCAGAGCTAGCGTGACACGCTTGCGCTTGCGACCAAGAAATGTATCTTTTAAGCTTCCGAAATTTTCCTTGCTAGCACGAAGGGTTGCTTTAAACATGCCGCTTCCAAGATATAGAACGATCTGCCGCCTCCAGTCTCGAAATGCTCTGTATTGTTCAGTCACGACCTTTAGAAAACAACTTTTAAATGTATTATTAACGAAACAGGCGGGGAGTATATAGATCTTCCAAACAGTGCTAACGGGAAAGGAAAAAATAGGAACATATTTTAGGCTTTAAAATTAATGGTTTATATAATATACTTATTTAATACTTTTACAAATGTCTAGGGTGTTAGGTGCTTCACACATTTCTTAAAATGAATTAATGTTATGTTATGTTGTAATAAAAGGCTACGACAGAATACCAGCGATGCAAGGATTTTTTTTCCTAGCATAATTTGCTGAGTCTGAGTCCTAGACCCATTTGTCTCATTAATTACTTTTATACATGTTTTGTTAATATTTCTATGTATTTTTTTTTGAGACAAGCAAATAATTTTATTATTATTATAAGCAAGCTCAAAATTGCACAGCGCGCTATGGAAAGGGCTATGCTTGGTGTTTCTTTGCGAGATCAAATCAGAAATGTGGAGATCCCTGAACTTAGAGCATTCAAATGCTCTAAGTCCCTGAACGAATAAATGTAGCTCACATAGCCTGACAGATTAGCAAGCTGAAGTGGCAGTAGGCGGGGCACATAGCACGTAGACCTGACGGCCGATGCTGCAGAAAGGTTCTGGAATAGAGGCCACGTACCGGCAAACGCAGCGTGGGACGTCCACCCACAAGGTGGACAGACGACCTGACAAAGTCTGCAGGAAGCCGCTGGAAGTAGGCCGTTTCCAACAGGCTGATTTGGAAATTACTGGGGGAGGCCTGTGTTCATCAGTGGACTTCCTGTGGCTAAAATGATGATGATGATGATGATGAATTAATTATAATGAGTTTTTTTACTGTAAGGTTTTGCGTGACTAACCTTCCATGCTTATCACACTATTTTTTAGTCATCTGCCTTATTAATAGCAATAAATGTAAGTTTTATTGTTTATTGGAGTCATTTTTATTTCAGTGTAGCCAGGATAGTCCGCCACGTCGGCGCCTACCTAGGGGAGACGATGGCAGAACTAACACATGCTGGCCTGCTAGACCCGTCCAAAGTACAGATGATTGGCATCAGCCTGGGAGCCCACACCATGAGCTACATAGCCAAGAAATACCACCAGCTGACCGGCAGAAAGATCGGCAGACTCACCGGCCTAGATCCTGCAGGACCCTGCTTCAGAAACTCAGGCCCAGAAGATAGATTAGACGAGTCAGACGCAGACTTTGTCGACGTTGTCCAAACTAATATAGACGGCTTCGGTATGGCTGCCCCGGTAGGGCATGTCAATTTCTACATCAACGGAGGAGAATTCCAAATAGCTGATGCTAGTTTTTTATCTTGCGACATGTTCTGTAGTCATGCTAAGTCATTCTTATTCTGGTTTGCAGCAGTGAATAACCAGAATAAATTTATTGGGGTCAAATGCGATTCGGTTCAGCAGGCTAGACTTAAAAATTGTTATGACAATGTACCTCAGGTCACTAATGTCATGGGCCCAAAGACGGATAAGAGTAAGCCTGGCATTTATTACCTTCCGACAACTAACTCGTTTCCGTATTACTTGGGAAAGAAAGGGTTAAGGAAAGAAAAAAATTACATCGGAAAGCTTCTGAAGTTCTATGAATCGCCTAGGTATCTTTAATTAAATAAAAATATGTAGGTTAATATTTCTTTCTGTGAAGAAAAAATGTGAGGTGATGAGGTATATAACTGACTGTCATTATGTGAGTACCTAAGTATTTTTAGATTGTTGTGATTATTAACAAAAAGATTTGATTAATTACTCACTCACTCAAATTAAATGGCGAAAGAAATCTATTCTTATTTATGTACCTACTGTATTTTATAATGTAATTCAATGAAATGGTTTTTTACTTGGAAACTTTTGGCGTAGTTCTGATTTCTTTCATTAATTATACCTACTCATAAGTTTAATAAATCTTTATGTCATTGGCTTGTTGATAGCTGTTTCTATAATTTGACTGAATTTTTGACATATAATGAATAATTGTATGGTTTTGACATTGTATTGACTTTCGTTTATTTTATTTTTTGTCATGTGTAGTTTATTTACAACTTAAAAATATTTAATTGATTATTGTTCTTGTTTTATTATTATTAAAAAATGATTTTTCACATGCCATCATGATGGCGAAACATATGAATCAATGAATTAAAATAATTATGATCTGACAGATGTTTTATGCAAATAAATTCTTTCTTTCTTTCTGATACATGTATTTTGGGGCGCTGAATCCGAATCTGAGGTTTGTTAACAAAATTTCGTGACGCAACATTATGGGGTATTTGATAAACGATACTGAAGCTAAAACTGCAATTATTTAAAATTGTGTCTGTCTGTATCTTGGCTGCGCGTCACGCCGAAACTTCTGGATAAATTCAGTCGAGGACATAGTATACTTTTTATCCCGAAATTCAATACGGTTCACTTGGGAGAGAATGAAAGTCAAAATGTTTTCTTAGTTTTAAACATTAACGCGTAGCCCAATTTCGTTCATTCTTTTTTTGTTACATACTAAGTGCATATATTTTGTTTCTTAAATGTTTCAAGAGGGTCCATATTGGCTCTCATAAAATTTTTGTTCCTATTTTTGATTTTACTACCTTTTAGTACCGTTAAAACACCTGTATTCTGTCACCTATGTTTTACAAATAAATGATTTGATTTGATTTAGTGTTCATAATAATCACTTTTCATATATTTTTTTCTCATACATTTTTGTTCATAAATTTTTATTACTACTATCGGAATTCATATCAGACAGTTTTCATATTATTTTTATTAATACTTTCATTACTAAGAAATTTTTCAATTCATAATTTTGTTTTTCATAATAATTTTCTTCATAACAGTCAGTAATCATAATTTTCTTATTAATAATTGCATTACTGAGAAACTATTCGAATTCAAAATTATATTATTGGTAAAATAAATTTTTCGTGTTAAAATTAAGTTATTGTAAACCGTTAAGTACATAGTAGAGTGGTAGTACCAATTTTAAGGACACATTTTTTGAGCTACTATTGTAAATTAGCGCTCGCCGGCCGCTGCCGCGGCACGCTCGCTCGGCTTCGCGCTTTGTGTGGTCACAGTTCTAACCTAACCTAACCTAGATAAGATTTGTGACAAGTTTAACCATAATTTGATTTGACTCCATCAAGTACTCTTTCGTCGTGAGACGACAGATTAAACAAGACATTGTAAACGTAGACCGGACAATGGTCCTAACTGTTTTTAACGACTATTAGTTATCATAAAATCAGGCCTTCCACCCGTAAGGTTATTTAAACTGACCAGGGTAACCTTAAGAATTTAACTTATGAGACAACCAGTTTCATTTACACTCATGAAATATAAAAACTAATATGAAAATAAATATTAGTGCAAACAAATTTATGATTATTAAAATTATGAATGACAACAATTAGGGAAAAATAACACCTATGATTAAGAAATATATGAAAACATATATTAGTATAAACGAGTTGTATTACCAGTGATATTATGAATTCCGATGATTATGAGTTTCGATCATTAGTATTATCAAAAATTATAAAGAGTGATCATTATGATGTAAAATAGTATGAGAAATATTTTCGTACTTCCGATAATAGGACTTAAAAAGTTATGTGAAATAAAATTAATTAATTTAAAAATCAAAAAACCCGACTGCGTACAAAGTGAACTTAAAAGATGAAACTAAGATTTAAAGAATCAATTTGCAGTCTGAGGCACCAAATCTGGGGGCACGGTAGTGCCTTTTCATACCAGGAACTTTACTACTAGTAAAACTTGCTATACTAATATGCGTAGGCGTCCCCGATATGTTTTTTCCTCTGGCGGGCCTCCTGACGTCAGGAAAAGTTAATTTAGTGTTTTTCATTAATCCGAGGGTTTTCTGATTAAAACAATATTAATTCATTCATTTATTAGGGTAAGCTAATAAAACACTAATATTTCAAAATTATACTTAAAAAAAAGTTTAATTAAAAACTCAAAAACCGACTTCAAAATGAAACTAAAAAGCGTAAAATAATATTGACTAAAACATACCTAATCAGTTCTTTTTGGAGTCGGTGCCAGCCATCGATTAGGTATGTTTTAGTGAATATTATTTTTCCCTTTTAGTTTCATTTTGAAGTCGGTTTTTAGTTTTTAATTAAACTTTTTTTATTTTACAATTTTAAGTGTTAAGTCCTCTATTTTTTCCCTCCTAACTTCGCCAAAAATTACTTTACAGCAAAGTAACTTTAACTAATATTGGTCTTCTATGGACCCCACATCCAATGGTATGATAAAAATAAGGTGTTATATAGGATCAATTTTTCGACGAAAATTTTCAAGTCTTAAGAAAAGGATTTACCTACACTCCAACATAATAGGATAAGGTCTCGCGTTAAATAACAAGTTAAATTAAGAAAAAACTTTTAATTTTTTTTTCGTTACTGGGTGTGCGGGTACGCCCCAGTAAATAAAAATTGGCAAAAATTGGCGGTCTGGTACCTCATAAGCTCCACGTCTGCTCAACACACTGCGAAATACGTTCTGTCGACAAATTGCAGTATTATCTTCTAACTCCTATCCGTTAAGGAGTTCTGTGGCTTCCATCATCAGGTCAGCAACATGACATGATGATTACCAGACCCAAAAATCAGCATCGAGTCAGAAAATATATGCAAAACATTATGGGTGCCTATAAAAATTGAGGGTTGCCCTCGATTTCCCAGGGATCCCATCATCAGAATCTGACTTGGTGGAAATGGGACCACCTCGGGAGTATACCCTTTCAAACTAAAAAATAATTTTTGAAATCGGTCCATAATTGACGGCGTAATCGCGTAACAAACATACAAAAAAAAAAACAACAACAACATTCAGACGAATGAGAAAAGAGAACCTCCGCCTTTTTTTTGAAGTCGGTTAAAAATTGATTAGAACTATGGACCTGAGCCTTCTAAGTTAAATAAGTGGACGATGAAATTAATGCCATGTTGAATGATGCTTATACGGTAAAAAGTGCTAACGGATTTCATGTCAAAGGAAAAAATATATTGGAAACGCCTGCGCATATTATCATAGCAAGTTTTTCTATAGTAAAGTTCCTGATATAAAAAAATATATCTAAATAGAAAGGCGTAGGTAAGATTTAAATTTATTTTATTTAGTTACTAAAGGACTATTAAAGTTTGGCATCTATAATCTTAAGGATTTAAAACAGTTTAAATACCACCCGCCAACCTGACGTCAGGTTGGCGGCGGACTTTGTTTTTCGTTTTATTTTGTAGTTGTAGAACTACTTAATCTTTTTGCTTTGCTACCAAATACTACTTAATCACTATTGAATAAAAGAACTTGTTTCATTTGATTTTATGACGTTTGTATGACGTTGTATATAACGGATTATGTCCAGCGTCGGGCGCTCTCCTCCTGGGTAGGGATGCCACCCATCCGGGTTTCCCCGGATTTGTCGTAGTTTGGAAGGCGGTTTGTTATTTATTCTGTTTTATTTCTTTTCCTATTGCGTCTTGCTGATTTAATAATGTAAGCGTATTAGCGTAGTAAGTCTTTGTGCAGCACATATTCTATCTCTTCTCCTATTGGTTGTAATCGTTAATTTTTTTAGCAGCGTACTGTAGGAAGTTTATCAAACGATTGAACACCCTTACAAAATACAGTGTTTTTTTAGAAAACTACTTATTCTTTAATAATTGGTATTAAATTGACATAAGTCTCTCAGCTTTAAATGGATGAACATGATATCTTCATAGATGATAATTTTTTGGGTTATTTCTTGCCATTTATCTGTATTAACAATATACCTAAAATATCTACAGTAGAAGTAAACATGTTGATGGTTCAAGAGTACCACGAAGTGTGGTCATAGTATCGCGTATGACCTGCATATGACATTCAATGAATGAATGAATGAAAATCGTTTATTTGGCACAATTTACAATAATTAAAATTCACGTAATTCCGAGCGGCGATACGCCCAATACGCAGCGCCCCGGGCGCTTGTCATAACTACTCCCAATGTGCCCCAAAATGTCAGCAAACAAGGCGGATTGAACAAAACTAGCACTAGGCACTCTGTTGCCAGCTCACCCACTCGCTCGACCGCCGACCGATTCGATTAACAAGTAAGTGTATGTTTTACATAAACGCGCTTTTTAAAATTTCAAAATTTATTTTTAAAATCAGGGACTTTCAATCGCATTTAGTTTTAGTGTTTTGTCTCGGTCTAGTTGAAATATGTAGGGTAGATGCAATGATGCTAGATTAGCGCATGCGAAGAAACGATTTCAGCGCCCGATCCTCGCGTCCTAGGCTTTTTTTTCCCGACGGACCTGTCGCTGACGGCCCAATGAAAAGACCTTGTCAGCTACAACCGGGCAGAGATGGCGAGCGCTGAAGGCGCTCAGCCTAGGTCCGCCCCACTAGCGGTCTCCACGACCCTCAGGCTCGTACGTGTCGGGCCCCATACTAGCGGGCGCGATCGGGCCAGTGCGGAGTGCGTAAGGCACCCTACCAAGCGGCGAACCCGCCAGTGGTGGCGCCGGCGCGGCCGGGGACTGCCTAGGCAGCCCGGACTGCCGTCGGGCTCCTTTCTGGTGGGTCCAATCTGGGGGTGAACCGGACTCGGGCCTCAAGGGCGCCTCTGTAGGCTCGGACCTCGGCTTGGGCCGTCGTCCGAAGGGTGGACAGGCGCCCTAGGCTGCAGCCTAATTAGCCTAAGGGTTAATCAGGCCCTGCGCACACCCCCCGCCAAGACGAGCCAAGCGAAGCGCAAGGGCACTACCTACCTTTTCTCGAAGTGATTCGTCGATATTTTGAACCCTTACAACTTGGGATTGGATAGTACCAGATCAACAAAATTCTCGGGATTAGTTCCCAATAGCAAACTTGATAAAAATATTAAGTTTCAATTTCGTAGTTTTTTTACTTTAGATTTTATTGATATCTAAAAAAGCCTAATTTCGTCACTGACTCACTGATAGTAATCAAAATTCTTAGGATACTTCCCAATGTCCTGGAAAGCTGAAATTTGATATGTAAGCTAAGATTAGTACCCAAACAACAGAAAAACTATAAAACATGTAACTTCTATCCCCCAAACCCTAAAACTAGGGAATGGGATATTGCAGTATGGGATTTCCTCAAGTAATCTGCTTCGAAAATGATATCAATTCTCCTTAGTGCTTCAAACATAGATATAGAATGTACAAGATAGACAATGTCTCATTGCGAATGATACAAAAACTGTGACTCGTATGTGTGTGTGTGTGTAGTGGTGTTGTTTAAGCCACATATTTATCGATAAATTGCAACCGGGAAAAAAATTAACATAACAAATATTTCTTTAGTAATTGCACAAAAATCTCCCATACCTACAAATGGCTGTCAATATTTTATCGATACTTATGACGTCATTGCTAGTTCAAGCCCTAGTATAAACATGCAATTTACTATTTTAGTTAATATTTTTTGTAATTATGCCTATGACTACGAAATACAAAAACATACCCCAAACAAAGATACTAATCTTTTGTAAAATCTAAGTTCTTTGTCGATTATTATTATGAATTAGACACAATATTGTTTCGAACTTGTTAAATCTATAAAGAATTTTTTGATATAGTAAATGGGAGATTGATAGCCTATTTTAAGGTCTTTAATAAAAAATAAAATAATTTCGTATATTTTTTGTTTTAAGTTTAAAATGTGAAGTAAGTAACACGGAGTAAGTTACTGCGTGATCATGGCGCTTGCAACAGTGCCGAAATATCGGGAACTCAAAAATAAGGTACATGGTAGCAATCCCGTAACAAACTATTCTAACTTCATGATCCGCGGTCCTCGTCCTATTTATATGAAGATTCTACGTGCGACCATAAATTATCAGGTTTCTTTTTACGTATATTGATGAAGTTACATTTATTGATATTAAGAAAAAGCTGATTGCACGTGCAATAATTCTGTAGTGAGTTCAGGTCGAGCTGTAGTTTTTTAAAGTCGTCTATAAAATATGTATGTTGACACCATTCTTAAATAATTCTAAGGCATCATTTATTAAAACTTACACTCTATTTTAGGCCTAATAACCCGGTACAATATCATTTAATAGAAACACTGATTTTTGATTGCTTCAAAATCCATAAAAAGTGAGCCAGTTGAGCTAGGTGGACAGTGACGCCATAACGCGATATTGCCATACAAATTTTATGGAAGAGGTTCGTTTTGACAGCTCATAAAAAGTACGTCCATTGATTGGTGGTGTCAACAAGCCTATTGACCACCTTGCATTATTTTGTGTCGTCTGCATACAGTAGAAGGTGGCTATGATTACAGGCACATCCTATGTCATTTATGTAAAGGGAGAACAACAAAGTACCCAAATAAGATCCTTGGGGAACTCCAGATGGTACTAGTAAAAACTGAGAGGAGAATCCTTTCGAAAAACGGACTGACTTCTATTCCTTATATACGAGTTGATCCACCTAAGAAGGCTACTATGGACACCGGCCTTTTCGAGTTTCGACATTATCATATCATGCTTAATTTTATTAAAAGCTTTCGAAAAGTTGGTGTACACGACATTGACTTGAGAGTTCTTATCAAATTACTCAGCTAAAAAGTCGACTAAATAAAATTATTTAATTAATTTAAAAAAATCTGGGGTGGAACAAGCATGTAGCGGCAGCTCATAAGCAGGCTAGACTAGACTATTTGATGTACATTCTTTATGGAAAACCTTGCAGTGGACCAATATTAGATAGAATGTACCTTAGTCGTAAGATATTTAAATCAAAACTTAAGTATTGTCAGCAGAATCAGGATCAAATTAAAATTAATAATACTTGCATTACAACATTCAGCTAAACATTTTGATAAATTTTGGAAAAGCACTAAAATATTTGAGGGCAGGGTGGAACTGCCGGCTAGTGTTGATGGTACAAGTGACCCGAAGAATATTGCAAATGTTTTTAAAGACCACTTCAAGGTTGAGTCCTCTTTGCCAGCAGCTGGGGTGTCCAGTGCTGGGCCCAGTCATGTGGAACAGCCTATCAGAGTAACTGCTAAAGATGTAAGTTTGGCAATCAATAATATGAAAAGAGGCAAGTCTCCGGGGCATGATGGGCTCAGTATTAAGCACCTTAAGCATGCAGGGAAACACATAAGCATAGTTTTGTGTATGTTATATACTTTTTGTATCAGGCACTCATACTTACCATTGGATCTGATGAAGACTGTAGTTGTTCCTATTGTTAAGAATCGTGCTGGTGATAAGGTAGACTACAGACCTCACTGGCGACAGTTACTGCTAAAGTTATAGATAGGATATTGGATGTTCATCTGAGTAGTCGAATACAGCTTCATGATTCTCAATATGAGTTTAGGGAAGGTTTGTCAACGGAAAGTGCAATTTTATCACTAAAATATACTGTTGATTACTATCTCAAGAGAAGGACGCCAATATATGTCTGCAATGCAAAATTAAAAGAAGTAGGCATATCACTTGAAATGAAAACAAACGTGCTTTTCTGCCGTTTTTAGGGTTCCGCACCCAAAGGGTAAAACGGGACCCTATAACTAAGGCTCCGCTGTCCGTCTGTCTGTCTGTCTGTCCGTCTGTCTGTCTGTCTGTCCGTCTGTCCGTCTGTCCGTCTGTCCGTCTGTCCGTCTGTCCGTCTGTCCGTCTGTCCGTCTGTCCGTCTGTCCGTCTGTCCGTCTGTCCGTCTGTCCGTCTGTCCGTCTGTCTGTCCGTCTGTCACCAGGCTGTATCTCATGAACCGTGATAGCTAGAGACTTGAAATTTTCACAGATGATGTATTTCTGTTGCCGCTATAACAACAAATACTAAAAAACAGGATACAATAAATATTTAAGGGGCTCCCTCCATACAACAAACGTGTTTTTTTTTTTGCCGTTTTTATAGAAAATGGTACGGAACCCTTCGTGCGCGAGTCCGACTCGCACTTGGCCGGTTTTTTTTTGCTTTTTAGTTTTTCGGCGTTAATTTTTTTTTTGTTAAAAATTTTTTAACATAACTTCTCTTGACTTTTATGCAAATTTATTGACGCACAGTAAGCACAGTAGGTAAGTAAACAGGGAATATCTTTATTATTTTAACATAACTTCTTTTGTCTTATATGCAAATGTTTTGATGTACAGTTTGTATTTACAGGGTGGGTGTCCCTGAAAATATTTGATATAATAACAAACATTCTAATGATTACTCGACTTAATATCATTTTACACATTTAAAAAAATATATCAATTGATCTAAAACTTAAGAATAATTATGAGGATAAGGATGAAGGATTAACATACTACTACGCCCGTTCGCCCGCACTCGCGCTGTTTGTGGTCACTGTTCTAACCTTTTTGAACTTGTACCACAGCCGACAGGCGCTGCTTGATGCCGAGTTCGTTTATGATGGACGCGTACAAGAAAATGGGGAATATTAAGGTAATACCTAACAAGCCTGTTCTTCGTGGCTTTACTAATATGTCTGTTTCCCCATATTTTTTTCATTTTGTCCATTGCAGACCTAGTAATGGCCATGCACCGCTTGATTTCGTCTACACATCCGCCTCTGTTGGATATCAAAGCACTGAGATAAATGTATGATGGAACAACCTCACAATTTCCTATTTGTGTGACTTCTGGTGAGTTATTATTGACGCGATCAACAATCATAATTTTGGTTTTACAACGATTTATCTTCAATTCATAACAGAGGCTAGTAGTTTCCATTTTATGCAGCAGATTTTCCATGTGGTCAACACTAGATGCGAATAAGGTTGTATCATCCGCATATCTTAAATTAGAAATAGTCTTTCAACCTATTACATCGCCGTCGGTCCAGTCTTCGAGGGCAATTCTCATTACCATCTCCGTGTAGACGTTAAACAGAAGAGGTGAGATAATGCATCCTTGACGCACTTCGGCACTAGGGTGGAAATCACTAGATAATACTTCGTCTGCCCTGACAGATGCTGTACCATCTTCATAAAGACGTCTGAGTAATTGCACTAGATGTTTATTAAATGTTCTTTATCTTTTATTCTATACACTTTTTCCATATTTCCAACAATTTTTGAACAACACGCTCCAGAAATGCAAAAATAGATATAGGACTATACTACCCTACCTCCCTCCGGCGCATCTCCTAGACGTCAAGACTTTTAGTATAATTTCTACCTAAGCACCCTGAATACGTTTCTGAAAAAATCGCTTCAGTTTCCGCTCACGCACTCTACAACTACTTTATTGATTGGACTAACTATGATGTGAAGTAGTTGAACTGCTTAAGGCGGTGTTGGCTTTTGTGATAAAAGCGGTGATAGGATCAATGGTCATCGAGTACGTGGTGATTCCGACGGAATCGGCGATCGACTTCCTTCTGGGTCGTATACGTGGCGGCTTTGACTACGAGTGGATTGGGGTGGTTTATGGCCTTATCAAAGAAGCGCTGCGTCGCTTCCTTCATATAGTGGGCCATAGATGGGATGTCAAAATTTCCGTAGAGATTGTTACCGCGCGCCCGAGGTTTGACGCAAGAACTTATTTTGGACTTTTTGAAAGTCCTCAAGGATTGAGGGGATGATGTGGGCAAACACCGGACTGGCGTATGTCATCACGGGTCAAATGCAAGTCTTGTAAATTGTCAGCTTATTTCTAAGCGACATTTTACTCTTATTACCAACAAGGTGGTATAGTCGGTGGACATAGAACTTCACTTGTTTAAAAACGCGTCTGACGTGCGGTGCAAACGTTAATCGCCGGACTAGAGTGACACCTATAGGGGAAGAGCGGGTAACTCCGGTCAGGAGATAATACCGGTCACTTTACTATTACATACAAAATGGCGCGCTAAATGCACACACACATCAAAACAAGGTGGCGTGATCGTTCCCATCCGCGCCCCGCCGACCGCCGCTCAGTTCCGATTACACGCTGAGCTGGAGTAGACGTCGTCAGTTTTCGCGCCATTTTGTTAGAATTTTTCGTCCGTCGAAAATAAGGCGTAAGTCTTTAATTTATTACATTAAACCAATTCTTATTTGATTTCTAGAGTGCTTACTGATCGACTTTATAATATTTATCGGTATTTCTCACCATTGTTTTATTCATTTTGTAAAAAAGTATGATTTACAAAAATATCTTCTGTCGCCTAATGCCGGTCACACTGACCGGAGTTACCCGCTATACTTTTCTAAAATACCGTTTGACGGGTAATTCCGGTCACCTTAATAAAAGTGATAAATGTATTTTCTTCGGGTGATGCCAACACACAGACGACAAAACTCTTAAATCTTAACTTATGACCGACCAACAAAATGAAATCTCCAGTCCTGAAACTGTCTGCAACAGTCCCTCTCTCTTAAATGAGACCACTCATGATTGCCCATCCAACTCATTTTCGATAGTAGAAAGTCTGACCAACCTTGCATTGGAGAAAATTAATAGCGAGACTTTTTCATCAGTGACTTTTGCTATAGCATCTATCTCTGCAGTCAAGACCCAGAAAACTAGCTCCGTCACCATTGGTCCGTCTACTTCGGGAGAACAGATATCGACTTACACAGCGAAATCCATCATCACTGGCCTTTCAAACTCGACAGATACATCAACTCGTACAGCTAGTTTAATCATCCTTGACCCATCCACTTCAGCATCGGCGACATCTTCTGCCACAGCTAGCTCTTCTTTTGTTGGTTCACCTATCACTGCAGTTAACACAACTTTAGCTTGCTCTTCTGCCTGCACTGATTCTTCCAGCACTGCATTGCCAACATGCACGTCTAATTTTCTGTCTGTCACTTCTCCTAAATGTTTGACAAATGTTAAAGATCTTCTGCCAATACCCAAGAAAAGCACAGAGAATAAAAAAAGTAACAGGAAACAACATTCCACCCACATAACAGGAACTCCATTTAAAGAAACATTGATTAAAAAAGAAGAAAGAAAACTTTAAAAAAACTGAAACTAAAAAGAAATCTGAGGCAAGAAGGAATCTGAAAAACGAGGAAAGGAAACAGGAAAAAATGAAATGAATAAGAAATCTGAGGCAAGAAAGAATCTAAAAAAAGTAACTGACTTATATAAAGATGATGACACAGATATTGAAGAAAATAATGATTTGGAAAACAAGTATGTTCTATGTGATGACTACGGGAGAAACAATGAGCTCTGGTACAGATGTGTTATTTGTGGGTTGTGGGCACATGCTGAATGTACGGGTAGTGACACACCTGAAAACTACATGTGTGATATATGTATCAGAAAAGCTTGACCGGACTTAGGCTTCGCTGACCGGCATAAGAACCGTGATGACCGGAATTGTCCTCCATGGAGTTTAACGCCGGTCAATCACATTTTTTTTTCTTAAGTTGATTATACCAAAAATACAATTACTATTGATCTCAATTCAAGTCATTCGTTAGAGGATAAGATTATGTTCCTTTTCTAAAAGTTTAATAAAGATAAGTTGATTATTTTATGAGTTGTTTGTTTTTGTCCTTAGGTGACCGGTAATACCCGCTCTTACCCTATATTTGACCTCCGTCACCCAAGGGGTTGGTTGGCCAAACAAGGTGATATTGGAATATGGTCTTCTGCGAAGAGTGGGCCCGGAAGTCCGCACGACGTTGGGTTTCCGAGAAAAGGACACGGCGGCGCTTTTCTCGGGGTTCAATTTCATGCGCCACTTTTGGAACCACTCGCCGAGAGTTTCGGCGGCGCGTTGTAGCGCTACAGCGATGTAGCGCTAAAGCGATGTAGCGTCTATTTTAGCCCAAGCGAATGAGAGCGGTGTCATCAGGAAAAAGGGCTAGGTTCGCGTCCGGCGTCTTGGGTATGTCATTGACAAAGTTGGAGAAGAGTAACGGCGATAGCACCAATCCCTGTGGGATGCCGGCGCGAATGGGTCGGGAGGAGGAGAGAGTGCCATCCACGTAGTAGCGGAAGGTACGAGACTAGTACTCCTTCGTACAACTTGCCCATAGTCTTTAGGAGACTGATGGGCCGATAACTGGAGGGAAGGGACCGGGAAAGGCCGCGGGCAATCCACGTAACTCGACAGAGCGAGAAAGAAATATGAAACGTACAAGTGAGGGACAGACGTCAGGCTCAGTAGAACGCAAATAGCGGAATCTGCGAGGTCTTCGAAGA
Organism: Anania fuscalis; assembly: GCA_950371115.1. NCBI lineage: Eukaryota > Metazoa > Arthropoda > Insecta > Lepidoptera > Crambidae > Anania > Anania fuscalis. The sequence goes on from OX493333.1 coordinate 3,776,096, forward strand.
CGATATAGGGGATAGAGGAAAGTGGAAGAGAAAAATACGGAAAGCTGACCCCACCACCATGTGTGATAGATAGCTGGGAACAGAGAGAGTGAGAGAGAGAGAGAGAGAGAGAGAGAGAGATTCTAAGTTAAGTAGCGAAAGCACTTGTGTTATAGAAATCAGAAACAACGACGGTAGGTACCACAACACTTAGCGTCTATAGTTTTTATTTCTGGCACAAAAAAACAAGAAAAAAATAAAAACGTCCGCAGCTGATATTTAGATATTCAAAATTACACAAAACATTACTCTACGTTCTCTCTCTTGTTCCAAAACCAACTTTTCAAATCCGTTTTCAACTTACACCACATATAAAAAATATTTAGTGTTGGGTATCATTCGATTTGGATTTTTTTCCCGTGCAATAAAAAAAAACTTTCAAAGCACTAGTAACCTCTATTCTAAGCAGTCAAGGCTTAGAGTGGCGCGTTTCGGCGGCGGACTTACCGGGCAGTCCGCCCAAACCCAAGGGGTTAAAATTCACATTGCGGCTGAATTTTAACCTTACGATTTGCACGAGATTGACAGTTTTCTGAATATTTCTACAACTTGCTTAGAATTGCATTCTTGGTTTGGTAAGTTTTTCCCCTCACGTCAACATTTTTTGAACCACGTGGCCGAAGACCAATAAGTTGTTCAGACCTGATTGTGACAATCCTGGAAATGCCGTTCTACAAGGCATTCATACGGGCGCAGGATCGAAATACCTGGAGACGGCCCATCTAGGCATCAGGCAAATATACGGGGCCACGTCACGGTCCTCAACCTCTATGGGACCGACTTCCATAGTCTTTTTAGTTTAGTTTGCCTGTTTTTCGACGTTCCTAAATTTTCCCCGAATATTGGAAAAGTTTATACTTTATGCACGGACGTAAAAAAAATACGGACGTAACCTCGTCTAACCATAAGTGAAGCATAATAATGGCCGCCCGTTTAGGCTGTGTGCGTGATTTAAGGGTTGCTATATAAACCATCAATTTCCCTGCTGTTTGGTGGTACCAATGAATCTCAGTTAACTTATGTAATTTACATATATTTTTTAACAGAAATTTAAACGGTTGATCTATGTTGGCCTACCAAACATATTTTTTATGATCACTGTGATAGAAAATAAAACACATGTTACGTATGAAGAAATATATTTTTACACATGACAATAATAGTGATAAGGCTATGACTATCTATAAAATATACTCCTGAATAACAAAAATTTTGAAAACCCCACGACGCTTAATACGTAATTGAAAAAGGATAATTTTGCGTCGGGGTTAAAAATCAAAAATACGTTTACATCATATATCATAATGGTATAATAATAATGTTAAGTACGTATATTATTATTATAACTAATAAAGATGCGCTAAAATCCTTTATGTTGGGTCAACTTTTTGTACACTTGTCTTTTGTTGTCTAATGTACGGGAAATACTTTCTATTTTAGAAAAATGATGGAACCGAACGTTCAAATACTTTTGAATAATGCATTTCATTAAACTTATTCTATGATCCGCTCCTGCTATGGCGTGAATATTTTCTATATTTAAAAAGTTGTTCTGTTGTCAATGAACATTTCCAAAATTTTTGTCATTAGATACATATGTTGCTTATTACTATATATTTGTATTTTTTCTTTAGCCAACTTTCTAATAACAATTTCACAAACACAACATATATCAAATAAGTCTTTAGATGGGAACCTCAATCCTCCTCTGTTTTTCTTTAAAATCAATTTATGGAAATCCAAAATTTCGGTGGTAAATATGTTGCATTGTTAGCAATAAATGTTAAATAGATAGGTACATTGTCCAAAAATATCAATACCTGCAATATAGGTGAAAAATAGCTTTGTGTTTGTGTTTCTGTAGAGTTTAAAAGTAACTGCAAGTAATAAAATAAATAAGAATAGAAGCCGCTCATTAAATATTAAATTCATTACAAATAATTCAAATACAATAAAACTTACTCTTTTTGGAATGGCATACGGAACCAAACAACGTAGCCCCTTAGCTGTAGTTATAAAATCTGTCATCAAAATGTGAACTGCACACGGTACTGGCAGATGATGGGTTCCAACTGCTTACTCCTCTGCAGTTTCGAATAATTAAAATCCAGTCATCCCTACGATTTTTGTCTCTAGGAAACCTATGAAAACGACGTAAGAGATATTTTATATTAAAAGTATGGGGATCTTTTATTTTACTTTTGAGAAACGGTACCCAAAAACTGACAAAATCTGATTTCAGAGTCACATACATAGTTATTTGCATACAAATATAGATTTCCCCACCTTTTGGGGTAATTTTCCCGTAAATAAAGTGACAACACTGTCGAATTTTACCTCTAGAATTCTCGGCAAAGTCTTTAAAACATAAATAATGTTTTTTATCACGAATCGTAATAACTTACGTATGATAGGTGATTCCATGTGACTTTTTACTTTTGCTCGTGTAGTTTTTGCATGATTTAACAACACAAGACGGCATTTTTGATAAATAAATCGTTGACGCAACGAACGCATTTACTATGTGTCACTGGCGCTGTCACTCGGGGCGAAATGGCGGCGGGTTGGCGTACCTAGTGTGTATGTGTGAGTGTAGATCATGTACAACCAACGAAATTAGCGTACCTTGCATGCTTCACATTATTTTAATGTGATGTTACGTCCGTATTTTTTTTACGTCCGTGACTTTATGGTTATTTTTGCGCATTTTTTGGCCAAAATTACGTTGTTTTTAGGCCCGATTCGATCAAACTGGAGTAAGTTTATACTTGAGAGTAAACCTTAATGTAGAAATACGCCAATTCTTCATAAAGAATAAGGTTATGATACACGAGGATATTTTAAATAATCTTTACTCGGCCAAAATGGTGATTTCGAGAGATTATTTTTACAATAGATTGTTACTTATTATATTTACAATGACGTTTTAGTCAAACGTGGCACTTGCCTAATCGAGACTTGTCACCTAGAAACTGACAAGCGAGGTTACCCTCAAGATGTCAACGACATTGATGCTCTTACATATAAATATCTTACAAAATTGAATTGTTTTAAGACAACCTAGAAGCTTAAATTAATTGGGATTTAATAGCTTTTAGTAGGCCTATAGATTCCTTTAACATTCACACTTGAATGAACCATAGAACAAGAATACGAGTATATAATACACGAGGAATACATCAATAGTTGGTAAAACGTTAACCAAATTATCAAAGAGTAAATTCAAGGAGTAAGTAAGTAATAGGTAAACTAGGATAACTCAATGTAGGTACCATCGAATCCGGACTTAATCGTGGTCTCGAAAGGAATTACATTTTTTCCAGTGATATGCGCGGGAGACTGCGCGAGTGCCGCGCGCGTCCGAATGAATGCATGCGTCTCTCTCTCTCTCTCATTCAACAAATACTACGAAGATGGTTTCCATGTTTTTGGTGCATTAACAGGATTTATTTGAAGTCCTATAAAACGGTATTTTTGTATGAACGCTATAATATTTGTGTGTTACTTACTGATATACATATTTTTAATAACGCAAATTTTAGTTTTCTCGGGTAATTAAAAAGTCACGGTGTATACGAGTATAGCTTCCTTACCTTCACATTTAAAACCAAGACTATTTAGAATCAATCGTTTCTCTTAGGGTTCCGTACCCAAAGGGTAAAACGGGACCCTATTACTTAGACTTCACTGTCCTTATGTCTGTTATATGTCTGTGCTATATCTCATGATTTCATGAACCGTGATAGTTAGACAGTTGAAATTTTCACAGATGATGTATTTCTGTTGCCGCTATAACACAAACAGTAATATAAAAACCAGAATAAAATAAATATTTAAGTGGGCTCCAATACAACAAACGTGATGTTTCGTGGTAGATAATGGTACGGAAACCTTCGTGCGCGAGTCCGACTAGCACATGGCCGGTTTTTTTTAGTTGACCTGCGTCGGCAATCGAACCCTCTGAGTTCAAGGCGAAAGTTGGACGAACGATTTAACAAAAGGTTGCCGGAGATCAATAAGCGAAGACATTAACAGTTAAGTTATGGGCTTTATGATAAAGTTCAAAGATCTACAATCATAGGTAAATACATATTTGAAGGGTTGGGTGGGTTTTTAACAGAATAACTTACATACCTTATCTACTAATTTGTGAAATTTCTCACAAAAGCATAGGTACGTTAGGAGTGACTCGACGACTTGACGTAAGGAGTCATTTGTAAGCCTCACTAATAATATTATAAATACGAAATTAACTATCTGTCTGTCTGTTACGCTTTCACGCCGAATCTACTGAATCGATAATTATGAAATTTGGTACAGAGATAGAATAGAGCTTGAGAAAGGACATAGGATACCTTTTATGGAGGAAAAAAAGCCTTAAAGGGGTTGAAATAGGGGTGAAGGATTTTGTGATTACTTTAGCAAAGCAAAGATTTTTCGTGGAAATTAATATGAATGTAACCATAGAAGAAGCGTTATTATAATGACAAAGCTAAAAATACAATGTTGCCAACATCAACAACAAATAAATATTATTATTACTATATTATCAATAGAAGGAAATAAAGGTTGCGTTCACTATTCTATCAAGGGGATTATAGTTTGTATGGATGGAAACTTTGTATTTAAGTACATAATAAGAAATATTATAAATATTTGTGGTGGCGTTTTTAAAATTTTGACCTGTGTGGGGATGAAATAGAAGAAGAAGAAAAGTCGTATGGAAGTCCAAACAAAGTCACGCTTACACGCCTAATCCCGGAACAATGGTTAAGATATAAACTAGAGTTTGAAAAACGACATAGGCTACCTGTCATTGCAATAAAAGGCTTGAAAAGGTTAAAAAAGGGCTTGCAAGTTTGTATGGTTTCGCAAATAAAACCAGTATATAGGCACTTAAAAAGAAATAAATACTATTTGTGGTGGCATTTTTGAAATTTCAACCTATTTGGGGACGTAATAGAGGGATGAGAGGTCGTATTTCTATACGAACCTTTCTTCCCCTTTTTCATCACATTATTTTACTTCTGTAAAAAAACAAAGTCACGCTTTTACGCCTAATTCCGGAACCGATTTTGATGAAATGGTTAAGGGATAGACTAGAGTTTGGAAAAAGCTTGAAGGGATGAACTTTTGTATGATAGTTCGTCATAATCGTTAAAAGGTAAATAAATTGCTGAACAAAGCAACTATTCCATGTGGACGAAGTCGTGGGCAAAAGCTTTATATTATTAATGTCTCCATCTGCCTGTTACGCTTTCATGCCTAAACTAATCCATTTTGATGAAACAAACACAGAAAGAGTACAGAAGGACAAAGGCTAACTTTTATTGAGAAAAAAAGGCTTAAAGGGGTTGAAATTAAACTTTGTGCTCATGAATTGATAAGAAAAATCTACGCGTTTTTGAAATTTCGAACTGTGTGGAAATGAAAAGTCGTGTGAAACTCTAAAAAGATGCCTGTTTGTCTTTTGATAAATACAACCTGGGAGTTTCAAATTCAAAGTAAAACGCTCCTCTCTTGATAAGCGTGCTTCAGCGCAGACGACGAAATTGTTAAATTATGAGACATATTAAATACCCTGAAGTCCACGCGAACGAAGTCGCAGGCACAGCTAGTAAGCCATAAAAGAAACAACGTTATGACATAGTTTAAAAGCAGTACCAGAATTAGAAAAAGCACATTGCGACTATCAGCAGTTGACATTGGACGCGTGCAAACATTTAACGGAAGATAACACAGTTCCAAAAAAAAAAAAACTTTAAACAAATGAAGAAAAACTAAGAAGATTTTAACGATCATTGCGATCTCTTTTGTTTTTTGAAAGTGAAAATGTCTTCTTTTATCTTTGTCGGCTGTCAATTACTGGTACTGGCCAGTATTTTCGGAGTTGTGACTGCGATGTACAGTAGCAAGGCTTTGGAAGGATATCCCGCAGGATACTTGGGAGACTGTAAGTTTCAAATTATTTACAAAATTGAAAAACATATTAAACTGACCGTATTTTGGATCCAATGGACTTCCAAAGGCTGTTCATGATAAAAATAGTCCAATCAAAGCCTTATTTCCAATGAATAAGGGTACTTTTGTTTTTTCGTCTAGCAGGTAGATTATCAAAAAGTATTGGACACCATTTTTTTTTCTTTTTTTTTACGTTATCAAAATATTAAAAAGATATATTATATTGATTTGGAATGTCGCATGACGTCACACCTAGCTACAATTTTTACTTAAAAGTGACGTCACGAGCCTCGTCGCCCGAAATTTGACGTGCTTTATCTTTGTATTTTTTGTTGATTGACAAATGAAAAAATAAGAGTCCACTATTTTTCGTTAATCTAACTGATGGACTAAAAATAATTTAGTTTTCCTCACCCAGTCGTCATCTCCATTATTAAATTACTAACTTTTGTACGCGACTTTGTCCTCGTGGAATAGTTGGGTACTTTGGACAGCATTTATTATCATAGGTTAATTTAATTTGCAAATAACATAAAAACTGCCATAGTCTATAGTAAATAGCTTACTTAAAAACATATATAAACTTTTTTTTGTTTTTCCATCCTTTGCTAAAACATAAAATATTTTGCGGGTTTGATACTTGTGAAATCGTTCATCTCCTATTTCATGGCCGTATAAGTCGAAATAAAAAAAAACATTGGATGCTTACTTTTTATCAAGTGCATAAATACAAAGTTTCATCGTTTTATATCCGATAATGATGAAACTTTCATTTCTTTTTTCAAACCCTTCATAATGACAACAAAATGTAGCATAAGTCCTTTTCTAGTCTAGTCTATTTTTGTACAAAATTTTATCATAATCGGTACCGGGGTTAGGCGCGGAAAAGTGAATTTATGCAATAAAGCGCAAGAAGTGTACCATTTACTTTCGTAAACTCTAGTGTATTTATCTCTGTAAAATCGGTTTAGTAGTACCTATTTGGCTTGAAAGCATGACAGACAGAGAGTTACTTTAATATTTATAATATTAATATGGATTTTGTGTTATTAATAGTTTACCAGAAAAGTAAATAAATGTTGTTCCAGTTATTCAAAACTTTACTTTGAACAACCAAATCCTTATAGACACAAAACATATTATCCTTATCAATTCTTATTTTGGTGTTAACAAGTACATTTTTGTCTAAGTCAATGTTAAAATATATTAACATGGCAAACACATATATTTTCAATATTTTCAAGCTTAAAACATTACATTGTTTTGAATAGACGTGTGTTTTATAATTATTTGTCTTGACACATTCACACTTCCCCCTGTTTAAAATGAGTATTTCGTAAATATTTGTATGACCTCCCGACCATTATGATACCTCCATGGCTGATTTAGTGACTGGTTCAATCACTCAGTCATTAATAGATTTTTTTAAATACATTTTTGTAATACAGGGGGGTGTTTGGATTGGAGTACACTAAATCACAGCAAAATAAATCAATATTTAATTAATTTTAAAATAAATATTGATTTATTTTGCTGTGTGACAAACAAATTTTAATAGGAGTCAACATCGAAATCATGGTTTAAAAATTGCTGCTCCATACATTATCATCCAGGTACAATGTTAATTGGTTAGTTACATAGGTACTTACCTCCTCATATAATAGTTACTGTTAAATACCACAGCACGTCCATTTATATTTCCTGTAATATTGTTATCTATATGTTCTCATTGAAAACAATCCTTTCCAGGCCCGAATATAACTGTGCCTATAGCAAAGGAAGACCTCAAAAAGCTTTACCTAATAGTCCACGGCGCGGGGTCTTCAAAGAGGATTAGGTACAACTACTATCAGACTGGTCTCTTGGCAAAAGACCCTTATATGGACTGGTCTAAAAATACCCTAGTATATGTAGGGGGTTACAAGACTAACCCCAGTCTTAAAGACGCGAAAGCCATAGAAGAACATTATACCAGAATGGGATATAACGTGTGGTTGCTAGATGCAGTTCACTTTTATGGTGGGATATACCCTAGGTAAGTATTTAATTATTTTGTTTTTTTTTGTTGCTGGAAAGGGTGTTTAATTAATAACTAATAGGGACTACTTACTTTTTTCTTCGTCTATCAGGTAGGTTACCAAAAAGTATTGGACGGACACGTATCATTATTTTTCCACACAATCAAAAGACTACAGAGATTATATAGATTTGAAATGTCGCATGACGTCAAGCCTAGGTACAATTTTACTTAGAAGTGACGTCTCGAGTCAAGATCCCCCCGAACTTTGCTGCGCTGTATCTTTGTAATTTCTTGGTTGATTGACGAAAGAAAAAAATATATTCAATTTTTATTGATATTCTAACTGATGGATTAAATAGAATGTCATTTTTTTACCCAGTCGTCATACATAATATTAATATTATAGAATTTTTATGATAAGAAGCTCAAAGTTGCACAGCGTGCTATGGAAAGGGCTATGCTCGGTGTTTCTTTGCGAGATCAAATCAGAAATGAGGAGATCCCTGAACGAATAAAAGTAGCTCACATAGCCCAACGATTAGCAAGCTGAAGTGACAGTAGGCGGGGCACATAGCACGTAGAACTGACGGTCGATGGTGCAGAAAGGTTCTGGAATGGAGGTCACGTACCGGCAAGCGCAGCGTGGGACATCCACCCACAAGGTGGACAGACAACCTGGTGGTGCGTGGGACATCCACCCACAAGGCGGACAGACAACCTGATAAAGGCTGCAGGAAGCAGCTGGATGTACTTTCGGAATGTTCGTGGCCTTCGTACGAAGACCACGGACTTTTACAGAAATATATTATGTTCCGATTATGATATTATTTTCTTGTGTGAAACATGGCTAAACAGTACCATATTCGATGGCGAACTTTTCGATGACCGGTACCTTGTATACAGGCGCGATAGGGAGACTAGTGGTTTTCATGGTAGCAAGCCTGGTGGCGGGGTGCTAATTGCTGTGTCCAGGAATATATGTTCCCGTAGGTTAACCCAGTTCGAGAGTTCTTGCGAGGATTTATGGGTGAAGTTAGAGTGTCGCGGAAAAGGTGATTACATTGAAAGATTATTACTATGTTGCGTTTATTTTTTCTCTCCATTACAGAAAAACATTTTCAATGTAACATTTACATTGACAACACAAACCGAGTTTTGGATTCGAATGCAAAAGCTTTGATCCTGGGCGACTTTAATTCGCCTAACAATATCTGGAATAACGATAATAATATTTTTTCAACAAACTACATTCCCAGGAACGCACTGGATGCAGCTCTGCTAGATTTTATCGCTCTTAATAATCTCAATCAGAGTAACAACATTTTGAATAAGAAAAGTAGAATTCTGGACCTCGTTCTGTCCAACATAGCGGTCGAAAGTGTTGTACAAAGTGACGTCCTGTTAAGTAATATCGACTCCCATCATCCTTCTTTGATATTTAACATGACATCTTGCACCCCATCTAGTTTGTTGCCTAATGTTACAGGTAATAGATTTAATTTTTATAAAGCGGACTACGACAAAATTATTACGTATCTAAGTTCAATATCCTAGAAAAACGAACTATCTTCATATTCGGTAAACGCCATGGTAGAAAAATGTTATATTTTAGTAAGATATATAATTACTGAATGCGTCCCAAAATGTAAACCGCCCTCAAAAAAGTTTCCAGTTTGGTACACAAAAGCACTCATTCACCTCTTAAAAGAAAAATATAAACTTCATTTGAACTATGTAGTTTAATTTTTTCTCTATAGTTTTAAGTACCGTTAATACAAAAACCCACTGGACGAACTGGCTTTATGTATGCTCAAAAAAAGATGTGCTAACCTAATAGAGACCTGTCATAAAAAATAAGTTACTGGTATTTAAAGCTCACTTTACAAAAACCCGAAATTGTTTTGGACTTTTATTAAAAATAAAAAAACGAAATAGTAGCATACCTTTCATCCATGACTTTTGAAGATGTTGGGGCGGATTGTGGTGGAAGTATATGTGACCTATTTGCCTCTCTTTTCTCATCAGTATATAAATCTCACCCCTCATTGCCCGCGACCACTGATAGTCCAACGCTGGCGGTGAACTATATAGCCAATCTGCATATCTCGCAAGAAATAGTACTCAAAACCTTAACCGACCTGGATCGAGCCAAGGGGGCTGGACCTGATGGTATACCCCCCTTATTTGTATTTAACTGTCGTGAGGCTTTGTCCTTGCCTTTGACTGCCATCTTTAACGCGACCCTGAAAACGGGCACCTTCCCTTCCATCTGGAAGGAAGCACGTATTGTCCCCTTTTTCAAATCGGGCGATGCCGGCTCAGTCAAGAACTATAGGCCAATATCTATACTGTGTGTGTTCGGCAAAGTCTTTTAATCCTTGGTGTGTCCTGTTTTGACTTGGCATATGAAGCAAGTTTACCCACCTCAACAATCAGGATTCTTGACATGTCGTTCTACGGCCACCAATCTCGTTTCGTTTGTGACATATGTGTTGGAGTCTCTTAATTTGCGCTGGTCTGTGGACACTATCTACATAGACATAAGCAAGGCTTTTGACACAGTAAACCACAATATCTTACTTCACAAGCTTTTGGCTTATGGCGTCTCTGGTAGTCTCCTTAAATGGTTCTCCTCATATCTTAGACAGAGGAAATCAAGGGTTGTCGTTAATGGTTTCTCTTCAGAACCAATTTTGTCATCGTTTGGTGTCCCTCAGGGTTCCCACCTTGGTCCAATTCTCTTCAATATTCTTGTAAACCATGCGACTTGTTTTCTGTACGCAGAGGACATGAAATTATCCCTGCAAATCAAAGATCAGAATGACCCACCCACTCTTACTGCAGGATGACTTGGACCGTGCGACAAAAATAGATTGTTTTTGAACCTGGACAAGTGTAAGTTTATTCGGTTTTCGAGACGAGTTAATGTTCCTCCGCCAACTTACAGTATCGACGGTCATACTTTAGAAAAGGTGGAGACTATTCGGAATCTGGGCGTGGTTATGGATAAAGAGTTATGCTTCCATAAACATATTGACTTTAAAGTTAACAGAGGTTTCCGGATGTTGGGGTTTGTGTTGCGCAACGCCAAAGAACTTAGAAAGATTTCATCAAAAATTACCTTGTTTAGATCTCTGGTCCGTCCTGTTCTCGAATACTGCTGCCAGGTTTGGTCTCCGCACTATGACGTTCATATTGAACGTATACCGACCCAGAAACGCTTTTTATGGCATCTCTCGTACCAAACCTATAAAGAAAAGGAACTACCCTCATATGAGGAGCGACTTAGATACTTTAAATTGAACAGTCTGCAGGAGCGAAGGTTTTTGCTAGATCTCATGTTTCTTCATAAAATTGCAAATGGCAATGTAGATTGTCCCTTTCTACTGAGCTCAATCAATTTGAATGTACCGTTTAAACTGGCCCGTATTAGCAAGTGTGTTCCCTTCTCCATCAAATACAGTAGGACTATATCAGGTTACCACTTCACCATGAGCAGATTACAAAGGCAATATAACAAGTTCTACAAGGCACACGATGTCGATATCTTTGCTGATAAGCTGCAAAGATTCCGGCGTAAAATTCTGCAGTCCTTTGTACCGCCCTTATCTTAACAAATCGTAGGTAGTTAAAAAAAAAGGTTAATCATTATAAGTGTTTTGTAGTGTAAAAGTAATCTGTAGTCCACATTGCATGCCGTGGCAGCCTATAAGACGACGCTTAGCTTTAAGTCAACTTGCCAGATTATGTAACTTAATTGTATCGGTGTTTGTCTTGACGGATGTCCTATTAAATAAAAAAAATAAAAAATCAAGGACGCTTCCAACCGGCTGATCTAGAAGTCGCTGGGAGAGGCCTGTGTTCAGCAGTGGACTTCCTGTGGCTGAAATGATGATGATTATGATGAATTAATTATAATGAGTTTTTTTACCGTAAGGTTTTGCGTGACTGGCCTTCCATGCTGATCACACTGTTATTTAGTCATCTGCCTTTTTAATAAAAATAAATACAAGTTATATTGTTTAAGGAGTCCTTTTTATTTCAGTGTAGCCAGGTTAGTCCGCCACGTCGGCGCCTACGTGGGGGAGACAATGGCAGAACTAACAGATGCTGGCCTGCTAGACCCGTCCAAAGTACAGATGATTGGCATCAGCCTGGGAGCCCACACCATAGGCTACATAGCCAAGAAATACCACCAGCTGACCGGAAGAAAGATCGGCAGACTCACCGGCCTAGATCCTGCAGGACCCTGCTTCAGAAACTCAGGTCCAGAAGATAGATTAGACGAGTCAGACGCAGACTTTGTCGACGTTGTCCAAACTAATATAGACGGCTTCGGTATGGCTGCCCCGGTAGGGCATGTCAATTTCTACGTCAACGGAGGAGAATTCCAAATGGCTGATATTAGTTTTATGCCTTGCGATATTATCTGTAGTCATGCTAAGTCATTCTCGTTCTGGATATCAGCAGTAGAAAACCAGAATAAATTTATTGGGGTCAAATGCGATTCGGTTCAGCAGGCAAGATTAAAAAAATGTTTTGACAATGTACCTCAGGTCACTAATGTCATGGGCCCAAAGACGGATAAGAAAAATCCTGGCATTTATTACCTTAGGACAGCTAACTCGCCTCCGTATTACATGGGAAAGAAAGGGTTAAGGAATGAAAATGATATCGTCAGAATGCTTCGGCAGTTCTATCAAGGGCCTCTATTTAAATGAATAACAATATGTAAGTTAATGTTTTTTGCCGTGAAAATAGGTAATTAAGCAATGAGTAGGTAATTGGGTAATTCATAACATGACTGACATTATGTAAGTAAGTAATTTTATATTGTTTTGATAATTAACAATAAAATAAGTCACTCATCAAATTAAATGGCGAAAAAATCCTACTGAATTTCATAATAACGTTTCTGATAGAAAACATTAAGTAATCTAATGAATAAATGTGCTCAAAGTGAACCCCGATTGCTTTAAATAATTTCCGGACTCAATTTTTTCTAAATTGAAAATGATATACAAGTATTTCCGAGTGCATATAACCTGACTCTCTTTAAGTCCAGAGTGAATAGGCATCTTCTGGGCAAGCTCGCTCCATCGTAGATCCCATCTATGCTCTAGAGCAAGATTGGGGTCAAGAGTAAGCCCATCTCAAGTAAAAAAAATAAAAATATATACAAGTAATAATGTTTATGTCATGGCCCGATCTTAGAATTAATAACTTCATGATTTGGCCAACCATTTCATAAAATGATCGTTTTTCATGATGCGGCACAGTACCCGCTGGCCACATCACGATGTTGATAGGCCAGATCAATGAATCAGTCAGCGTTTGACGTTATGATCGACTACTTCATGAAATGGCCAAACGTTGGTGGTCATATCTTAATACAGTTATATTATCCACCGGTAGAGGCGCTGATGTCGCTTTGTTATTGTGGTACAACATGGCGGCGGACAATTATTCTGTTCTTGTGAATTGTGAAAGTGAATTATATGTGTAAATAGAAGGTTTAATTGCAGTGAATTATCTTTAAGACATTAAGCTAGGTGATTTTAATGAAAGTCACTTGAAAAAAAGGCTCAACGTCAAAAGTCGTGGAGTTTGACACGTAAATTGGGAGGTTAGTAAGGTTATTTAAATCTTTTTACTTATTAGTGATCTTTCATAATTACAAATATTTATAATGTTTTACTTATCTATTGAGAAAATTAATATTAAACAAATTCCAGTAGCTTGTAAACGTAGTTATACCTATTTTAATGATATGGCCAAACTTTGATTAACATATCATCAAACGTTGACGTTTAAACGATATGTCCAGTTTTGTTTTGCCATTTTATGAAATACGGCCATATTATGAAATGGCCGGCCACATCATGAAGTGTTTAATTTTAAGATCGGGCCACGACATATATACTACTCTGTCAAGAAAGTACCGGGAAAAGATTAATAAAACACAAAATGTTAGTTATTCACACTCTTTCAGAAGCGATATACTTACGCCAACGAATAATCCAATCATCCAAACATTTTTTAAACGCTTCTTCCAGAATCGAGTTTAGTTCTCGCCGCAAATTCTCCTTTATGTGTTCTACCGAATGAAACCGGGTGCCACGTAGTGGTAATTTGAGTTTAGGAAAAAGAAATAAGTCGGCTGGAGCCATATCTGGTGAATAAGGTGGCTGCTCGATGGTATTTATTGAGTTTTTGGTCAAAAATTCGTTCACAATTATGGCCTTGTGGGAAGGCGCATTATCGTGGTGCAAAATCCAATAATTTTGTAAAATTGTGAACAAGTTTCTGCGGAGTCCAATCTGGCCTGTTTATAACTCTTATCCACTCTTCGCGTATTGCAGGTATAGTTGGTATTCTTAAAAAAAAATATATATAGGGTGTAAGTGAATTAGTGTCAGATATTTTTAGGAGTAACTTAGACTATCACATGGATCACATATAAGTTAAATTTAAAATTATAGTACAAACTTAAAAAAATCGAAAAAATAAAAAGTTTTAAAATAAAGAATCTACATCATCCTGTACATGAACCCAAACACCACAAGTAGACTACTCACACAACGCTAGCCGATTCATAACCTCTCCAGAATTACATTAATGCATTCAAATAATCATATTACACTGTTCATCATAATATCATATTACTTGGTGCGTGAATTAAAGTTTGTTCTATAATTTTAAATTTATCTTATATGTGATCCATGTGATAGTCTAAGTTACTCCTAAAAATATCTGTCACTAATTCACTTACACCTTATATATTATACTAAATATTTGACTAAACTATACAGAATTCTTTTAGACGTTTTTAAACAAGTTATATTTTAGATGCCCAAAAATAAAAAATAAATCTCATAATGTAATCACAAAAAAAAAAACAGTATTGGAGTGTTTTTATGTAAACAAATATGATAAATCTTTTTTTAGTAATTGTTAAAAATCTTCTATACCCACAAATGGCTGTCGATATTTTATCGATACTTATGACGTCACCGCTAGTTCAATCCCTAGTGTAAACATACAATTTACTATTTTACCTAATATGTATTGTAATTATGCCTTTAACTACGAAATACACAAACACACAACAAACAAAGTTCATATTCTTCTGTAAAATCCAAGTTCTTTGTCGATTATTATTACGAATTAAGACATAAATTTGTTTCAAAATATTTTCATCAAAAAAATTATTTACCTGTGAAATGTGTATTTATTGATGTTATGTTTTCTTGTCACATCACAATTTATAATTGAACAGCACCCCATGTCTACAGAAATATTTAAATAAGTTTTCCGTTTGTAAGTTTGTATATTTCAATAAAATTAATTTTGACGTTTGAAATTGATATTATATAAAGACAGTTAAATATTTTATTTGTGTCACATAGGTACATTGACATCTGTCTTTTTCTATCTTGTAGGGTGTCCGCAAGGATATGATGTCTCTTTTCCACGCTTTGTCAGTCTTTAAGAGCGTAGCGAATCCTAAGTATAAACGGGAGGCTAAAGAGCGCGTTGATTTTCAACAAACGTTATTGTTGATAAACAGTTTCCTACTTTGATGAAATTTAGTAAATTAAATATTTTATTTAAATCTGGTGAGAAAAATTACCTCTACAAATTTCGACCAATTTCAATCTTACCAGTACGTACTTAGTAAAATCTTTGAAAAAGTATTTTCTTATTAACTTTTATCAGTTTGTCCCGAATAAACTTTTACATAACAAACAATATGGCTTCACAAAAGTTAAAAGCACTACTGATGCTGGAGTTGCACTCTTAAAAAACACGTGTTTGATGCTTGGGAGAGTGGCTACGTGATCTTTCCAAAGGTTTTGATTGTGTGGACCAACGAACTTTACTGAAAAAGTTAGGCATTATAGTGTTTCAAATGGTGCCTTAGATTTAGTTAACTCTTATCTCAAAAGAAGAGCATAAAAAGTTTCGATATCAATGGAACTGAGACTTCTGGGTCGCCTCTTACTATGGGCGTGCCTTAGGGATATTACGACCTCTGCTCTTTCTAATTTATATAAACGACCTTTCATATTTTACGAAAGACCTCTGTTATTTGCGGATGATAGGCACTGCATACTGCATTGCAATATAATAGAAGAATTATGAACAGATTATTAAAAACTCGATTTTCAATTTGAAAAAACTACTACCGCCATCTATTTGAATATAAGCAAATCATTTCTTGTAGCGGTTAAACTACAAAATAGCACCATCCTGTAGTAGATGACGTTAAAGACGATATAGTTCAAATAGTACACCATAGATGGCGCTTTACAGTTTCGCCATTAAGTCTACAGGTGGTGCTGTAGAAATTAACAAAACTTAAGAATCAAATAATAAATAGGGTTAAGACCGCTTTAAAACTACTATTAGGTATTGTTTTTAAAATAAAAATAATGTTATATCAGTCTTTTATTCAAGAATTGTCAATAATTGACTATCCTAACGTTTTAATTAGCTACTTTCATTTTATAGTGAATTCTAAAAACCAATATTTTTTTAGAGAACCGATATCAAAATCTCATAAAGAAGTTCCCGTACACTATGACCGATGGCCTATTTAGTGTCAATTTTTTTCGTGAATTGAAGGTCTTAACTAAGAAAGTTGTATGTACAGAAAGTAGTATTTGAACAGTGTTGCTCTAAAATAATTAAATCATAGAGGACTGAATCTCCTCCCGATCACTTCAAAAACAAAATTAGAAAACTACAAACAATATAATATAAACAGATTATACTCGTACCTATCTATATGAGCAACATGGGGTTGATACTAGTACCCGTAAGAGTTGTCTATCTCTAGACTTTCGCAGTCCGCATGACACGAGTTTTTCGACACTGTTTTATTCATGGAAAAATTTACATGCTTTTTAATAAGGCTGTTTTAGTAATTGTGTTGTTTGATTGCTAAACAGCTAGATATTCCTACTTTTTAATTTATTTATGTATGTATGTGCATACAATTTAAAAGTACAAGACAAAAAAGTACTATTTGATGTTGTCAGTTTGATATTTCGTTCCAATCGTGTGTCCAAATCCGTGGATTTCTTAAGCTCGGCCCTTAATACCTAGGTATTATCGAAATAATAAGAAATTAATCACAGGTGATTGGCCGATAATTGGGAATTTAATAAAATTGCCAAATCCTTTTACACGGTGCTAGTCCTACTACAGTTTGAATCACTGATTTGACAGACTATTAATAGTAACGACACCATTAATTGGCCACCCTAATTAATTCAGATTTAATCCATTCCATGCAAGATTGAGACCATTGTCATTCGTCCTCTCGACCTTAGGGTCAGAACCAGGATAATACATTCGACCGGCAGCTGTTTACCTGGCTAACCCCTCCAGAAACAAAGCTTGAACTTTTTATTCTCATTAGGCTATGTCAATAGTTGGGGTATGACCACAATAGGTACCCGTTATTTTACTGAAACATCTCTGTTCAGAATCCAACCTTATTGTTCCTCTGGTAAAGTTGAAATTGCGTTGTGGGTTGTTGAGTATTTTGATTTTGCATTTCGACCGTAGCAAGTAGGGGTCAGTAACGAAATCCACAATGGACTATTGAGTGTTTTTTGCGATGGAATCTAATGGACACCTGGCGCTTGCTTTTATTATTTTGATGACCGAACCTTCTATAAGGGATAGTTTCGTTTTTCGATAATAATTTATGCTAATCAACTTGGTTAAAGCTTTTGTATTTATCAAAGGATAGAGCAAGGGTTATCTGTTCTATAAGGGTGAGTATGGTGGTATGTAACATTATTACTTCTTATAAACCTATTTCAGACATGAACCGTCGATTGAAACCAATATCTGCAACAACTAGTTTCTGCCCGTGTCTTCTGCGTTGGCCACTTGTTTTATGTCTATCTTTTGTACATTTTTCTTTTAAAGTTTAAATAAATACGTGTAACGGCAATCTCAAAGAAGTTAATTCCAAAACGATGGTAATAACAATATGTTATAAACGAATAAGTTGGTATGACAAGTGTTTGGTCAAACAAGCATTATAAGTATCTATGTATACTTAATCAGTCAATTGATATACAATTGCAACATTGTAGATCATATTTCCATTATAATTCAAGTAATTTCATTCACTGAAATGTCACTATTTATAACCGTAACAGCGATAACTTAAAATAACCTGCCAAGTCCGAGACGGATTCTTACCCGATGGTTTTGTACCAGTGCAAGTATATTATTTTATTTAGTTCGGTAGTCCGAATTATACTTAACAGGCTTTCATTATTTGGTATTTAAGATGCACTAAAGCACTGTTCCGCGGCACACTGGTGTACCGTGGTCATTAGTTAGTGTGCCTCGGAAAAATATGGTTATGTTATAAACTTATTTTTGTAAGTAAATAATGGTAAGAAAAATACTTTACACATATACATGTAAATAGGTTTGGTTGTGGTGTACCTCCAAAAATTGTCGTTGTCCTAGATGTACCTTGAACATAAAAAGTTTGCGGAACAGTGCACTAAAGAATAGGATATTCCTTGGAACCACTTACTGCTGATATAGAACAACTTTTACAATATACCTACATTATAAAAAAAAAATAGCAACACAAACGCCTCACGTAATTAATGGATTATTAGGTACATTATTATTGTATGTATCTTAAGTTTTTATACCAAATTTATACCAGTAAACTTTACTTTATTATCATCGAGGTCTTGCGGTAGTTTGTATATACATAATATTATCATAGAGAAAGAAAAATACTATATTATCATCAACTTGACTTGATAACTATCCGTTCCCAAGATAAAAGGTATTATCATCATACGGACAAAAAAGTAATCCTTCAGGGTACCGTTTTTCAGCCTTGAGACACGGGGCCTTAAAAATCGCCCAAAATGGAGATATCAAATGACACTTTTTAAAAGAAAGAGTTAAATTTATCGATATTTTATAGCGGTATAAACTTAGCATAAAAAGTCATCAAAGTATTGATATAAAAAGATAAAAGTGTATGTTTGTAACACATCAAGTCATACCGATATTCGATGTTCTTCCTTTGTTTTTTTTATAAAGTATAAGGACGTTTTTTAAATTTCATCAGAATGCTTAGAGCATTTGAATGTTATGTAGTATTCCATATTATTTAATTATTTTTATTAAATCCTTTTTGAAACCTCTTTCTTTCTAAAACGCTTTTTTGTTTTCTCTTTGAAACCATAGTCAGCGTCTTAGATCTATGTTGTACATGTACTATTAACTATTCTATGGTTTTACTTAATTACAAGAAGGCTAGTTTTCTTTGCTCGCTAAAATCCATGATATATTTCCCACGTGCGCTGCCGCGGGCAGGGTATATAGCATATCTATCACGAAGACCTATGATATATTCGCTGGGACAGGTGCGAACTTCAAGCTGTTGGCAACACCTAAAGTGTAACGGCGTTGTTGGCAGAGTAAAGAATAAGCAAAACTGGAAAATGTCTGAAAAAGTAAGTAGGTACCTTAAAGTTCTATAGTTTTCTTATTACGATTTAAATAAATCAGAGAGAATCAAATTTTTCTGAAATAAGATTTACATAACACTGGGCTTAAATTGTCAGTAGAACTGAAAACAAAATTAATTATTTAAAAACGGTTTCCATTTTGTTAATGAATATCTTTTTGAGATTTTGACGATTTTTAGAGACCAGT
The DNA here is from genome assembly GCA_950371115.1 of Anania fuscalis. Lineage (NCBI taxonomy): Eukaryota > Metazoa > Arthropoda > Insecta > Lepidoptera > Crambidae > Anania > Anania fuscalis. The sequence continues at coordinate 3,795,831 of OX493333.1, forward strand.
TTACTATAAGGCTAATTGGATAATATACATAGGTATAGAGTGCAGAGTGCGCAGAGTGCGCGCACTGCACTCTATAGTGCAAGGACTGGCTTTTTAGGATTTGGTAAAAGCCATGCTTAGGTATATTCAAGGTTAGCGGGCGCTAGTTTGGCACAATTTCAACGTGTAAGCTAATGCCCTCAATGTCAAATGTTGTGTAACAACGCAATTTTTTTCAAATTGGTTTGTTACAAAAATATTTGCCATAGAGCAAACTTATTTGCAAGCACGGATTTTTACAAATCCCAAACAAGAGGCCAGACCAGCTGGTCTGACCTCTTGTATTATTTGCACATAGGTCAGGCAGACCGGATAAAAACAACCTCGTGGAAAAACACTCTCTTAATAATACATTATTAGTTGTATTTTTTAAATTTATTTTTAAGCTACAGAATAGCTACATTGATTTTTATTCCCCAATTTTAGCTCAAAACAGCTTGTGCATTGCGATATTCAAATAAAAACGGGCTTCATTGTTTTTGTTCAATTTCGTCATCTACTTGCAACACGATACAAGGAATTACCGCAAAAACTGCATTCGCTACCGGTGTTACCCGTTAAAAGTGCGTCAGGTTCTTCATTCAATTTAATCGTAAAATATTGTAAAGTGCAGCGCTTAAAAGGAGACTTCCAATTAGTCAGTACCAGTTTATGCGAACTGCAGATCTTTTGTGGACAATTTCAAGGTACTGGATGGTGCTCTACATAAAAATATATGAATACATTGTTCCAAGAATCACACTATTCGTCATTTCAGTCACAAGATATCCAGTAATATCCACCGCTGAACTGCCTACGGTCCTTCAATGACTATCAGATTTTTTCATTCGGTTCGAAAATTGCACTAAAAAGTCGCTTATAAGTATGTATTAAATATTGTAAAGGTTAACAAAACCAGATTAAATTTAAAAAAAATATATATTAAAAAAATGTCTCTAAGGGGATGATAATTCAGCTGCTCAAAAACAACAACATTTAAATAGGATCAATATCCAAAAAAAATATGTGAGATTTTTTCTTTATTTAATTACAAAAATGTAGAGTACCTTCTCTCTTTAAATTGCTACCGCACATCTCGCCGGATATAATAATAAATTATCTGCTGCTACTGTGAAAAATAATTAAAAAGAGAATTATGTCAAGAGCGAGCGCGCGCCGTGCATACTAACCGCGAGTATTTAGTCTGATCCACTGCTGATAAGCCGAATCGTTTCGCGATATTGTGTGCCTGTAAATAATCGTTTTAGGGTTCCTTATCTCTAAAGGAAGAAACTTCCAAGCGCTTCATTGTCCTGTTTTCTAGTCAGAGTATGCGCTTTGATCCTAGATTACATTTTGTTATTCATTAGGAGCAATCGCCATCAGCCATCGCCATGTCTGTCGCAGAACCGACGAGAGGTGGAGCAGGAAGGTTCTCTAATGGAGACCACGCTTAGGCAAACGTAGTGTAGGACGCCCCCCGGCTAGATGGACCGATGACCTGAAGAAGGCAGCTGGTAGCGACTGGATGCAAAGGGCGGGAGATCGTGCGCTGTGGCGCTCTTTGGGGGAGGCCTATGTCCAGCAGTGGACTGCAACAGGCTGATATGATGATGAGGAATCGCCATCAGACCTGTTATCCTAAGAAGGTACCAGACAATGTATTTTATGCTAGAGGTGTCTTCCAGCACACCTGGACTTGAGAAAAAGGGAAATGGGTGAAAGTGGTCCAAGAAATTCCACTGATGAGACTTGATGGGAATGAAAGTGCAAACTTGTGTTATGATTTTAGCAAAGTGCTATTATATTCTATCCCGGTTTGCGGGAATTTTGCATAAGAGGTCAATTACCGCACCACTACACCAATATACCTAAGTCGTCAAGGATTCAGTTAAATAAATTATCTTACATTAATTATAAAAAAAAATGTTTGCTAAGAAATATAGCACACTTCGATAAAACTATAAAATGAAATCAAACCAATCAGTAGGAACAAATTATGTTCGTATTCTTTCTTACTATACTAACAATAGCAAAAAAAGCTGCTATACACGTCCCAGCGCCAATAAATAGCTTCAAAGACCCATCTTGAGTGCTGGAAGGCACTCCACTTGCGCTCAATCGCCGAGTAGATACTAAGTAGCATGTATGAGACTTAGTACTATCTGGTACTTGATCACGTCTAGTGTTAGACTCACGTAGTTTCGTCTCAGCGATCTATCAGAAACACTTATCTATATTTCACTAACATTTTCTTCTATGAATGTTAAAGAGCTCCCAAAAAGAAGGAGGTTTTTAATTCGTGGAAATCTTCTTTTAGTTCTTTTTAGGGTTCCGTACCCAAAGGGTAAAACGGGACCTATTACTAAGGCTTCGCTCTCCGTCTGTCTGTCTGTTCGTCTGTCACCAGGCTGTATCTCATGAACCGTGATAGTTAGAGAGTTGAAATTTTCACAGATGATGTATTTCTGTTGCCGCTATAACAACAAATACTAAAAGACAGAATAAATAATTATTTAAGGGGGCTCCCATACAACACGTGATTTTTTGCCGTTTTTAAATAGTACGGAACCCTTCGTGCGTGAGTCCGACTCACACTTGGCCGGTTTTTTAAAAATAGTCTTCCCCCCCCTTTCTTATTTACTCGACATTGGCAGAAATAAACCTCACGTAGTGAAGTTTGGTTGACATAAAGAAGAAAAAAAGACTTCTAGATGACAAGTAACAGTATGCCGGCTTCCTCAGAATTAATAATTAATTCCTTTACTATTAGTTGTTATCTGCATACAAATCTGTACTTTAGTCTTTTACAAACTACTAGCCGAGGCTCGAATCCAAGACCTTGAATTACTGGTGAATAACGTTCTACTACCTGACTATCGGGTCTCAAGTTCATTTTACATATATTTTTGTTTTAAACCGAGTAGGTAATACCATGAAATTCATCTTGCTGAGTTGCTAAATAAATGGCCTACAGGCAACAAGGGATCCAACTATGTATGTGACAAACTATGTAAAAGATAACAACCTTTAAATAAGGCTGCAATCCACTTAGCAGCACATAGCTGCGCCACTTACCCGCGTCACTCGAAGGGATGTTTGAGGGCCGTTCCGCACACTTAGCGCCATTATACACGGGGTGGTGGCTGCTGCCAAAAAGAAACAGCCATAGGCGCGGTGTCTGTATACAGCGACTAGGCAGTCTTGATACTTGATGAGAGAGATGCGAAAAAAAAAAAATGTTTTTGGAGCTCTATATTTTGGAAACTGCCAGTAGTTCAGGTGTCCCTATCAATTTAAAATGTTATTTTTGAATTCATAAATATGAATAAGGTTTTTTTAAATTATGTGACTTGAAGCAGAAATTACTTTTTTTAAAAGCGGACAATCAAATTTTTTACTAAATTTTCAATAAAGCAAACCTTTTTACTTATTTTCTCAAAGGTTCCATATTCGTATCGGATTCAAAAAGGTGGTAATTTGTTTAGTGTAAAAACATACTAAAGAATAAAAGTATTTCACTGTACAGTTAACAGTAGCCATCTACTTTAATTATTTGTAAGTAATAAAACCAAAATTTAACTTTTACAAATTATGTCACGCCACGAGCTATGGAAAGGTCAAAGGTTGGGATTTCGTCAAGGGATAAAATTCGAAACAAAATCACCAGTCCAAAAATGTTGCAAGCTTAAGTGGCAGTGGGCTGGCCACATTAGTCACAGAGCCAAATAAAGGTTGGTTCTCGAGTGGAGACCATGTCTTGGCAAACGTAGTGTAGGACGCCCCCCAACTCGATGGACCGACGACCTTAGGAAGAAGGCTGGCAGTAGATGGATGAAAAAAGCGGGAAATCGTGGTCTTTGACGCTCCTTCCTCTTCGGCTTTCGTCCGGCAGTGGACAGCAATAGGCTGAGATGATGATGATGATGATGACGCATTGTAGATAATAATATCGATCGAGACAATTTATGTTTTGTGGTAGGCTTGATGAGCAGTTGATTGGACAAAAGTTGTGCGTCAAGTATCAAATATTTTTTTATCGCAGTACACAATTCCGTTAATAAGGAAAAGAGTAGGTGCGCGGGGATCTTTGGAGAGGCGGGGGTGAGGTGCACTCGAATCTTCTTTTTGGTGGAACTTTTGGCATAAAAGCAGTTTTGCATGTACGAGTGTTAAACCTACCTAGCTGTTTGGTGAGACTTTGAATTTAATACAGAAAGTATAGCTCGTCATAAAATATCGTCATTTTTAGTAAGCAAGAACCTTTTCATCAACAAATATTTGCAGTTAAGTGAAAATGGATGAGGGCCAAAAGTTGTGGCGAACCTTAGAAGGTCAATGTTCAGCAGTGGACAGTGAGAGCTCGCTTGCACTAAAGACTTTTGTTCGACCGATAGTTCTTTCCTACTTTTACTAAGTAAAACACAATACGTGTAGGCTGAAATAGTTCGTCGGTCGATCATTGGATTATTTAGACGAAAGCGATCGTTTTGCACTGTCTCTAGTAATCGATCGAGAAAGCGAGAGATCGGTGCAGAATAAGAAGAAGACTAGAACTGGTTTTCAGGAGGTCATGAAAATGGCATGGGATAGAAAAAAAAATCCACCAACAATAGCAGAACTCCTAATTACTGATGAATATCATTAGTATTCTTTTCGTTTTGTTCTCCTTATTTTGAGTTTTGTATTATAATAAATATCTCTAAAGTGCGGAATAAATTCTTCTTGCAAATTGAAAATGGTAATTTTGGCAAGTATTAAGTCAAGTTCTGCGTAAGAATCCTTATTCCAAGCCTGCTTAACTTTTTAATTAACTCTTCTAAAACATAAAGGATGTTAAATGAAGCTTGGAGTCTCAAGCCAGTGATTTTGTCAAAAAGGTCGGGTCACTTGAGACCCGGAGGCTATTTCAAGCGGAAACTAGCGCCTTCTTAAAGAACGGTCCAAAGCGGTACTAAAAAGATTCGTTTAGTTCTCTTTTGCTGTTTATTTAGGTGTTATTAATCTGATTCAAATGCGGCAGAGTGGAAGGGACGAGGTATTTTTATATGTGAGGAAAATTGACAATAAAAATTAGCAAAGTATTAAAGAGAAATTCAACATTTTGTGAACTTACTGATACATTTTAGTAATCACGTCAATCTTACGAGAGTAAGAACGATATCAAATCACGTTAAATATAAATTAAAAAATACGAACATTTACCTATAACTAGATAAAATAAAACCAGCAATAACTATTTTTTCGAGAAACTTCCAGAAACTTCTCGAAACTACCTTTGCCTGGTATATACGGAAATTCCCGTTAAGTATTATATTTCAAGCGATTGCCATTCGTAACCTCCGTAGTCCTTAGACTATTTGTAAACCATGGCTTACTTAAATACCTAGTATTCTCTGAATGTGCATTATTAACACACGACTTTCTACCTCACCACTGAGCAAGTGGTATTAATCCGTACATAATCCGATAAATCCAGAGAGTAAGAAAGTAGAATTCTAATATTAGAACGCATGATTCACAGTTGTAAGGGAAAACTCCAACCATTGTAATCAAAATTGAACATAATCAATGTCAGGCTATAAACAACCATAATCCGCTGAAAATGGGGTATCGAGGAGTACCTAACTCTCTGCCAAGTTACATGCAATCATTATTGCGTCGTGTATAAAATATATCAGGCGGCAGGTAGAAAATGTAGATGCCTACGCATCTTAATACGGAAGAAAATCCACAGAAATCTTCCAAACCCACCTCATCCTGTCCAAACTTGCCGCTGTTACCGGCAGACGGCAGTTTCCTAATCACGTTTCGCTCAAAGACTCGTCCGTAAACATGTTAGTGTGGGGACATGTAGCGTGGCAAATAGAACAGCCAGATCATTTATTAAATGCATACAGGCTGCGTCTTTTTGTCTGGAATTATTTTTATCATCTATTAAGGCTCGAATACACCAATTGCTGCCTACAGGTATAACTTATCTGTTTCTTGTACCAGTACTCTGGTTGGACTAAGCACTAATACTAAGCATTGTGTAATCTCATTAAGCTTTAGCTGCTAAAAGTCCTTCTCATAGGGATATCAATAAAAAATAGATTTTTTAGTGTTTTTTTTTTTATTTTTGGTAAACTAGCATTATCAAAGGCATTGATGGTCTTTAAGGTGTACAACACTACAAACTTACTCGTAGCTCGATGATAATGTATGAAACATCTGAAAGAAATAACACGATTTCGATGTTGCTCCCATAGAAAAAGTTGTTGTATACGACGACGACGAACTCCGTAGCCGAGAGGCGAGCACGCCGGACTAATATGGTGTCGCCATCTCTGAGGTCCCGGGTTCGATCCCCGGTCGGGTCAATGTAGGAAACGAACTTTTCTATGTTGTCTCGGGTCTGGGTGTTGTGGTACCGTCGTTGTTTCTGATTTCAATAACACAAGTGATTTAGCAACTTACCATAGGATCAGAGCAATGTATGTGATGTTGTCCAATATTTATTTATTATATAACCAGTTGATCACGTGGTTTTAAGGACTGTCCCATTCTCTTGTATACCCTGTCGTCAGCATTCTCTTACTCGCATTCAAAATAATATGTAGTCGTTCAAAATAATTTCGTCAACCACCGTCAATCGTCAGAGTGACAGTTGCATTCAGCCATCGCTTGCAATATTTTCTACAATCTATCTATCCATTCAGCCTATTGCAGTTTACTGCTGGACGTAAGCCTCTCCCAAAGAACGCCAGAGTGCACGATCACCCGCTTTTTTATCCAGCCACTGCCAGCTATCTTCCTAAGGTCGTCAGTCCATCGGGCTGGGGGGCGTCCTACACTACGTTTGCCAAGGCGTGGTCTCCACTCGAGAACCTGTTTACACCTTTCATCGGTTCTGCGACATATGTTTGATGAAGATGCAATATTTTATTAACAGCGAATTTCCTGCCGAATTTCTGTGGAGTGGACCTTAATACCATGACACACTTTATTACCCTATCCAAAAGTCATCTGACACCTATGGCTACATCTGGATTCAGGACTAATAACACGAAAGCAGATAACTATGAAATTGTATGGCTGTTTCTACTTTGGCTGGACATGTGAGAACGTGGGCATAGGTGGGCATGCCGGTAATCGGATGACTCGTCCCGAGTTCGAGGAAATTGTCCGTAATTGATTTGATTTACGTCTACGAACTTTAAGTCTTTTAAATAATCTTTATCTTAAAAACGAATATAACATGGCGTACTTGTAATTATGTATTTAAACGATAAAAATATTAGGTAAGTAAAGTCTTTTTGTATTATTAATTACCATTTCAGAAAAAATCTTTTTGTTATTTTATTTTCTTAGTCACAAACCTTAGCATAGTTTTTAATTATAGTAGTCACAAAAAAAAACTATGCTTTGGTTTGTGACTACTATGTGATATGTTATACTAATCAGAAGCAGATTAAAATCGACTTCCAAGTTATCTCAGGATTAGCAAATTTTATCCCGAACTATACACTAACACGGTATTAAAAATTATTATATGTAAAGCTGTCAGTTTATATGACAATGACAGAGACAGAAAGATGTTTCAATCTCGTAATAAACTAATTCATGCGCAAGTCCACCTTAGCGAGGGAAATTTGTTTACTAAAAGAAAACATCTGTCATGCAATGTAATGCAATTTATGCAGTATTACTTCCAAATTGTTCTGTTTTCTCTGTATAGAATTTGTCGTTTAAACAACATTTCTTTGGTGCTGTACTGTCGATGAAAGTGATGATTCAGATTCAGGGACATAAAACGTTTCATGCAACATAATTTACTAGACTTTGTGAATGTCAATTTCGTTACCGTTATCGAAATATTACCGGTTATACAATTAACGATGCCGGATGCACTGTCTGTGCCACTACCGCAGTAGTGATGTGCTATAACAAATAAAAGGTCTGTCCCGTTCCAAAAGTTCGTATTCTTTAGAGTTATCTCCTCTTTTTGATTCGATCAATCAAGTTATTTGGCCGATGAGGCAGAAAGGTTTTGGAATGGAGTCCACGTACCGGCAAGCGCAGCGTAGGACGTCCACCCACAAGGTGGACAGACGACCTTGTAAAGGTTGCATGAAACCGCTGGTTTCGAACTGGATCGTACGAACCAGCCAATCTGGAAGTCACTGGGGGATGCCTATGTTCGACGTCCAGTAGCTGAAATGATGATGACAATGATGATGACGTTGTTTTAGTTCATTTATAATTAAAATGTATTGAAAACTAGCCAGAACGGAATTAAGAGATAACAGAGAAACGGCATCATTTTTGTTGTGTAATATTAAAATAATAATTAATTAAAGTATACGTGAGTAACTAAATCAGGAATGAGGTCTAATTTTTTTAACAACTTACTGAACAATTGATGTTGTAATGTAACTAGCAAACTGCCTTGGTTTCTCACGAGTAGCACGAAGTACAAGATTTTTAAGGTAATAAGTTATACGAGTATACACAAACCTTTGGTGAATCATCTATTTATGCAAAGGGAATCAACATTTTTAAGCATTCTTAGCACTTTTGGAGAGAACAGATAAACAAATAACGCAAGGGATTTTAGTGCTATAGGCCACTGTAAGCAAATGCGAGTGTCAATGAAAACAACATTGTGATGTCCGCAAAACTACTTGTATAACACTGCTTTATGCAGAGCACGTCTAATTACCCATTTCTCAGGACTCGCAGGTGGCATTTCAAATTGGCACACAAAATTAGCTTGGCATATATATGGAAAGCCATTCCAATGTGTAATTTTACAAGTCGGTAGGCTACAGCATAAAAATGGCCGTCCCACTATTCCAGTAATATTGAACAGAATAGACGTCCCACTATTGTCGCAATATTGAACAGAATGGACGACCCACTATTCTCGTAACATTAAACAGAATGGACGTCCCACTATTCTCGTAACATTGAACAGAATGGACGTCCCACTATACTCGTAACATTAAACAGAATGGACGTCCCACTATTCTCGTAACATTGAACAGAATGGACGTCCCACTATACTCGTAACATTAAACAGAATGGACGTCCCACTATTCTAACATTGAACAGAATGGACGTCCCACTATTCTCTTAACATTGAACAGAATGGACGTCCCACTATTTCTCGTAACATTGAACAGAATGGACGTCCCGCTATTCTCGTAACGTTAAACAGCACTGTTCGTAGTCCCCGGCGGATATTGTCGTTGGGCCCTGACGGGTTCATGACGTCAAATAATGGCGGATAACTTGATAACCGCTACTTTATTACTGAAACGTCACAAAATTGATTTTTGATATCTTAATTCAGGTACTCAAACGAATTTGATCTACCTTCCTGTGGGTTTCTGTAAGTAAGAAGGGAAAACGTACCCTACATAGATTTATTCCGTTCGTCCAAACTTCAAGATGACCTCAAAATGTTACCTCCTTTCAAACAAAAAAAAAATGTATGAAATCGGACTACGCGTTAATTTTATCCTTTCTCCTAAGGAAATAATGGTGGATTTCAGGATAAAAAGTATCCAACCATCAATACCTTCTAACGTAATAACTCTATCATACTTAGTTTAGTTTTAGCATGACAACGGACAGATATAGTCAAAAATGAAAAAAAAAACCGTTCCGTACCAAAACATTTTTAAAACATCTTTAGTATACAGACTTTGACCTTCTACACTTTTATTGAAAATTTTATAAAGTAAGTGACTTTTGTAGGAGCAGTACACTAAGATTTAATTACGTTTAATAGTTTTAGTTGAGTCCTATTCAAGGCACAGTGCAGCAGATAAGTATGACCCAACCGAGAGCTTATCCATACCATATCCTTATAAAAGCAATATTACTTATACCTTGTTTTGTTTTTTTGTATACAGTGAATAATACTGAAGAGTACATATTATAGCCCTAGCTAGCAGCCGCAAGAGCATATCTAAAAAAAAGTTGTTTCAAACGAAATATTTAAAAATTGAACTAAAAAAAACATCCTACACATACATTACATTTTTTAAAAAATCGAACGAAAAAAAAAACAAATTAAATCGCCAAGAATCTTATTCCCGGCCGACGCATCGCCGCGATCGGAAAAAAAGTTGTTCGCAAAAATAACCTACCACAAGTCTATCAAATGAAAACACACCCTCTACTTATTTACTCCCTTCGCATCGGGATAAATCGATGTTCTTCGGCTGTCGCAGCCAGTGCGCACGCGTGGAAAAAATGGCGACGAAAAAAGCGGGAAATAAAAGAAAGATGCCGGATAGGGGTCTCCCCCGTTCGAGGCAAGGAGAGCTCTTGGTGCAGTGCGGGGTGAGACTAGCGTAGGTGTATGGGTTTGCTTCGAGCATTTGTACTGAAGTAAAAATGGACCTTACACTTTTTAAAGTCTCTTCTAGACAGATGCTTCTGATTTTTTATTGCTCATTAGTTTTTTTGATGAGTTTCATAGAAGATGATAGAGTTAACCTTTGAAACTAGATCAGAAGCCAGTCTAGTGGCTGGCTATGTAGGTTTTCTTATTTGCCTATTAATCCCGGTATTCAACATCATAGGCAAACCAATACATATTTCATATGCTAAACAATGTTATTGATATTTATCGATCAAAACTTAGGATTCGCACACATGCCGTGAGTGATCACAAAACAAACTATTTTTTACCATAAATATTACCATTTAAAACAAAATACTGGCAATGATTATGACAAGCAAACTCACATTTCATTTACAAAATAAAAACTAAATTCAAAATCCGAACACCACAGAAAGAACAACAAACAGAAACAACACGAACATAAAAGTGATGCTCAAACGAACATTCCTACATTTCCTACTAACACTATATCGCTCCTCTACCGCACCGCGAGCCGCAGGGGTGTGTCTTCCCCACTTCGCACCAGCCCACGGGTGGGGCTCGGCCTACGGGGGTTGAAGCGTCTTGGCGGGGTCGACGCTTGGCGATCTGTGACGTCATGTCACCACGCAACTTTGAAGAATGTTTGATGTTAAGTTTTACCTGATTGCATAAAAGAGAGCAATATTTTATGCAATTTAGAAGTAATTATCCGTGGTTTACATCACTATTATCACAATATATTTAAAACATTTAATTATTGAACTCAATATCAAGTATTTATAATAAAAATTAATGAATAACAACTTTGACTTCATATTTTAATTTCAATTAATATTTTTATTACGTTGAATATTTGCATGATAAAAATATGACCAGACTAATAATTTGACCTAAAACTGTTTCTATATTTTTATTGCTATTTTCTTAGAAGAAACAAAATGTATGATATCTTTATGATAGAGTTGTATCTTACTCGGTTCTGAATGTTCAACCTTATTTTATACTGACAAAAGATTTAAAACGTAAAAAGGTTTTTTTTTTATATTTGGGAAAGTTCAATAACTTTCTTTACTGTATCCAGCCGTGTAATTTTAGCATATTTCCTACGAGGAGGTTATAGATCATACATTTAAAACATGAGTAATAGAGAATTGTTTGGCTAAAAATAATTTTCATTTAGGCATTAGGTAAGCATAATCTGTTAACGATAGAGCGAGCACTTAGAACATTCCTTGAACATTTTATTCGTATAGTATCCGTACAAAATATAGGACATCGAAAGAATCAGCTTTATAATTCAAAAGTCATAATATAAACAGTGCTTTAAAAGGAACCTAATGAGCCCATTCATGAAGTTTTTCCATAATCTTAATTATGGTGATTTAAATACAAAATAGTTTTACTAGTATCCATAGAAAAGTTCCACCATCTAACTCCATATATCTCCATCGGATCAGCACAATTTTATCAAATTATTGCATTACTTACTAGGTACTTCAAATTTGAAATCGATACCTATGAAAAATGACTTCCAGGTAACTAAGACTGAGTTGCATCACCTTAAATTTAACCGTAACTATAACTATAACCGGTCTTTTTGTATGGAGTTTGACAGACTTTTGACATTTGTCAAAGTTAAAGTAAGATGGTGCAACCCAGCCTAAGGGCCTGTTTCACTGTACGGATAAGTTCTGCATTAGTTCTGAATAAGCTATATTTTACTTATCTGAAGTATAAGCACGATTTTTGACACGATTTTTAAACACTTTTATCCTACATATTTTTACTTTTTTATAACTTCATCCATACATTATGAAACAGGACCTAAGTGATTTAAAAGTAAAGCTAATAAAAATGATTGAAAACACAGATTTAAAAAGATGTTCCAAACAAAACCTGTCAAAGAATTCTCGATTTGAATCGCCATTTTTCAAATTTGGAACGTCTCGCGTCAGGAACAATCGCGATCGCGTTCCCGCTTCCATCACCCGCGCCCCCGCCAAGATGGCGTTTGCGCGGCTTTTAACACCCTATTTTTGTGTTCTTTCGCCCCCTCACCCCCTGTTTATGCATCCCCTTTGCACCCTTTTTTCACGAAGTGCACCTTCTTGTTTTAGTACTATGTAAGTTGAATGTGGGCACCGTTAATTGGACTTTTTTGTTTCGCCCGTTTGTTAAAAACTTCGATTTCCTAGTTAGCGATCCAATTAGTTGTATTAGTTCATTAGGGAACTTTTTGTTCGCTTAGCTAGGAGCTGGTTAACAACTTTGTGTTTTCTGTGAGGGTTAAGTTTGCTTAAGCCAGTATTGTTTATTCTATACGGCTCAATCACTTTTTATTTTCAAAGATCTAGAATTTTAATTAAGAATGGAGTGGTTCCGGTTTTATTCGTATATGATACGGAACACTTCCACAAAACATCTCTGCTGAGCGCAAAATTTAACTAACTACTTGTAAAATTTACTTTCTTGCATTTCTTATCTGTGTTATATTGTCTTTAAATTGTAACTTATTTAAGGCCAGCGGTCCGTGCATTTTGTAAAAGGTTTGTTTCAAATTTAAATGCTTTTGATTTCAGCCATAGGACGCCCACTGCAGAACATAGGCCTCCACCAATGACTTTCAGATTGGCTAGGTGGAAGCGGCCTGCATCCAGCGACTTCCCGCAATAATTATTTGAAGAATCAATGTTTTAATCAAAGATTGAGGAGAGATGAGCATTACTACAATCATCTTTTTTCAATGAATCTGACTGACTGACCTGACTTTATGAAGAATTACCTACATGATTAACAAGTAAAAAATCTTTATTCTAAGAGATATTTTATTTTATTCAGTAAAATATGAAACTAATCATACTAATAATTTGGCCAAGAAAGTATTAATTATTATTTTTCATATATAGTTACCAGTGTATGTAACTACGTTTTTCATGACGTGACGCTTAATTATATTAAAAGAAAAAAACTAACTGCTAACCAAATTACTTGGCAAGTAAAATAAATAACCCACGAATTAACTCCTTCAACGATATAAAACTGGAAAATTATACCTACAACCAGAATTCATGCCGCCATCCATTATAAAATATCGCGCCCACATCGCCCAGATTCGCCTAATTAATTCACCTGGCTTAACAATGAGTAGGCGGGACTGCAACACGCTAATTGTGCATGTGCACCGCAACATGGCATTGGTCGTTCTAGCCGCGTAGGCGTTACGTTGTTGTAACAGTTTAGAAGTTTTTTACGACATCACGGCGTGTGGTAGTTACGACATTTTGTTTTATTACGTTTATGGCTATCGCGTTGAAGATGTTCAGTCTTTTTGAAAGATATGATTTTGATGATATTATATGATAAACCTTAATAATAAAACAACACCATTAGAATATTTGCTAGGTGTTAAATTGTTTTTTTAGTTGTGTAAAGATTTAACGACCAGAAGCAGTTCCGTTACTTTAAAGAACACACTATTTTAGGCTTAGATTATTTGGTGTTTTGGTATATTATTTATCATACGAAAATTACACTTTTGGCAAAAAAAATTGCAATTTTATACTTTACTTTGCACTTGCACTACCAAATGACTATTTAATTGGTTACCTACCATGTAAATACAAACCTCAAAAACAGTATTTTTTAGTGATCGTTAGAAAGGAGCTCGGTTCGTTGACTGAATATTCATTTATTTAAAGACAAGCTATATACACCAAATAATAATATTCATAGGAAATTTGACTATACGACAATATATATTTATAGTATTTGAGAGACTTGTGAATACTAGCAAATATATGAATGAATATAGGCAAATGTTAGTATTGTGTGACACAGGCCAAGAGTTTTGGCGAATAGAATAAAACTGTCATTAATTGTCAAGTACTGAAAAGTTTATATTTATATATTTTTGTTCACTTAAAAAGGAACAGGGGGTCCTATAGCCCAAAAAACTTTTTAATTACAATTATTCCTATGGGTAATGTTAACTTTAAACTATCCAGCACCAATTCGTTTTGCCTAGTTAAAAACATACCTACAGCCTCTTTAATGGAATAACATAAAAAATGCGTGGGGTGAAACCGTCCCATAGCTATCCATCTATAAATAAACACATAAAGATGTCGTATTAAACCGTCATTGTAATCAGGACCCCTGAAAAGTGACATAAAAAATTTTGGGGTGAGGCGCCACCCTCAGTTTTACCCTCGATTTTTTGCCGTCACCCCATTATTTGGGATCGGTCTCGTTATTGGTACATAATAGGTATTGATTTTGGGAGTGACAGTTGCATTGTTTAGTGTATATGTTTCGGGATAGGGCGGGCTATGTGTGTATTGACTGATTGAAGTGTATTGTCGCTTAGGTCAATAGGGATCGAAGGAGAAGTATAAATATTTAAAAAATAGTAAGATTGTATTATGTCACATACGCTTTGAAGAACCTTTCTCCTTGTAATTGATTAATATCCTACTAATATTATTATTCCAAAGTTTGTTAGGATGTTTGGATGTTTTGTATGTTTGTGACTCAATCACGTGCAAATGGCTGAACGGATTTGGATGAAATTTTGCATACATATAGAATATGACCTGGATTAATACATTTAATCCCGATTAAATTTTTCTGTGGGACATATGTGATATACCAAATATGTTTACGCGAACAAAGTTGCGGGCTCAGCTAGTTATTAATAAAAACGATATGTTTTTAAATAGTATTAAAATCAACTCTTTTTTTCATATCTATATAGGTACATACTTAGTTATAGGTAGTTAGGTTAAATCTAAATTTATATATTTGAAGTCTTCTAATCAGAAAATTAAAAATGAACGAACATTTAGCAAAGAATTCTCAAATATTAATTCAGAACTTTTTCACCCATCGCCACACTTTAGCGATAAAAAAGTCCCACTCAATTAAGTAGAAGAGAATAACAAGGCACGTCATAAAGAGGGAAGTTGAGTGAATTATACCTCCCTGGAGTGCCACGAACATCAAACTAAGGTTAGAGATAATGCTCGCTTAAATTAAATCTTCGTCGACATAAAAATCTCTTGAAAACTTTCTTAGAGGTAAGATAAATGTTTTGGTAGAAAATTTGGTAAAGTATGAAATGGTACAGTGGCGCTATTATTTGTATAAAGCAAAAACGCACCGGGATTTAGTTAATCCTCTCGTATAATTAAAACTATCTTGAATTGGCGTCTGGGTGCGCTGGGAGCTCTCCTCGAAAAAAAATCGTTGTCTGTTACTTAAATTAATAAAAAAGACTATTAAAAATTATGATCAAAATCAACGATGTTTAATTTTAGACCATAGCAATCCTAAAGCATCGATAAATTCACCCGTAAATCATCTACTTTTCTTTCAACAATACTGTGTCGAGGAAATAACTCATTGACGATACGAATCGAGCTAAAGACCCGTCGAGCAAATAAGCCTTCGAGCTATTGATCTTTCGAACCAACGATAGGCAAATGGACATCGGCGAAATGTTATTCGAGCTAGAGTAGAGAACACCATTATCGAATACGGATGTTAGTTTTTAATTTCGAGACTATAACGATTGGTGTGTTGCTCGACGCTTTTTTAATTATTTAGGTAAGTATGTAAGTAGGTATATCAAATTCCATTATTTAACTTGATTTGTCTTGATATGATCAAAAATGAATGTCTGCATGTTCATCCTCTATGTGTAAACTATTGATTAGACTGCGGTGAAACTTTGATGAGTTGTTGTGATCCCGCCGGTGACGGTTTCTGAATAAAATTGAAGATCATGCAAATAACAAAAGGCAAAACTGCTTAACAGGATTATCTATGTCCAACTGAAAACACCGGAACCGGACTTAATTCCATAATTTATTTTCCTTAAAAAAGGAAGATTTTTGGAAATTCATAGCTCTGATTTCGGCGCCGTCTCCGAGGTCCCGGGTTTGATTCCTGGTCGGGTCAATGTAGAAAACGGACTATATTGTCTAAGGTTGGGTGTTGTGGTACAGACGTTGTTTCTGATTTCTATAACACAATTTCTTTAGGATCAGAGCAACATATGTGATGTTGTCCAATATTTATTTATTATTTATTTATAGCTATGATTTATTAATTCTGAACTTTTATTACTTTGTGACTAAACAAGTTTGTTATCATATCTTGGACATACTTCAAATTTGTATCTGGATGATCATGATAATGCTAAATTCAGGAGATGAATAATATAATATAGAGCTGACGGCTGATGAGACAGAAATGCTCTAGAATAGACGGTCACGAAGATACCGACAAACCTAGGGTAGGACGTCCACCCACAAGGTGGACAGAAGACATGGAAAAAGATTCAGGAAGCCGCTGGATGCAGGCCGCTTCCAATCGGCCCATGAGTCATTTGAGGAGACCTCAGCAGTAGACGTCTTAAGGATGAAATGATGGCAATTAATACGATTGTTATTCGTGGTTATTTACTAAACTTGTTATTCTGTGGTACTCTCTTAGAAAGATGTTATGGTAATTAAGGTATTCGATTCGAATATCTCGATATTCTGCCCACGATTAAGTCATTCCTATTAAGTTACTACAGAGTGCAGAGTGTTCATAAGTTAATGAAATGTTCAATACTTCACACGTCCAGACCGCTAGGCATAACCTTGATCTCAAACATAACCGCAGCCGGTTCTGACGTTAGGGATCAGTAGGGAAATGTGAAAACCGTGGCTTAAGTCGCCTTGATGTCTGATACTTCTACACGACTTTAAGGCGTCTGAGGTTTGAACCTAAAAAAAAACTAAATAAATAATTATCTCATCGGTCAGCCTATTTAAATAGTCAACTGCTAGTTGCAGGCCTCGCCGAAAGAGCGCCAAAGAGCACAATCTCTCGGTACAATATCGGTCTGAATCCTAATGCCTATTCGTCGCAGTTCCAAACCCATTGCTTTACACGCTATTTTTTCCTTCTATTCTATGATAAAATCGGACAAATTAGTTTTTACCAAGGTGCAACGTATAATGTTATGTAATTTTAACTTTTGCTACCGAAAAGTTATCTTTCGGCACCAACTATCAGGAACGTTTACAGTACGTATTTATTTATTCAACTCGTTCGGGCATATTATGTTACTTAAAAAGTTGAGTCTGACGACTCGGTCGGTATCTTGGATTTTCGATTGCAATGTGAGTTGGAGATTCAGTCTTGTTGGATATAGACTTTTGCGCTTTTTCAGCTATAGTTAATAGTTCGCTTGGTATTTAAAAGATAAACTATAAAAAAATAATTTATGACCTTATGTTCAATTATTTAATACTTAGTTTACAACTAATTAATTACGTATTATATTTTATTTACTACGAGAGCTTGGTAGAATTGGTTCAGTCATTTTGTTTACAAATAAACGATAACAAATACGGTAAACGCTATACAAACGAGTCCTAGGTAAAAAAAAACTTTTTATTTTGAATTTTTCTCGTTATAATAAATACGGAACCTCTTTACCTTTAAACTCCGTCATACTTTCTCAGACTTTTTTGCTCCAGCGCAGTCTAGTTACGGTTCTCATGCACAGAGGGGAGGAACTGGTTCTGACGGGCCCAGTGTAGGGTTTCTGTGGATTTCGATTAGCTCATTACCAAAGGGATAAAGAGACCGAATTTTTTGGCAAAAAAAGGTTTTAGCAAACTCAAATTAGGCGGGTTAGGTGAATGTTTTTGGATTGTTAAATTGAGATTTTGTGATGAACAAGTATTGAGACATGTGCGAAGATCAAGTTAATTAAATTAATAAGAGTGCCGTTTGGCAAAGGTTTATTTCCCTTTTTAGTGATAGTATTAAAACTGTAGAATTAAAACCTGATAGACCTGAGCTATGGACGTCTTATAAAGTATGTAATTATGGTTACTGACAGTAAGCGCTCTGCTGCTCTAATAGTTTAAAAATTAGGTAATTGTTATTTTTTTTAAAAAAATGTATTCATAAAGTATAGAAAAAGGAAAGTAAGTAATTAAGACAGCGTTGTGTTAAGCCTATGGCTTTCACGAGACAATTTTTGTTTTTTTTTTCTTGTGAAATAAATGTGTTCTGTTCTATAATTCATGAAATATTTATTGAACGTATTACAATGAGAAATTAGAACTAATTCAAACTCAAGAATTATTTTTATCTTCTATCAATAAAATTAACCATTATAATAAAAGTATTCCTTAAATAACCCTATCAAAAACCGATCCTAAACCTCAATAAGTCACAAATTAATTGTAAATCAGTTATTGTCATTTAACAAAAGATTATTGCCTCGTGCCAATATTGAGTAGTTTTTAAACGCATTGACACCTTCCAACTATTGATCACAAAACATTCCAGGTAGTAAAAAAATCACACACCGTTTTAACCCTTACGCTGCCGCAGGTAAGAATTAAGTGAATTTTTGAGTAAAAAATTAGCCGACTTTTTGTGCGACTTTTTTCTTATGCCACTCATCCATCGTGTGAGTTGAATTTTAATTGTGGGATTCTTTTTTATTTAAGGGTCAACTTTTTCTATGTTTGCCACTTAACTCAATCACGGTAGATGTACTTTGAATTGGTTGTTATGGATACATTTTTTAGCATTAATAGTTTTTGCACATTTTTTGCGAAAACAAAAAACGTGTGAGTTTGTGTTTGTCGTTTGTTTTGAATTGGTTAAATTATGTGAGAAAGAATATCTCAGAAATTAAAATAGTGAGTATGACGAATGCATTTATAACGTTTTTTTGTAACTGCTGAGCATATTTACTGAAAAAATATGATATTACAGTAAGCAGCTTCTCAAGTATTTTTTGTGGCCCCAAGTTATTCTTTCATTCTCGAGGAATTATATGTTTTTGAAACGTGTTGTTTATGTAAAAAACTAAGATTGATAGTGGCTTCGATCATGCAAGCAAAAAAACATTTCCTGGTCAACAGATTTTACCATCACTGCACCAGACGGTCGCCAAGTAGTTCTTTTTATTTATTGGTAAGTAGTTCTTCTTTTAAATAAGTACATCGTATATATCTCCAAAACTTAGATGCCATTTAATTACAAATTGTGTTCCCTAAGGGCGCAAATCCCCAAAATACATATACTCCCCTGCATCCCGACATCATCAACAGAAATGTTTCCTAATTAATTTCTAGGGAAAAATTGAATTAGGGGTGGAAGTTTTTTGTCGAAACTTAAATAAAAATGCAGATAGGTAGAAGTTTGTTAACAAGGGGGGACACCCCCCTTCTTTGAAGTCGGCAAGCATGGGGTGTAAAAATGAACCTCGCCCTAAAGTAAGATATCAGTGAAATTGAAATCGTTGAGGCGAATTCATTTTTCGACACGTGTTTGTTAGGTATTTTTCTTGTTATTTACTTAAGTGATAAGTTAGGCTTAGTTGCAAATAATAAATATCTTTTGTTTAAAAAGAAAATTAGATGGGGAAAGAAGAAATATCCATGGGAATCAGGCTGCTGTTCTGACGATGGCTTTGCCGGTGGCTAAGTCTCAAAACAAAAGAAAAATAATGGCCTAGGACCATGAAAAATTCTGCAATAAAAACAAAGCTTGTTAACTTAAAAAACAGGGTATCTCAAAATCAGCAAGTCACACTGACAACGGATAGCTGGGCCTAACACGCATCGATTAAGCCTTACATGAGTACATAGAAAAGTTTCATGAGTTTTGAGATATTTTGGAATATATATAAAAAGTTTTTAAATGTATTCGTTCATGTTTGATGTATTTTTTCACGGTTTACTAACATGGTCATATCTCAAAACTAATGAAACTTTTCTATGAACATGTTAGGCGTGTTCTATGCTCATCTTCCTCCAGTGTCAGTGTGACGTGCTAATTTTGGGACACCCTATATATATAGAGGTCATACACCCTAAATCTGTCTCGGATATTTACCTAACTTAAAATTTGATATTTAAATAAATTTGATATTTTAAGATATTTGAATATCTTCACTTCATCCCAATAAACCATTAAAAGCAATCTCGAACAATAAATTCGTGAAGTTGCCCACTCCTGTCAGCAGCAGACACTTGATAATGTTGAAAGATGCTTACAAGAGGCTAAATTTTTACTTATCTTGGATTTATTTTAGTTACCTAATGGTACTTCAAGCATTTATAAGAATAAAACGACATAATTGTATCAAATGATTTGTTTTTTTTTAATTGCTTGAAAATAGAGAAAAATGTTAATTCGACATGTATGCTTTTTATATGTTTATGTATGTATGACTAAGTACACTTTTTTATCGGGAATCCAAATTTTGCTAGATACTCTTTTAACCCTACAAAGAATTACAGTAGATGTTTACTGAAAGATGTAAGACAGTACTGTAATTATTTTGAAGTTTTAGTTTTTTTTTTGTCGAATGTGGCATAATGTTAAAGTATGGTAATCACAGAATATGAAATGACATTGGCGTTGAACGCGAAAAGAAAAGTGCTAAAAATTATGTTAAAAAGTGCCAAAAACAAACTAAACCTATATCCTTAGTAAGTACAAAATTTATAAGAAGGTTCACCTTTAGGAAATATTAAATTTACATATAAGTATAAGACATTTGACGACCAAATGTGGGTAGTGGTACAGTGATTTGCCATGAACGCAAAGGGTTCTTAATTTTCCTCGGGTCATTTCGGACAATTTTGTTTTCTACATTGGCTTTAAGTTGGCTTGTTTTAAGGGTTCCGTATCCAAAGGGTAAAACGGGACCCTATAATTAGTAAGGCTCCGCTGTCCGTCTGTCTGTCTGTCCGTCTGTCTGCCTATCCGTCTGTAACCAGGATGTATCTCATGAACCGTGATAGCTAGAGACTTGAAATTTTCACAGATGATGTATTTCTGTCGCCACTATAACAACAAATACTAAAATACAGAATACAATAAATATTTAAGGGGGCTCCCATACAACAAACGTGTTTTTTGCCGTTTTTATAGAAAATGGTACGGAACCCTTCGTGCGCGAGTCCGACTCGCACTTGGCCGGTTTTTTGTTTAGAGACCCCTCACACTAGCGTCTTTCGAGCGTTGACGTCGTGGCAGTGTCCAATCAGCATAAGTAATTATGCTGCTGCGCAAGCGTTGCGTCAACACTGATTGGACGCTGCCACGACGTCGACGCTCATTAATAAATAAATAAATACAAGACAACATCACATACATTGCTCTGAACCTAAGGTAAGTAGCTAAATCACCACTTCTGTTATAGAAATCAGAAACAACGACGGTACCACAACACTCACATCCGAGACAATAAAGAAAATTACGTTTTCTACATTGACCCGACCGGGAATTGAACCCGGGACCACAGAGATGGCGACGCCTAGTCCGGCATGCTCGCTTCTCGGCTACGGAGGTCGGATCGCTCATAAGACGCTAGTGTGGGGTCTCCTTGTCTCACAAAACATAAGAATGTCAATTCTTTACATCGAGATTATGATAACATTTGTACCTATAGCCAGCGCATAGTAAATAGACATGACAAAAAATAAAACACCAATTCTTGATCCAAAGATATGATGGAACAGAAAAATTCCGATCCCACATAAGCTCTGGGTAGGTACAACTATAAGTTATCCAATTTTGAGCTCTATCACCAAGGATATAGGGAAAACATAACGATCCACATTTCACTGCTCCACAAATAAACTAGTTACGGGGGTGGCAACCCCATATTACGACCCCTGTGACCCGACATGGTGGTGTTTAGATCGATACTTATCGTATCACAGTTCAGGGTGCCTATCCGACTGTGGACGAGAGTAATGAGTTCAGAAATTGGTGCAATTATGTACTTTTACCACAGAATAAATAATAGGACCTTTTATGTAACATTACTTTGTACATTGCATCCCGAAACTTAGCCAAATGTTGTGTACCCCTGGAATAGAGGAAAAGCACTTGCTGGCTTCTGTCAAAATGTAATAACCTATAATTGACTGACATGGCGCACTGCCGTGTAGTTGTACAACTTAAAAGCAAGTCTTAGTTTTTATTATTAATTCGGGACAGTCTAAAAACTAACTTTAGTTAGTTGACTCTGGGTGTGTAGGACTCTTAGCAAATGTCTTTGTCGTACCATCATAAGATGGTAGTTTTTTACTTTGAAACCAAGACAGTTGGTGTGTTGTCTGAAGCGTAGTATTTATTTATTTTAATTCAAAAGACATCGATCTAATATGATAATCCATTCATTAAAATGAACAATATTTACCACGGCACCAATATCAAAATCTTAAGAAAAATATTTTATGGTAGGTTTACAAAATAGTAATTTACCTCGACGACAATATTATAAAGGTTGAGCCGAAAAGTTGTTTACTTCAATATATAGAATATCTTATTTTCCTAGTCACCCTGTATACTCATCGTTATGTACGATGCCTTCGATCAAAACAAGTCTATATACTACACGAACCCCCAAAATGATCTCAAAAAGCCTTTTTAAATTCAAATTCGTTCGTTGGCGCATAATAAACGAATAGAAAAATTACTTCACCCCATATATATTAAAAGAGTATTGGAAAAGACCCTAAGCATATGAGATTTCAAAGTGAGGGTTTCGTTAAGGAAAATCTACTAAGATCAGTAGAGGCTGTGTATGGACAGTCGTCAATAAAATTAGTTAAGACTTTTATTAAGACACTTAAATTTTTTGACACGATACAAACTTTATTTTGAATTGCAAGTCAATTATTATAAGCAGCATAGAACCAGTTGTCAAGGTTCCGAGCGATTCACGGCGATTTTTATTTAAAAACCTATAAAATAATAAAAACCCTTTTTTTAATTTGAAAAATACCTTTAAAAATACAATGAGGTCTATTAATTGTTTGGTTAAATTGTTTAATTGGTAATATGTTTTTAATAAATAAATTATACTTAACATAAAACTGAAATTAATGTCTTACGTTAACTTATTTCAAAATACTTTAAACCAAAAACAATTCAACATTTCATAATTTAGTATCAACTGCCTTTGTTTTTATTTCAACGTATAATTATTAATTTTAAATGCATGCAATTAATATTACAAAGCTTTTTCATTGGAATACCAAACTAGGTTATTATAATGCGGCAGATATTGAGTAAGGATTTTATTGGCTAATTAACGCTTAATTGCACTTGCAATCGGTCGACATACTTTCATGAATATAATATCAGTGATATTTCACATGAAACCTGAATTAAGTACCTGTGTTTGTAGACTTCAAAATAGTAACTGCATTTATATAATTTAAAAACTATACCACTGACACATACACAACAAGGGTAATAATGCAATACATACCTCTTTTTATTATATTATATAATTAACATGGCCTATGCAATTAGGCTGAAACGTCGGTAAAATCAAGTCGCAATAAGAAGTGTGTGTTTGCAGTATAGTGTCGGGTGAAAATATGCAACAAGAAAATTTAAACAGTTTTTCTATAATTCCAAAAAGAGAGTCACAAGTGACTGAGTTTGTTGCGCCGTTTTTTTTTACTGTCCCGAAGCGGTGATAGGACAAAATTATATTTTGGGAAATTTAGAAGTGCCCGGAAGAGGGCCATTAAAGTGAATAAACTACATAATTTTATTTTCTATATATGGAAAACCTAGTACCGAATTTTGTACTGTCGGACTTAATTAATTAAATGAATACAATAATACAAACGAAAATCAATAATACTTTAAATTAAACTAACTTATCCTTAATCTAAATAGTGAATAAATACCTACTCAAAAAAAAACGTGTTCGTGAGGCAAGAAAGCAAGGATACTGGCAGCGTTTCCTCGCTAAGCCGTTGTGCGAGGAACGTACCAGCATTTTTATTTTCCGAAATGGATATTAATTTTGGTGCTATTTTGCCGAAAATTAATTTAGTACCGAATCGTCATCTCCATGTCTCCACATCATCGTATGTTACGCGATATTTTGAAGTTTCAAGTTTTGAATTTCAAGAAACTAAGTAGGTAGTGTAGATCTAGTTAGTCTAAATATCAGAGAAGGTGGCTGTGTAAATTAAAATGAACAACTTATATTAAGAGGTCAACACCAAAATCGTAAAAAGTGTTTGGGAGATCAAAATTTTATTTTATAGGTCAAACTTTGCATGGCCAGCTTGTTTAAAAATATTAGTATTTATACAAGGAATAAATAAAAAAAAAAAAATTACATAAATCAATAATGGTAGGTAATGATACTTTTTATTTGACTGTACCTACGAACCACCCTCTATTCACTTTTTTTCAAATCAGATGTCTCCCCCACGGCTTGTTATTGCGCATTATTAGATTTGTTAATTCTACGACGTCCCCATATAAAAAGTACATAAGATACAACCGATTTTAGACTCTAAGAACTTAATTGCAATGCAAATACCTATCTGAAGATTACGTTTAAAATTACAGAGAAAGGAATCCTGTTGATGGAAATTATTTCTCTTCGTTTGTTGTAAAGAGAATATTTAAAGAAAATTTCCTTGCATACTTTTAAATACCTATATACATTTGAATGTATCTACTTACATTAATTCTATGCACTTAGCGAAATCGTTGAGTTTTGATGATGAACTAACGCAAATCTGATAAGTCGTAAGATTTGCGGTTATACGGTTGTTTTCTGATTCATCATCATCATCATTTCAGCCACAGGACGTCCACTGCTGCCTCTCCCAGTGTCTTCCAGATTGTCCAGTTGCGCGTGGCTGCATCCAGCGGCTTCCTGCAACCTTTACCAGGTCGTCTGCCCACCTTGTGGGTGGACGTCCCAAGACGACGTCGCGTTAGATTAAGTTTAAATTTTCCTACAAATCCTGAGTCTCAAAATGCACCCGAAGATATTTTCTTTCCAAACCAAATTAAGTTTGTCAACATTTTATGCATGTCTTACGTAGGTATCGTTAATTAAGATTTTCATTTATTTGTATCAAGCTTGTGATTGGCTTATATCGCTGGCCGCTGCATACTAGTCGTGAAGCTTAATCAAAGGCCTTAAGGCGGCTTGATTACATCTGACAGAGTCACCACAACATTTAGACAGTTTAAGACCCTTCCACCAATCAGCGATAGGCCTACGTAGTAAATTGTGGCCTAAACCACCTCATAGTTGAGGTGAGGCTGTGCCTTGCAGTGGCACTTATATCTACTTTTAAGGGTTTGAACCCAAAATGGTTAAATTGAACCCTATTACTAAGACTCCGCTGTCCATCCGTCTGTCTGTCTGTCAGTCTGTCAGTCTGTCCATCTGTCACTGAAAATGAAGAGGTACTTTCTAGGTCTTAACTTACGATTCAAGAATTTGAAATCGAGCTACTACCACCTAATAATTTATTATACAGGGACCGTTATTAATGTAATAATTATTAACTACTGTTATGTTTAACATACAATAATTGAAATTGGAAAGTTTGACAATATAAACACTACTTTACTTAACGCATCAGCAAATAGAGCGAAAGTGTTTTTTCCGATTTAATTACTTAAAGTACCTTTATTTAGTTTCACATAAGTGGATTCTACACGTTTTAGCAAGTATCGAAACTTATTAGTGGGCAGATATTTACTTTCTATTACGTATCACCACAGAGTAAGTATAATAAATATCACTAAACCCTGGATATAATGGTAAACCCTGGATATAATGAATAAATATGATAATATACATACCTTACTTGAACACCTTTCATGCTTACATTCGTAAACTGAATACTTACATAGAACATAAAACACAAAACTAATCCCATCTGCTTACCATAGCTAACTGGCAACTAATAAAATAAAAATAACTGCCGTCAAAAAAAAACAAAAGCGGAACTCACAATGAAGTTCTAACGTCCGAGTTCCCATACCGTGTAACTAAAAAAAAACTAATTTTAATATATCTGCATACTGCACCTCTAAGACAAAGGTTAACCCTACATCTGCATCGCCCTGTTCCGGACCCTTTCGGATTATTGTTTATAGTTACAAAGGTAAAATATGACACAAAGGTTCGCGTTGACACAATTACGTGACCCCTGTAAGTGTTAAAACAAAAAAAGATTGCGTGAAACGGAACAGGTTTGCATTATCATATAAAAGGGTAAAGTGAGATGTATGGTGAAGTGGTTACAATCTCAGGGTTGGTATCTTGGCAAATATTTTGTATTAAAATTGGTTGTAGTATTTATGTTTAAATGAAAACAAACAGCTCTGTAACTCTAGTTTCAATAAGTTAAAAAATATAAAATTCTGGAAAGTCAACTTTCAATAAACCCATAGCTTACTGAAAATTTGTTACAAAATCAATCAAACGCGATACATATTTGAGTACTTAAATTATATTCAGTTAAAATATTTTGTTAAAAATTATGATTTATTTAACAAAATATTTTATTTCATAAATTCTATATTTTATTTAAAATTGCCACGCCCAGGTTTTATTTTTACCACCTATTTATTTATATTTTTTTAAACATTATCTCAGCCAGTAGCAGCCCTATCCTTTCACTCAAATTTTAATTATGGCTACCTCTTCCCCATCGAAGATTGTACCCTTTATAATTTATTCATAAATCTCCTTACAGCTTATTCTTTTCGCAACGCATGCAAATCAGGCGAAATTAAAATCATAGACAATCAACTTTTTTGAAATAAAACTTTGTCATTGCCGCGTTTCTCACAGAACAAGAATTATGCGATTTTAATACAGCATTTGAGATAAGAGATTTATTCAAATTAAGAACGTCAACTGGTTTAAAAGAAAAAAAGTTGTTTTAAAAATAATATTCGTTGTTTTTTTAAAACTTGTTCCGGCGTTAGAAGGGTCTTACAAGAAATATTGTTTTTAATGATTTTTTGTGCCTTCTTATATTTTCCAGGGTGCACATTTCAAGCTACTTGCAATGCAATGCAAATAAGTTTATATCTTGAGTAAGTATACAGTAATATTATCTAAATAATTATAACGTCTAATCGACATTTACATAATATACCAAGGTCGCAAAATTGAAAATAAAATTCTTGGTTATAAATTTATTTATAATGTACAGTCTCAATGAGATGGTAGGTATTGTAATATAAGAATTATTTAAGTTCTATTTATTGAAGTTATTTGCAAATGTATTTTACATGTTAATGAAAGTGTATGGTGCAAATGATCTCGTACACAAATGGCTTCTTTACAATGTTGTGAACGATTCATTATGTATTTTGGGGTTCTGTATCCAAAATTTTATCGTCATTAAGTTTAATATTGACGACCTATGTAGCCGAAGTAGTGCAATGAACACGCCGCAATTGGCGTCACCATCTTTGAAGTCCTGGGTTTAATTCCCAGTCAGGTCAATGAAGAAAACTTTCTAACATGTCTATTAAATGTCTATCTTAACACTGAATGGTGTGGTATCATCGTTGTCTCTGATTTCTATAACACGGGTGCTTAGGCTACTTACAGGATAAGAGCAATGTATGTGATGTGATTCAATACTTATTTTTTATTAATTAATAAAAACTGTCTTATTCTGTGCTCACGGCACAATCTTGAATACTAGAATATTTGATTTTATAAACTCACATTTGGAAGTCGTGACATATTGTAACTAATTCTTAGGTCATTTTAGTTATTACTTGTGAAATGTAGGTATGATTATTAATTGCTCTTATAAATAAATTTATAAATAGATTGTTGGGTACGCAGATGACAGTACTGTCGCGGAGAAGTATCTGTCTAGTGCAGGAGCCGGTGGAGTTGAGGTCCAAAGACTGAGAGAGGCCATGGTTGAGCGTACGAGCCTGACGTTAAGTAACGTCTCCCAGTGGGGCGATGACAATCTCGTCAGCTTCAATGCCTCTAAAACGCAGGCGTGTCTTTTTTCCACAAAAAGGAGTCCTTTCACCCTTTCTCCTACTTTCCGAGGTACATCTGTTCCAGTGACCGGCACTCTACAACTTCTTGGCATGGAGTTGTCCTCTGACCTCAACTTTGGCACCACCATCGAGTCTAAGGCTCAAATTGCAGCTAGAAAGTTGGGCGTCCTGAATAAAGTCAAGCGGTACTTCACGCCTGGACAGCTTTTAACTCTTTACAAAGCCCAAGTCCGATCTTGCATGGAGTACTGCTGCCACCTTTGGGACGGCTCGGCGAAATACCAACTTGCTGCACTTGACTCGGTGGAACGCAGAGCCAAGAGAATAATAGGCGATAAAAAACTGGTGGCGTCCAAGCTGCACAGCCTGGCTCACCGCCGCAAGGTTGCTTGCCTATCGGTCTTCTATAGATTGTACTTCGGAGAGTGTGCTCATGAGCTGCATGAACTCATACCACCGTCACCTTTCTTCCATCGGACATCCAGACGCACGGCCGGCTACCATCCGTTCTTAGTTGATATACCCATAACCCGCACTAAGCGCTTCTCATCATCTTTTATAATGCGCACAGCTAAGGATTGGAATTCCCTGCCTGCGTCTGTATTTCCGAGTGCATATAACCTGACTCTCTTTAAGTCCAGAGTGAATAGGCATCTTCTGGGCAAGCTCGCTCTATCGTAAATCCCATCTATGCTCTAGAGCAAGATTGGGGTCAAGAGTAAGCCCATCTCAAATAAAAAAAAAAAAAAAAAAAAAAAGATATGTAATTATAAAGGTGTAACATAATCATACGTTTTATACAGAACACTCAGTGAAGAAGGTTAAAACACTTGATGAGCTTTATCTTAATCACCCAGTTAAGATAATTGGACTGATATTAGCCGACAATTCGGTTAAAAGCTTATAACAATTAAGCAAGGCTAAAATATCGGTACACATGCGATAATTTGCGTCATGTTTGTAAATGATCTGTTCATGATATCTGTTAAATGTGAAACGTTTTAGTGATGAAGAAGGTTCGAGCACATTCGTTTTAAGGGTTGATAATTTTTTATACGGAATATTGTAAGAATGCCTAAGGGATGAATGACGTCCATTTGCTACGTAAGATATTATTTTACACACAATATATTTTATCAAATACAATAATACTTATTTGAGATGCGTCAAAAAATTACAATGAGATCCAATTGATATTTAATTATTCCACTTTTAAATTAGCAGACTTGGGGCCCAGGTTGTGCTACAATTGCTATAAATAATCATGGTAAAAAAGTGATAATTTTTACATAGTTTAAAATGAAGTCGCTTCCGCTGTCTGTAAGCTTAGATCTTTTAAACTACGTAACGGATTTTAATGCAGTTTCAGCAATAGATAGAGTGATTCAAAAGGAAGGTTTATATGTACGCTAAAGACCATACAAACGAAGTCGCTAGCAACCGCTTATATTTTACAAAAAAAAAATTCAAACTTTAAAATATCACATTGAAACAC
The DNA here is from genome assembly GCA_950371115.1 of Anania fuscalis. NCBI lineage: Eukaryota > Metazoa > Arthropoda > Insecta > Lepidoptera > Crambidae > Anania > Anania fuscalis. The sequence goes on from OX493333.1 coordinate 3,825,581, forward strand.
TTCTACAGTACTTAAGGCCGTGCTCACAGGCTACGTAACGTACGTAGGTAAAGGCTAAGATGAATTATCGTTAGCATGGTAAGTGATATTATTTTAGTTTTTAATTCTATGGGTAGCAATTAAAAGTATTAAAACTTTCATTTACGGCGTTTCTACTTAAAACCTATTAATTTTCCTATGACAAAAGTGGACAAATGCGTCTAAATGACGCATCGTTTTACCAGCTACAAAATGACGAACTACACAGTTACCCGCAAGACATTTTTAATCATCCAGAGTGTGATTAATGATAAATTTATTTACTTACATTAGTGATGTCCAACAATGTATCGATGATTTGATAAAAGATGCCATGAACTGGAGGAAGAAGCATGGGCAGGCAAGTCAAGATTGTGAATTTTAATTTTGTGTAAATTAAAATAAGCAAAAGTAAAAATAGGCTTTAACACCCTACTGCAAGTTATATGGCCTTCTCTACTATGTAGGGCCATACTTAACTACACAAACCTAAAAAGTATCTAAGAACATGTTCGCAATGAGTGTCTTTTACACTTTTGCTTGTATTTATCATTCAACCCATCAAAGATCTTGCCAGAGTAACTATGGAATAAGATGGTGGACTCTACTATCATACATAAACTACAACAAAAGCGAATCGGTGAAAGGGTCTAAAAGGCAAATGATGAACAAATTGACAATAATAATAGGTAGCTATATAAAAAGCCTTTCGTTGTCCTAATATAAACAATAAGTAAATTCTGGCTGAAGTGAGTAGGCTCAACTATTTAAAATTTTACAAATATGTATATTATAATATCGATAACAATATCTTGGTATCAACAGATACCTTAATCGATATGTTTGCAACATCACTTACTGGCGACAAGTGGCGACTAGGGCTGTGGCAATGGTCAATCATGTCGTCAATTTGATGCAATTTATAAGCACAACTCGCCAATTTTGCGTTTTTATTTTATTCGAACAATCAATTGTCGTCTTAATACTTTTGTACTTTGCCACTTTACACCTGCTTCAACAAAAATTATGCTAAACGATTTACATCGTTATGATTTCAGGTCCAAAGTTGCAAATGCATTGTAACAAAGTTTGCTTAACATTAGACTAAGTTGTGGATTGATAAGTCTTGATATTTGTAACTGTCAAGTGCATGTATTTATTAAAGGACATAAGTAGTTTTAATTTAATAGAGCCAACTAATAACGTTTTCTATCAATTTAATAAACTCAGGTTCTATTACTATTTTATGCAGGTACAAAATGATTACTTAAATGAAATTAAAAAGTAAACGACGATTTATTAGACACCTTAGTTTTGGTTCTTTCTCTATCAGTTGCTGCAATTTGATTATCGTCTTTATCTTCCTTTTCTTCTGTGTGTAACTTGGGTTTTCTTGTTAATGCATTATTACTCTGTCTTATATTATAGTTAAGTACCTGGGCGACAGAGCTTTGGTGTCATATACGAGTAGTAGCGCTGTCTCATAACATCTTAAAGTAGCAGTTGATTGTCATTAAATGCAAACAATACATTATTCGTGTTATTTCATATAAAGCTATCTCATAAAATTTTTAAGGTTAATACCTTAAAATGTTGATTATCATCTGAGCAACAATAATAGTAGGTAGGTACCTAAATTAAAGATGGATTATAAAATGCATGTCGGATATAAGGCTTAAAATCGTTTCAAAAAACGAAATACAACAATATTGTTCAACTTAAAAAGCTTTATCTATCCTAATACAAAATTTCATGCAAATCATTGGAACCGTTTCCAAGATGCGAAATTTATTTGGAAAACATCACATACATTTTAAATAATGTAATTTAAAGACAAAAAAATATCAAAGTGTAAATATTATTACTGCTTACACCTAGATCATTTTAATAGGTCATCTAATTATGTCATTCGTTAATTATCTGGATTATTCCCTTCACTTTAAGTATACCGATAAAACAATTAGGTTTTTTACCTTAAAATACCTTTAGTAGACCTATCACGTCAGACTTATTGACGATGTCTACCGCCATCAAAGGACAATTGACAATTTCATAAAGAAAGTTCACTTTTTATCGGATAATTTCTGGATCTTTGTCGGTTTTATGTGTCAATTATCAGTGAAATGAGGCAATTAATTTATCTTTAACGAGATTGCAATCTTATTGCTTTTTAATAGGAATCGTTTGAGCGGTTAATATTGTAATATCTCTAAGTAGGTACAGTTAACACCATATTTATAGATTGTTGATTTTAAAGGAGTATTTAATTTAAGAAAAAACTATGTTACAATTTTTGTGAAAAAATAATGTCCCGTAGCACCTTGACTGCAAGTCGAATTTTTATTATTGTAAAACAAAAATCAAAGAATATCATTATCACCACAATATAACAATAGGTATATTACCCAGAAATCAATCGAAGGAGTCTTCTTCTAAACTGTAGGTAGCTAAAAATCATTCTCACAACGTTTCTCATACTAAGTTGTAAATTTTGTTGATTCCTATCTGGACCCATTTGACATAAACTTAATTATTTTAAATTAATCAATGAAAAATAAGCATGCGTTAGTCGAATTTTATAACTTTCATAAATATCATAAAATGATGACAACCAGCTATAATGCAGCTGACTGTACCTCTTAATCAAAAATGTGTCATTTTGTCGTACTCATTAAGTTAAAAAAATAATGGTGGGACGCAATAGGTCTTACCTTTGACAAAGCCGATCGATTAAAAGATAATTATGTCAATTGTCAACTATAAATGAAATGGTTAACGCCGTTACGCTTTTTATTTGAAGTAGGTATACTGAACTATCGATCAATTCAGTTTGAGTTTATTAGGTTTTTTACGAAAACTATCAAAGTATCAATTATTTATTAGCTTACATTAAAGTATTAATTATTTAAATCTCAAAGCTTAGCTTTGTTGTGTATTTTAAGAAGACTTTTTGAAGCCAATAAAAAGGAAAAAGTTTTAATGACGCATTCTTGTGTGATATTATTTGCCAAATGAAAACCGTTATTCAAAACAAGAGGACAAAAATAGCTCCTAAAATCTAAAAATAGGGGATTTTGTACAGCAAACATATTATATTTGTATTTTTTGAAAAAAAACAACTTTTAAAATTAGTAATTAAATTGAAAATGAGTACCCCGAAAACATGAAAACATTTTTTTTTATTAATAAATACAGAACAAAAAAGTATGTAGAATAATTTAGTACAAATGGCGTATTAATGCCAGAAGCAATATCTACCAGACAATTTTGCCTAATTCTTAATATTTCACTCATGTACAGTATATCCATTAGAAAATGTATTGAAACACCTATTACCATCCTCAATATTCAACGATCGTTAATGTAACACTCACTAATTTAATACGAGCCCCGACACGCACTGGGCGGTTTTTCAAAGTCTAATATACTATCAGTTCGAACATAAACATTGTTTTATATTGGATTAATATTCCTCACGAGTATCTTTACAGACGAGAGCTAAATAAGCTGGCAAATTTAAACCTTAAGCCTTTGAGTTAAGGGTGACAAGTTTAAAGATGTTTATTGTGGGTAGGTGTACAAACCGCGCGGTAAAAAGTAGCGGAACCATTGTGAAGTATTAATATTAATCGCAGATCGGGTTCGGAGAAATCACTAGATATTGGGGTGTGGTCTAAGTGATGATATTTTGCCGGAATAGATGAGAATCGTAAGTCGCGTGCTTGAAGTATAAGATGATATTACTTGCCAAATTGTATAGTTCTAAGTCGACGAATATACCATAGAAGTTAGATTTTTTTTCACAGTTAAAAAGGACTGTAGACCTGAGTGATTATATTGTTTTTATTTCAACTCGATACTTCTACGCGTTTCCGAGATAAAGGGTCTTGACAGATTCACAGACTTACAGACAGACAGACGGACTACAAAGTAATCCTGTAAGGGTTCCATATTTTCATTTGGACCCCTTAAAACAAAATAATACTGAACAATAACCGTACCCTGATTCCGTATGTTGCAAAAGAAATGCGATAGCGAACATTTCCCAATTCTGGCTTTAAAATCGCAAATTGACAGCAAAAAAAAAACAAAGCAATCTACTGTCAGTGCTGCCCATACATTTTGACACCATCTATCAATCGGGCGATGACTGCGCGATTATTGCTGATTGCAAATTTTTAGGGAATAAGGGTACCGTCATGGCATATGTGTGATCTGTATCATCGATAAATAAATAAATAAATATAAATAATGGACAACATCACATACATTGCTCTGATCCTATGGTAAGTAGCGAAAGCACTTGTGTTATAGAAATCAGAAACAACGCCGGTACCACAACACCCAGACCCGAGACAATATAGAAAAGTTCGTTTTCTACATTGACCCGACCGGGAATCGAACCCGGAACCTCAGAGATGATAGAGTCCGGCGTGCTCGCCTCTCGGCTACTTAGGTCGTCAAAATATATTTAAAAAATATGTCGATGTCAGTTCCATAAAATAAAGAGATGTAAATTTTGTTGTCTCGCTTCATCTCTTAAATTGTGTCAAGTTCGCGGTTTTGAAGTACGCATCCAGAGTCACGTAGGCCTCATGTTTTGTTGTTACCACCATCGGTAGTACTTGCCGTAATTTTACCTTGAACTAATTAGCCAAATGGTTCACCAGCTAGAACTATTTTGGGATTTTACCGGAATGTTAGTGAAAATAATAAAATTCTGGGTAGGTAATTCGTTTGATTTGGTCGTTTGAGTCTTTGTTTCAAACATTATAATACCCCAGTGTGATAGTGATAGCCATAGACAACACAACTGAATTAAATGATAGTAGGCTTTTTTTGTTATCATTGTCAAAAACTTATTCCCACTAATATTATAAATGCGAAACTTTGTGAGGATGTTTGAATGTTTGTGACTCAATCACGCGTAAACGGCTGAACGTATTTGAATGAAATTTTGCACACATAGAATAATGTCTGGATTAACATTCAGTATACTTTTTATCCCAGTTTAATGCTCCTGTGGGATATATGTGATATACCAAACATCCTGTAGTTCACGCAAACGAAGTTGCGGGCAGAGCTAGTTGTTTTATTTTCTTTAATACTTACGAATTAAATTAATCTCTAAAGTTTTTATTTTACAATAAATGGGTTTTTTTTTCTTGCTCGACTTTAAACCACCACCTAAAAGATCGTTCTTGTTGTTAACACCCTGTATAATAATAAATATTTAGCCCTAGCAAATTGGGGAGCTGTCATTATCCTATTGAACATAAAGTGGCTATAAGTACGTACAACTTTATTGACTTTCTCTTGACAGAATCTGTCGATTGAGTTAAAATATGCACACAACTCAGTAATAATAACTTAACAAGTAAGGATAAGTACCTATTAAATACATTAAAATAAATGACAGTTTTTAACATATGACCAAGTGTTTTAGTACAAATGTCATTTTACCTGCACTCTGTCAATTATTTCAGCCGCCATTTTGTCTCAAGGTGTGGCAATTAGGCCCGGGCCAATTAGCCCCATCCAATTGGTAAAATGTTGTCGACTTATGATCAACAAACAAGGTGTGAACCTTGTTAAAATAATACTTAATGGAGAAGCACTTTACTAGCTGGCTAACAAATATTTCACAACCTTCTGGTGTAGTGGTTTGGGCTCCGGGATACAGCCAGGCGGTTGCGGGTTTCGAATCCCGCAAGAAATGTCCTGCAAGAAGTAGCAGGGAACGAAAAATAATAGTCAAGGATCTGGCTCAGGAAGTGCATTGGGTCAGGCAAAGAGCAAAACTCTTTAAAGTCTCAACGTATCAATTTCGTCTTTTCTTTTATTATGGGCGGGAGTTGGAGATATGTCAACCAAGGAATTTATATGTACTACGTTTGTAAATTACTACATCCATGATGTCAACACATACTTAGCTTCAGTCAAAAATCACTTATAGGTTTTCGAGATGGATGGTCCGTCGTCTACTCTACAAGGTATGTGCCTGATGAGGCTAATGTCCAACAGTGGACTGTTATGGTCTGATTATGATAAATGAGTTAAAATTAGACGGCAAATAATAACTGATTATTAATTCAAGCTTTTTGCTTCGTTATTACGAGTAAATTACCCTCGTAAACAGTTGTTTTAACATACTAAAACACAATTAGTTACTTATGTATAACATAAATTGTCTTCGTTTTAATCTAAGCCAACAAAGGCTTAAACTCATTAAATTATTCATAGAAAAGAATTAAACCTATTAGACTTTTAACATGGAAGAGCAATTTAGACAATTTGTAGTCACGGTGTCATTTCTCATTACGCATCGAATATGATATAACAGTACTTTGACAGTAACACCGACTATTATATGGCATCTATTTTAGTCCTAAGTAGACAAGTGGCGTAAAAACAGCTTACCTAGTCAGGGATCGTCAACCTGATATGTTGGGAGACTATTTGCCATGTTTAAAGTTGAAAAATCGGCGTATTTTCACTCGGATCTAAATAGCTCAAACCTTACGCAGAAAAATGCGATAAAAAAATGACTTTTTGATGTTAACTGATATTTATGAGTTTTTGGAAAATGAAACAAGAACGTATTGATACCTTTCACCTGAATAAAAGAAGAGTTCACAATATTTGCGATAATTATCTCATTAAATGAATTGTTAGCTAAAAAAAATCCTTTAGAATAAATGGTTGAAATTTCCGGCACTCCCAGACTCAAGTTAATACAGTAAGGAACGTTTTATGAATTGACCTAAACAAAAACCGAACTTTACCCTTTTAAGGCTATTCACTGCGCTATTATACTGATCGGGTCTACATACAAGTAAGTTCATGTTAATTATGTCTAAAAGTAATCATCTCCCATTTATTTATTACCAATTTCCAATCGTAGAATATGGAAGTCATTGGGGGAGGACGATGATCAACGGTAGATGTTCTATGGCTGAAATGATATTGACAAAGATCCGGCTCGAAGGACCAAAAGAAATGTAGTCCTTAATGTATAAGGGACTCTTAGCATTTACAGTACCCGGCGTTAAATATTGTATACGACCTTTGAAAAGGAATTAGTTTTACAGCTCTACATAGTTCACGCGGAAATCAAAACAAAACAAGAATAAAGTATTTAGTTCTGAATTCAAATTCTGATAAAGGATAAACCTAATAATTGATGGACATGGAAATTGGCATTCGTTTGTATTCGAAAATGCGATAATTGCCGATGTGCAATATTTATTGCCGGGTACTGTACTGATGCTTGCTATGCTATAGCTAATTGGGCCGTACACACACGTCCCTATATACAAAAGTACGGTGTCAGCTCATACAGTGAAGATTTAATTATTATGTACCTATAGTATTTTCTAATAAAATTTATCAAATTCTCGTGTCACTGTATTTGTAAAAAACTCCTTCGAAACAGTGTCTAACTGTTCGATTCATATAAAATTTTGTGTGTATGTTATGTAGGTCTGAGAATAGGACGTAAAGTATATTTTGTACTGCTAGGGGTAGTGTCCCAGTTTTTAAATTAAATTAAAATATTTTTCCAAAGACCACGCGAATTGTTATATATGTTATATGTAAAAGGGCTATGATGACCCAATAGTTTGCGAAACAATCTGTATTGCACAATTTAGTTAGAAGACAGCGCCAGTTCGATTCCAACCGCGTACCCGATGACACATGCCTCAAATTAATTATGTTTTTTTCCATTTGAATTGCAAATAAACATTCATTTTACAGTGAATTTAATTCCCATAACAGAACGCAGTTGCGGATAACAGCTAGTTATGTTACATGGTTTTCTCAGAGAATGTTGTCAACTCCTGCTATATCGTATAAAGCAGTCACATCTAGTTGACAAGCGCGTATTACATGGAGTTAATGGACCAACGATAAACACCTTGTCAGAATAAAAATAAACTAACGGAGGCCAACTTAGAAAAGGCAAGGGTTCCATATACGGAAATACTCTTTAACTTGTCGCACACATAAATTATGTAAAATATGTTATTTTATAACTCCTAGATATAGCTACCCTGTATTTTGCTTAATGGTCTGTCATTTTTTAAATGTAGTGAGAGGTGGGTTTTGTAATGTAAGTAATATAACATTAATATTAATTGTTGCCTTCTTCTACTTCATAGATTATTACAATAAAGAATTATATAGCGAAAGATTAAACATATAATTTTTTGAAAAAACTTGTTAAAGAAGGTTTTTGCAGAATACCTACCCCTTCATTACATCTCTGAAAAGTAAGAGATCATCACCGTCTTGGATGGAAATCGAATCCACACCTCTTTGCTATCCAGACTCCTGCTTTGCTTTTAAATGAGCTATAACAAAAATAAACACTGTATTGAATCTTCAAATTGATATGTTACAAGTGTCAAGAACAAGAAAAGTTTGCTACTTTCCTATTGTCTATAGTTATGGGGTCGTCGATCTGCGATAGTGACGATTTGCGAAAGTGACCAGTTGAGAAAATGATATTTTGCGAAAGTGACCATATGCACAAATGACATTCTACGAAAGTGACCAAATTTTTCGCGATGACATTTTGCAAAAATTACCATTTGGGTCAAAACCCATTAATCACGTGAGGCTTGAAAGAGGGAGGGGGGGGGGGGGGGGGGGTTCGGATAAGTCTCGAAATATCACTCGGGGGTTTCATTGAGATGTCAAGTGTATTAATTTTTTATTTGAACGCGCGATTTCTAAACCGAAAAGAGGTGCGTGACCATAACTTTAACGCGTTGCTTGTACCAAAAACTACACGTGATTTAGTTAGGGAGGGGGGGGGGGGAGCATAAAAATTGCTGAAAAAACATCACTTTATTAATGGACGACCTCTATCCTCTGGAAGAGATTGCTTTTAGCGATAAGACTTATGAATTCTTTGTGTAAACATCAACACTAACTTCTTTTATAGCGTGCAATAAAAACTATCTATCTACAAGTTTAACGCAATATATTGTTATAAAACCGTTTTATTAATACAACAGATCTCTTTATTTCCTATCTACAGAACAGCAGATGGCGTTATTGATATCCGACAGTAACCTAACATTAGGGCCTATCGCTCGATCGGTCTAAGTGAATAGACCATACCTAGGACCAATCTAGCCGTTTGAAACATCTGCCTATTCGCTTCAAACACATTGCCCGAGGTATTTGTTCTATTAAATACGTAGGGGTTATACAGGGTGGAAAATTACGTTATTGTTGCTGACACAAATTCTATGGAAGAGTCTTAATTTGGTTAATAATAATAAATTAATATTGGACAACATCACATACATTCCTCTGATCCTTAGAAAAGTAGCTAAAGCACTTGTGTTATAGAAATCAGAAACGACGGTGGTATCACAACATTCAGACCCGAGACAATAAAGAAAAGTTCGTTTTCACACTGACCCGACCGGTGATTGAACCCGGAACCACAGAGATGGCGACGCCACATATTCTACATTGTTTGAAAACGTATATTAAACGATATTAGCCGACCAACTTTAGCATGCCCTTCAAAGGTGGCTTAATGCGATTGGAATGTTCACCAATCCATTTAAAATAAAAATTACATTTATTTAAATAAAAATTCGCCATTACGCTTTTCATCAGTGACGTACTTTTAAGTATGGGAGAAAGTGGATAAGGCTTGTTAACTTATGCTTAGTTTAAGTTAAACATCACTGACAAGTCAAAATCAAAAAAATCTAAATCATTTATTTCTGCAAAATGGCCATTAAAGGCTCTTTTGCATGTCTCAAAGTAGTTTCGGAGATAGAAGGTCCGTATCGCTACTCTATATTCTACATGATATGCGCTTGATCACTTTTACTACCAAGTTAGTGGATTGCCTAATTGAATACACTTAGGTATGATGGTGCTATTTCTAGGAGACATAGACCTATTTTAAAAAGGCATAGCATATCGACTCTGTGGTCATATAACCAAATAATAGAGTTAACTGTCTTCACTGTAAGTTTTGTTGATAAATAAATAATAATAATAAAATAAAAAAAATATGTATAAAAAATTAGAAAATAATATATTTAGACTTCTTTTGGACAGCCGCGCTTATGAAGACTATTATAACACTTTATTAACTCAGATCGTTTTCGAACCACCCCGTATAATCTTGATAGTTAAAATAAAGTGGAAACTACTTGATACCGTAATTATAAGACGGTTAGACAGCAATTTGTTTAATAGTATTATAAAACTTGTATATCTAATTCCATCTGCTTGTATTTCTATGAACAAAAACCTAAGGAAGTGAATTGTTAATTATATTTTTATAGAAATGCTTATAAAATTGTGGTCAGTGCACGCTACTTCCTTTGTATAGAATTTGTATTTACCTAATAGGAAGTAATATGTATTAGACGATAGTAACTTATTATATCTAGTTGTGGATAGTTCTTTAATAGTAATCGTAGGTACTCTTGTTACCATATTTATTTAAAAAGAGGCTGATAACAGTGAACGGGTTTCTGACACTGCTTCTTCTCGGCGATAGTCCCAAATATTGCTGCTGTATGGTAAGTAAATAAGATTAGGACATGTCAAAATGCCTAATTAAGGCCTATTTCCAGAATTAGTGAAAAAAGAGTATATAGGTCTGTAGGTATACCTACTTACACTATAGTGTTTTCTGGGTTTATGTATGTGTGTTAGTTTCTTTATTCCACTATAAATCCTAAATAATTTGAAGTATCGTTAGAAACCTTACGCTATCCCGGATGACATAAGCCTATGTCATCCGGGATAGCGTAATCATGTCAAGATTTAACGTCATTGTAAAATATTGAATATCGCAGTAATAGATTGGTTTTGTAAGATTAAATCTATCGATACAAAATAGATTTTGGTTTTCGCTTTATTTTCATTTGATTTTGATGTTTCAAATATTCTAAAAACTTAAAAAAATAATGACCAAAATATTGTCACAGTTTATTGACAAATATTATATATCACTACAGTAAATAAACTACTTAAAAATGGATAAAATGACGTACTCACACATGTCACATGTGCACGCTTCAACAAGAAATCTAAGGCTGGGTTGTACCATCTTAACTTTAACCATAACTGTAACTTTAACCGGTCTTTTTGTATAGAGTTTGACAGACTTATGACGTTTGTTAAAGTTAAAGTAAGATGGTGCAACTAGGGCTAAGTAAACTAAGAGTACCTACTAACAGTCGCGGATGCATACTGCCGATACAAGACGAGATGATGTCAGTTGTCATGGTCGCTGTAGAACGTAAAAAAGTAGTATTTTAATTATCTTTGATCAACGTGTAATGTTCATTTCTACTGATAGTTCGCGCGATTTTTATTCAAATATATAGGACGACAACCTTAACGCTCCATTGACGTATTTGACGTATCTCGACAAACAGGATTAGTTTTCATACTGTATTAGATATAGGTACTGTGATATAAGTTCAAGATTTACAACAGTCTTCAATACGAAGATTTTGACAGACATAAACTTGGGACATAATGCTCAATTGGTCTTATGCTTACTGCCTTTATTTTGGTAGTTAAAAATGTCAGCCTCATTATAATTTAAGCCCCATGATAGAGCAACACTCAACTTTTGTTACACACTGTAATTACGCATCGACTAAAAACCATAAACTTTTAAAACAATGTACATTTTGCACTATAAACGCGCATTATACGCGAAGTTAGGGACACATATTACCGTAGACGATCCATTGCAAGCTGAAGGCCTACTATGAAAATGTATCGTTCGATTGAACTCTAAAAATTTATATTTCCATCTACTTGTGTTAAACTATTGACAAATTATGAACATTTGAAAACGGTTGGGCTTTTTACAAGGCTAATTTCAGTTGTTCATATTTGGTTAAGGGTTGACTAGTGATATAACATGAAAAAAAAACGACTTTGAATTTTTTCACAATGTTGAAAAACACATGAAAAAAAACCTAGTACGTCTGTTTTTTTTCTAAATTTGGTTTTTTGATCAGAAGAAAAATATAATGTTTTATTGATGTATGGTTTCAAATTTCTTACATCTTACTAAAATTAGAAAGCTTCAACTGCGCTCAGCCACCTGTGTTCAAATAAACATAAATAAACTATACAGGGATTACCCAGTACGCAATTTGAATGTTGAAATTATATTATTTATTCTGTATGTAGGCCCTCCTCCGGGCACTATTCATGTATTTTATTTTATTTTATTTTTAATACTAATAATGTAAACTTGGTACTATACCACCAAAAAGGTATGGTAGGTTTATAGATAATTAAATACTCCAATATGAACTGATAAGTATTAATCTTTTATGGAAACTGCGTTATCAAGTTTGTATTCAATAATCTTGAAAAAAAAAAGAATCCAAAAAAAAATTTTTTTTCATGGTTTTGTATCATGATTTTTTTTCACGTTAGAAAAAATACCGTTTATTTGCAACACTAGGTTTGAGTCTGACGCTAGTGAATAGTTATTTTAATTTACTAGGTTTATCCGTCCGAACTAACAAAACATTTTCGTAGTAGGCCTACTGTGCCGTAGCTCGCAGCTTGCTACCGGGTTACCTGCATTTATAGATCATAGATCCCTATCTGCCATAGATCGATGGATCGATAGACAAGGTAATTTGTTAATTAATTATAATCATAGTATAGTCAAGGTGTTTATAGCGGAGGTCTAGTAGCGCTGTAGTAGTGTTTGACCTATGCTAAGCAAGTCGAAGTTTTTTACCATTTCGATTAGAAAGAAAGTTAACCAGACTGTAGGAAATGCCATACAATCTATGCATTACGATATTCAACGTTTAACATAAAGATTCAGCCATGTCCAGAAAATGTTTGTTTCCATGAAGTCAAACATTAAGTTTCGTTCCGCGTTTGGCATTACGATATTAAACGTTTTATATAAAGATTTTGCTATTTTCAGAATATGTTTGTTTCCATGAAGTCAAACATTAAGTTAAGTTCCGGCTTTGTGTAGAAGAAATGTAACTGAAATTTTATTTTACTTAAAAACCGGCCAAGTGCGAGTCGAACTTGCGCACGAAGGTTTCCGCACCATTATCTATAAAAACGAGCAAAAAGTTCACGTTTGTTGTATGGGAGTTTAAATATTTATGTTATTGTGGTTTTCAGTACCTATTTGTTGTTATAGCGGCAATAGAAATACATCATCTGTGAAAATTTCAACTGTCTAACTATCACGGTCCATGAGATACAGCCTGGTGAATGACCGACAGACGGACAGTGGAGTTTTAGTAATAGGGTCCCGTTTTACCACTTGGGTACAAAATAAGCTTAAGTTTTTTTTACTTTATTAGTGCATTGCTGCTGAATACTGGAATGTAGTCAACAAAATGATTTCTTTGATTTTTTAAGCCGTATTTTTGATAAAATTGGATAATTATTTCAACTACTTACCTTTCATTCTCAAATAAACTTGTTTCGTTGGTTTTAAAAAAAAAAGCATACATTTGCAATGAAGTTTGTAGATAATCGGTAATAATTAAATTGTAAACAATACGCTTGTTTAAAGGTGGTCAGACAATAGTTAAATGTTTTACATAAAGTGAAATTCGCTTTATGCATTAATAACAATACTTTTAAAAGGTTCAAGCAATTATGTTAATTTCGCAACAGCTGAAATACAATTTAACAAACATAAAATTCGGTGTTTCGGTACCGACGACATTTTTGTCAGGTGCTCTTACATTACCAATGTTATGCATGGCAGTCGTTTTTTTAATTTAATAAAATTATTTTAATTATATTCAGAGGTAAGTAGTGTAGCCATTCATATGAAATGTGTTTATTAACAATTGTTGTCGATATACATTATAGGCGATAATGTAAAAAAAAATAAAGTTTGTTTTGTTAAACAGAATTATCTGAAAGGCTGTTATACTGTTAAAATGATATAAATAGGTTTTAACACGTTGAGTTATCATTATTCTAAAGCTACATAAAGTAGATAATTAAAAAATAATTAATAAATATGGCCTTCAGCTCGATGGACTGATGACCTTAAGAAAATGACTGGCAGTCATACCGGCAGAAAATGACTGGCTGGTTGTAGAAGTGTGAATTCGTGCTCTTTATTAAATATAAATAAATAAATCGTTTAACGTGCAAAAGTGGACTGCAATAGGCTCACATGATGATTATGATAAGAAAAAAACTCAAATAATTAATCCTGCTTATATTTTAATAGATTTGAATAATGACAAATGCTACCAATGTCTGCTAGGTATAAACGCAGGATTGAGTTAATTTGAAGATTTAAATAATCGTCTATTAGTTAGTAATAACCAGATTAGTTAAATTGATTTAAAGTTGAATTTGATTATATTCATATCAGTTTTTATACTTTTATCAATGGTTTGAATTTAAGAAAATCACACGTGGTCTAATACAAAAAAACACTATTGAAATAAACCACAATCGCCATTGAATTTATTAACATTGACATTTTAAAAATGACGTTCGATTTTTATTTTTTTAATGTAAGTTTATTCCTTTTTTTACTTCATTAAGAAACGGATATCTAGAACTCGTAACTTCTTATTTGTAGGTAAATATCATAATGATGAATGTCAATTAGTAGTCAATCTTTAACAAGAAAATAATATTTTTATTGTGCCATGTCTTACATTTTGCTTAGTCTACATCCTCAACAGTTCTAAGTTTAGACGCGCCGTTAGGTACTATAAGCCTTGTTTTTATTCGAACGTTAGACTTTTTGTTATGGTCTGTCTCCACTGCTGAGTACGATATTTTAGGTCAACTTTTGGCTCAACCCAAAATGTTTAACATGGCCTATTAGGTAGTTATAGAGAGAACTATGCTTGGCGTTTGTTTTTGTGAAATTAGGATATCCATAAATCAACCAAAGCCAACTTAGCTCTCCGAGATAAAGTGGCAATACTCATATTGCTTGCTGAGCTGACAACAGTTAAGGCAGAAAGGTTCTCGACTGGCGACTGTGAACTGGGAGACAGCGCCGGCGGCTCTCGTACCCTATGGATAGAAAACCTTGTCATGGCTGTGGGTAGCCGCTAGAATAGAATACACACAGCAATACCATTTTTGAGTTGCGTCAGTAGGGATGACCAAAGGATAAAAAAATAAAATTAATTTTAGTCCATACTACCTCAGATTATCAAAAAATAATGGACTCTTATTTTTTCTTCTGACTATCGACCAAAAAATTACAAACATAAAGCGCGTTCGGGAGAGGAAGCTCGTGATTTCATTTCAAATAAAAAATTGTACCTAGGCGTGACGTCATGCGACATTTCAAATCAATATATCCCTGTAATATTTTGATTATGTGAAAAATGAAAAAATAAGTGTACAGTGTTTTTGAAATAGACTTTCAAAAAGCATTGTACACTTATTTTTTCATTTTTCAGAGACAAAGAAAATAAAATTGTCGTCACTCCTGTATCATAAACTTCTCGTGTCAGATTGGACAGTAGAAGTTGCAGAAAGCTGCTAAATGGAAACAGTTCAGAATCGTTCTTTGATCTGACACCAGTAACGCCATCAACTTCTCGCGTGACAATGGAAACCCGCCTAAGCGGACCCCCGTAGGTCACGCCATGCGTCAGTCGGCCATTTTGCAGTAACTGCGTACAGTATCTAACGCTTCCGATGCGACTGCGATATTATATTTATTACTACAAAAAAGGCAATGAACACTGTCCGGTATAATTATGGCATAATGGAACCGTTTAGGGTAGACACTTCTGATGGAAAGCATCAATTTGTTACAGGCACCTTTCTAATAAACGTCAAACATGCACTGTTCGTGTTGGTTGGAATATCAATGAGGTGCAATGACGTCGGTACTGGAAGTACTTATACATTATTATTATAGTAGTAAATACTCACGTAGAAAAAAAAACGATGTTCTGGCTATTTGAGCAGTGTGCAGCACTGCGACTTTTGGTTTCGTCAGCATCATAACTTCAGTCGGTGGACATCCACTGCTGAACATAATTCTTCTTCAATGACTTCGGAGTTCGCCTGTTGGAATTATTTTTAGTACCAGTGATATTTTCTTTTATATTTTCTGTTAAAATAACAAAAAATATATTAAAAAACATCACAAATATTGCTTTGATCTTAAGGTAAAGCACAAAGCTAGACGTTACCACAACACTCAGATGACGACGCCAAGTTTTTCGTGCTCGCCTCTCGGCTACTGAGGTCGTCCTTGTGCCTTGTCAAGTCGTAACCAATGACTTGTACCTTATCTATTTTCGTCACTACACATCAGGGATGGATATTCTCAGTAGAAATATCAAGATATATTTCTTTCTCTACCTGCAAAGGACATCAGCCTAATTAAGATAGCCTGTAAAATAAACGGCAAAGGTAAGTAAATTGTAAATCAATGTACAGTGTGTTTTACTAAGGGGTTTACTAAGGGGGTTTCACTTAAAAATACGTTAGTGCATCTGTACGACAATTGTCACTATAACTCGTTACTAGTAAATTATGTCACAGAGTAAAAAAAACATACAATATAATTTCCGCCGCTTAAAAAACTCGACGACTGATTAAAATCAAAACTGCACTATTCAGTAGTTTCACAAACGTTTTTTTAGCAACAAGAAATATGCTTTTGTCTCTTTCATTCCACGATTCGTTTCATCGCTCTCAGCTCTTTGAAACGTCGGTTCTAAATCAAAAGTAGTCAAATTTCGCTTTCCTTTGTTTCATGCCAGTGACACAAAATAAGGGTTGTAACTTTTTTTTGCTAAATTCGAATTTGAATTAAGAACTCTATTGTGAGTTTTTTTAATTAACGCGTGGAGTCATTTTTCATGCATCGCTTGTTATCTGATTTACCTGACAGTATGTAGTAGCGGCTTTTGTTTTTTTTTATTAAACTTTTTTAACGTTGCGTGTGTAATAGGGGCCCAAGGCAACAATTTATGCATGCGTCCAAGAATATTAAAAATAAAAAAAACCAGTCAGTTGCGAATACTCGATAATTGTTATAATTGTGTAGCTCGAAATAATTTGCTATTTTTAAATTTTTACATCTGATGCTCTCTTGTTGCTTTTTCATTTTATATTTTTATTGTTCATTCTTAAATTTATGGTTTTATTACACGTTTCTATAAATCACTGGGCGAATTTTTCAATTTGCAGTTCAAGTTTTAGTTATTTTTAATATAATTTTAAGTACTCGTTGCGGATGTTTATGTATCCTGTTAGCACCATCTGATAAGTGGGTGGTACTTGTTCAAATTAACACCTAAGTGGGATTCATATTCAGTTTTTAAATATAGGCATTTAAGTCGTTAATTTACTGGCTCGAAAACGAATTGGGTTGGAAGGTGCATTAATTATTTATGTTTTAAGGACTTATTTTTAAAACGCCAGTTATCAAAATTGCAACTTTTGGTTTAAGTCAAATTTAAGGTATTTAATTTGACATATACCAAAAGTTGCAATTTTGACCGTTTTTCTATACGAAAACTGTCAACATGTAAAACTTATTCTTTATGTTAAAGTTATCTGGATACTGAAACACGGCATTATAAGTAATAAGCTTTTCTAATGATCACACCAATTATTCCTCAAACTGAGTATAGCTTGTACTATTTCAATTGAAAACAGGTTATCATAAATACCTACATTCATAAACATTTATATTTAGGACAAAAATGCTCTTGCTCATCACACACATTTTGTTCCGTGAAGGACTTAAACCCGCAAGCAGGATTTCTCACTACTAAGCACGTATATGGACGTAACAAAAATAAAGGATTTCGTAGACATACTTGCAATTAATGGATTGTTTAATAAATGACAACGATAGTTCAATAAACGTCAGGCAATAATAAGGTTACATTGTAGGTACCTAAATTATTATGATCGCGTTAATTTCCGTTACAGTAAGTTTTAACTATGGTTCAGTTAACTTAAAGTAGTCACGATTGGTTTCTTAATTATTTAAGTGTCTATCATCAATCTTTAACAACTTAAATGATAAATATGGCGGTACCTGTGACCAACTTAAACACATACAGTTTTATCTCTTTTGTTTAGCTCCTAGGTAGTCAATGACTTTAAAAACTTACTTGTCGAGGACCAATGAAACAGAACAAAATTACACTTTATTTCTTTGCGAACAATGCTAGATCGACTTGGTTGGTTGGATCACCGAAATGCATAAAATTTATTTAGAATAAAAAAATGCTTATGGTATTTTTATGCTTATATTATTTTATAATAATATAATGTTTTAATGTGATAATTTAAATTATTTATATATTTTTAATATTATTATAATGTTTTAATAATAAACATACCAACATGTGTAAAATTTATCTCATCTTAGTGTTTTAAGTAACACTTAATTCCGTTAAATCTCATCGGCGATTCAAGACTAACTTTCGAATTAGGTATTCTATTCGATTATTATTAATAGTCATAATAGATATTTTTTTCTTTTACAAAATCAATCATTTCTTGCCTGTCTATTGTAGTTATTATCACGAGACGTCACAACTGCTTGCACGTATTTTATTGTTTTCATTTTATTTTATTATCAATTTATCTGTCGTAGGCTATTCTACCCAATGTTTTTAGTATTCAAACGATTAAGAGCTGATTATTCAAACACTAGATAACTTTTATCCGAAAAATAAAATTTATATTTTATTTACACATTTTCTTTACGGAAACTGTCAACATTCTAGCTAACTATAGTATTACTTCAATTGACAAACCGGCCCTAAAACAATAATCATTGAATATTAAAAGCAATACAGCTTTGTATAAACCCACTTTACGTTAATTGGCATAAAATTTTGTCACCACAAGAAAAAAAGGTTTCTAATGAGCAGTCTCTAAAAATATTCCCTCATACGTCATTAAATTGTGAAGTATGTGTTTAAAAAACGAAGTCGAGAACAACTTGCGATGGTTTAAAAATGGGCGCCAAATTTAGCACGCACACATGCAAATGCCACTCACCCCTTTTGAAACGTCAACATCGGTCGGTAAAGCAGCATTTCTCTAGTTTTGCTACTCCCTACTAGATGGCGCTAGTCGTAAAAAGCAAGCACCATTACTTGCCCATGGATTATAAAAACGCTAATTTAATATAATTAAAGCTAATAGTTAGGCTTTATGTCTACTATTATTTAATTAATATTTATATTCGATATTTAAATTACCTATTTTGAAAGTTAACTCTATTTCAGACGCTCTTGCTTGTATTGTATAGTTCATACCCAACGCCACAAGATGTCGCTACTAGTATCGTTTCATCGCAACATGCTCTATAAAATCGTCTTTACGTGACTACAAAGCAAACTATCTGATTTACTAAACAAATTACCCACTCACATTTCAGTGAGTAGCTTTTGTACATTTATATCCATTTCCTAGCCTCTCATTGAGATACATGTACTTTGGTAAGCCAATAAGAAAATGTAAAGCGCAGTGTGGAATTAGAAACTTATTAGAATTTATTGTACTTGCTTAATGGCATTGTACAAAGATCTAATAGGAAAAGAGCAAACGTTTGATGACATAAAGTAACGTTAGGCAAAACCAAAGGTTTATAATAAAATGTTATGTTTTTTAAATTTCTTTTTTTTATTCTTATAGGACACTGCTTCGGGACAAGATTGTGGGCTTATGAAGATGCAGTTAGAATTAAACTGTATTAAAAAAACAATCCTTGACCATCTTCATTGAGTAGTACTGTCTTAAATATGTTATCTATAGTATTTGTTACAGCGACTCTACCACAGAGTAACAAGAAAGAGTAATTTATTATAAAATAAATAAATATTAGTAATATTCGACAATATTATTGCTTTGATTCTAAGGAAAGTAGATGAAGCACTTGTGATAGGAATCAGAAATAACGATGGTACCTACCACAATACCCAAATTGAAAAAAGTTCGTTTTCCACATCAGATCGATTGGGAATCAAACCCGATACCTCAAAGATCTTGATGCCAAGTCCGGCGTGCTCCCTTTTGTAACTAAGGTATAGTTCACCTTACTAACGAAAGAGTATTTACATTCAGTAAGGATCCCAATAATTTAGCATATCGGAATCATCAATATTGTGATTAAAAGTAACTTGAGAATTGAACTTATTGTATGAGCCAATGTTTGAGATGGTTTTTTGAATGATCTTTTATACCTATTCTATTTATTTACGACTTGGTAAAGTCCATACTTTTCCGTTTATGGTCAAAGTCTACCAATCCTGATATAACCCTCTAAATCGTCACTTATCTTACTACTGCCATCTTCATCAAATAAAAGTATATTTTTGAGAAACAAAATATATGATATTTATACTATAAGGGTATCTCTAATCTGTTATTTGAAGACTCTATGCATTAAAATAACAGATTTTCTATCGTATATAGTTTTGTGTCATTCCAAAGCTTTAACAAAAATAAATCTTATTTCATCTTTTAATATTTAACTAGTAAGTAGTGTCAACTATAAACATTAAAAAAAACATCAAAATCGGGAGAGCTGATTATTTAATAGATAAAAAAGACTATCTGTCAAGTGACCTGTCAAGAAAAGTGGAAATCTTCGACTATGGCTATTTACATGAATGAGTTATGACTTCATGAAGGAAATGAAATTAAGTAATTATAAAATTAAAATAACAAAATTGCTTTTGTTGTAAAGTTTATAAGCGCTTTGAATAAGAATTCAGCATAAATCGAATCATTGTTGATTAAAACACGAGAAGTAATTTTTAATAATATTTTTTATAGCAGTACCTAAATTAATATTTAGGCCTACTTCATACAAGCCATTGCAGCAGTGTACGCTAACAACTCTATAAAAAATGCAAGCCCTCTTCTGGCGCATTTTTTGTTGCATCTTCCGTCCTTTTCTAACTGTAACCGTGACCCCACCCATTTTTTAACAATGCACATTTTTTTCTATGCGCATTTTGGAGGGGATTGCGTTTTGTGATCGACGATTGGCATTTTAGTTGTGACTGCGCGTGAGTTTAACATTCTAGTAGAATTAAATAAACTGAGTAACTAAACAACAAAAATGTGATAACTTGTTATAAAAAGGCATCAAAAATATCCACAAAATAAATTGTAAATAAAAAATCGGTCCCAAAACTCCCAGATCGCCGTGCAAACTGTGCAAAAGACTAGCTGCATTTTTTTTCTTAAAGCTTAGTATTTTGATAAAAAATTTAAGAGACCATCAATATTGAAATACTAGATAAAAAACGTTATTTATTGTTTACTCAATCCCCTTTATCTTAAGGGCTGATTCTGGTGCTCAAATAGAAAAAAAAAATTCAAAAATTAATAATCTAAAAATGTCAGATGTTATGTACGGTATGGGTAATGGGGACTATATAAACTCAGATATTCTTACATATATTTTTAAATTTTGATGTGAGCTTCATAAATTATACTGTATTTGAGGACCAGAATCCCAAATTTTCATTCCTAATTACGGCGTCTAAAGCGCGATCGCTAGGTGTTTCGAGAACCTTAGATTTAGTGAAAAATAAAACATTTTAATTTCAGATTAACAGACAACATACGTTTCTATTGACGGAACACTAGTTAAGTCGATTTCACACTCATCTCCCTCAGACTCGAGATGCCACGTGCCAGTGTGGCCACGGCCCACAAGAAGTTGCACGGTATTAACCGGAACTACTCTATGATAATTTTAATAGAATTAAGACGGGTTCAAACAAAGTCCGAACACACTTTAAAATAATTTGTATAATTTAATTATAATTTCGTTTCACTCTGCAATCCCGCTTTTTGAGTCACGCCGAAAACATTTTATATTTTGTTTCTCAAAACAATGACAGTAATTTGAATAGGCATGATAAAGCTGTCTCTCTCGGTACCGTCAGCACGCTCCTTTGTCCAGGCTCGCCACCGTGAAGCGATGCTATCGCGTACGGTTAGCAAATGACAAAAAAAATCTAAATCTGAGAGATTTTTTACTAAAAAATGGTCTCATTTAATATAGGTAATTTAAGTATGTTAAAAGTTATTGTCTTGTTGGTACCGTTAGCAAAGTATTTAGTTGAAGACAACTATTTTTCTGGCTCTTTATGTTAAATACTAAGTTTTAGTATTTTTTTACATTGAAAATCTTTTTCATACTCAAGGAAACCGGTTGCCATGGATTGATATGATAGATATGGAGGTGGATCTACAACCCAGGACCAAATTTAAAAATGTATAAAAAGTTGCGTCATCCTCTCTTCTAATAATTGTTGCTGTGCCCAATAGGGTCCGAAATTGTGTCTAATTTAATGTTATTTATACTTACCACCACTGCAACATTTTAGAATGCAAATAAATTGAAATTGAAAATTTACTTACCTGAATCGCCTTAAAGGCAGGTTGTAACTTCAATGGTTGACTGTTGTCACTCAAAACATAGAATACGGCGACCTTATCGAAGAAAATGCCCAAAAAAAGCAGATCGTTTCGGACGATAAAAGATAAACATTAAAAAATAGGCCTCCACCAGTTACTTTCAGATTAGCCAGTTTAAATAAAAGTAACTTACAGAAATTTGCATTGCTTGGAATCCTAGTTGATAGGCATTACTAATTTAATTATTTCAAAGGTATAAATTGTGATCTTTTCTGCTGTCTGTACGAAGGTGTTGTTTGTGTGTAGTAGCGTACAAAGAGTTAATTGAATGTCTAATTGCCGCCCAAGAGTGGCGAGAAAATAATGTTTGTATGTAGTAAGTAAAGTTTTATTATTATAGCGGAATTTTTGTCTTAAGAAAATTACTCGACCTACTGTAGTCAGGTGGACTAATACGAAAGCGTATCGTTCGGTCGGTCGTATTATCCGATCAAATTAAAACATCCATTACCCTGTATCAAAGGTTTGACAATTTACGAACCATTGAAAACGATCGGGTTTTATTCACGGCTAGATTGAGTTAGTCATATTTTATCAAAGGATTGACACATGAGACTGGCCATTTTAATTTGTTAGGTTTTTACGACTGAACGAAAGATACACTTTCGAGCAAGGCCCCCAGTAGGTACATGATTTTACAACACAGTATGTTGTTTTTTTTTATTAGTAAACATTTAAAATTCAAATTTGAATAAAGTGTTCTAATCATTAGTAAAACCACTTTTAATATGAGCCTAATAGTAAAATAATAAAAAAAACCGGCCAATTGTCGGCCGGCAGTATAGGGTTCCGTAGTTGCCCGTCGTTAACACAATATATTTCAGCAATTACTTCATATAAGTCACATTTAATGTTATATTTTTGAGCGGCTAAGTTGAACGACTATTACTCTTAAACTAACAGATAGCTATCTTAACTGTTAATAAAAGCACTATTATTATGTTTTTTTTTCAGATTTTTCAAGTAAATCATTTAGCTTTTAGAGGGGACGCCCTACTCAAACAAAAATTGACACTTTAAGTATAATATTTCGCAAACGGATCCTAAATCAAAAATTAGTCGTAGTAACCTATTAGCAATTTTAAAGGTCCTATTTAAAGATACACGAAGGGGAAGACGATGAAAAAAAATTTCATCCCCACGTTACATGTATTCCCATACATGTAACTGCTACCCTAAAAAATTTTTTTTTAAATTTTCTTTATGTTATCTTTGTCGGCGTCATTGATATACATATCTCCACATAATTACAGCTCTCTAGGGTCAACAGTCCCCAATCAAAACCTCGGACGGACGGACAGACAGACAGACGGACATGCCGAAACTAAAGGGTTCATACATGCATACATACGTTCATACATGTATGGAGATACATATTGGTCGAGTAGCACAGAATCTTTAATAAGGTTATTTTTTATTTTTTTACCTGGGCCATAACCATGAACTCTTAAAACAATCTCAAAGTTGTCAAATCTGTCAATTTTGGTACGTCATTTCATACAAAATTTGACAGAAATGATAATGTTTGACAGATTTGTGATTGTTTTAACAGTTCATGGTTAGGGCCCTGGTCTCTTATTTAAAGTAGTTTTTATCATTGAGTAAAACACGACATTAAAATTAATGTTTGTGCTTATTAAAAAGTTACCATGAAAAACGAGGAAAAAAGGTATTCTTGTATAAAATAAAGTTTTGTTATAACCTGAAATTGTCAAAAAGTTTGTAATGCGATGCGACTGAAAATGGTTATGAAATTGAATCCTATTCTATCTAGATTTCCTTAGTTATGAAATATCAGTATACTTCATAACTTGTTGTATTGTAACATATTTTATATCGAAAAAAAAAATCGCTTCCCCATTCCAATTTATCGCCTAGATCAGAATTTATGGTTATTAAGAGGATTCCTGATTGGAATGCAAACTTCTTAGCTAAGACAATTAGGTGTTATTGTTAACCCAAACACCTCGTTAATCTCGGCTAATGCTTTTTATTGTGTTTGTTAACATTAAAAGCATTAACGTAGTAATTAAGTGGGATTTGGCTTATTATAGTCGATTTGTTTGCTCAAGAGAAACGTTTTGTGCTTTTGGATATATTTACCGAAGTCAGTCATTTATTCATTATGAAGGCCCTCTTCCTGGTACTTATACACGATTAAAAATATAACTTTGCTTGCCGAACCACTTTGCTTGTGATAGTTAGACAGTTGAAATTTTCACAGATGATGTATTTCTGTTGTCACTATAACAACAAATACTAAAAACCAGAATAAAATAAATATTTATGGGGGCTCCCATACAACAAACAAGATTTTATGCTCGTTTTTATAGATGGTATGGTACGGAACCCTTCGTGCGCGAGTCCGACTCGCACTTGGCCGGTTTTTATTTTCATCATAATCATTTCAGCCACAGGACGTTCACTGATGAACATAGGCCTCCCCCAGTGACTTACATATTGGCCGGTTGGAAGCGGCCTGAATCCAGCGACTTCCTGCAACCTTTACCAGGTCGTCTGTCCACCTTGTGGGTGGAAGTCCCACGCTACGCTTGCCGGTACATGGCCTCCATTCCAGAACCATTCTTAGTTTATACCTTTATCAGCTGGCGATAAGAGAAACGGCGTAACTGACTCAGTCACCTTTGTCAGCCTGCCCTACAAGACACGATATGATATGATATAGCGATTTATCAACACTCAACTGTCAAAAATATAAACTTTATCGAAACAGCGAGCATGCTCGTGACGTCATGCTCGCTGTTTCGATAAAAGTTCAAGATGGCGGATATGATATATCATATTTTGTCAGTTGGGTGTCATTAATCGCTATATCATATCATATCGCGTTTTGTTTGTCATGCTATTTTATTACAGGAAATATAGTTAAACATTTTAAGCGATGTCGCCGACCTTCGATAATTTACCATCACCAGTACAGTCCGGTAATGAAGAGGAATGCATACGAACTTGCATGCAAAGATGTCGCAGGATTTTTTACGTTAGCAGTGGAGATAGGCTTGGCATGTGATGTGGTGTAAGTGATTGGAGGTGGCTTTTATTATTTTCTAAAATATAATTTTAAAATAATGAATGAGGAAATGCAAGTAACAGTTAGGTTATGGTGATAAAATCAAATTACAGGCAATTAAATTAGGCTATGTACGAGTATTTAAAAAAAAAACAATGTTCTTTTTAAATGCACTTTAAAGTAAGTATTCCCAGTGATCACCCAAATTTAATGAATGACTATTTGACCTGTACTTCATATCGATAGAAAAATTCAAAAATTGTCTTCTCTATTGGTAAACTTCTTCTTGCTCGGTCACTAAGACCGTTGATCTAAAATAATCTTTCATTCGATTAGTATATTTTTGCGAGAGGGTTGCAATGTTTTGACTGTAGGGGGTGACTTAAGCAAAAATTGTACTAAAATTACATTTGATATAGTAATTATACAGCTGATATAGTAATGATAACACAGCTGGCATAGTAAGAATAACTTACATATTGACAGCCCCTGTTCTTAAAAAAATCTTTCCACTATCATTATCGAGTCATAGCTCCAATCAAAAATAAAGAAAAAGCAAAAATCTTTATTTCATCTAAAAACATATACACTTAGGCTGAAGGATAAACATACATGAATATGTTATTAATATTCCAAGAAGTAGGTGCATTTCTCGCTTTAGCAGTGCCCTTTCGGAATTCGAACTAGCAATGCTAAAACTAGCAACCTAGCTTTGTAGTACGGAGCGCGACCCACTTCATCGGGGTTTACAAAAGACTTATTTTTTATGCCTTGCACCACAATACAGCCAATGTCTGCAGCTCCTAAAGTTAGCAGGATTTAAGCCGAGCCAGAGGCATCCGACACATCCGATCGCGCGATAGGAAACTTGGAATTTCTTATATTAAGGAAATAGTATTAAGGAAAGGATATAATAATAATAAGTACCAATAACAATGTTGCAGTATTTATTATTTACGAAATAGCTTTTATTGGTATATGAAACTAACTTATTCCTAAAAAAGAAATGTATTTACAAAATTAAATACAAATAAAATAAATACCATGGATAAGTATTTACCGAAAAACCGTCATTTTGTTTAAAAGACAAAAATCCATAGAAATATCTCGCTGTCAACTGCAAATAAATATTAGTTGCTTTTATTTGGTCGTAGCCGAGAGGCGAATTCCAATTCGCATACGAATTCACAAGAATCGCATACGATTCTTAGGATTTCGTATGCAAATTATAATTCGGCCGTTTCAATAATAAGCCTCATGGTCTTGAAGTAGTAAAAACGAGGTCCTAGACAGTAAGTTTTGTTACGGGTTTCTTCAATACACCCCAATTTAGCCAATTTATCGTTTGCTTACTAAACCAGGACCGTGTATCAAACTCAGGACTTACCACGCCTACGAGATGGTCAAGAACATACATATAAGCAAGTTCCTAGGATGTCTGTCAATTAGGTAAAAATATGCTACTAGTTTTTCCCCAGTAATTGTCCCATCCATTGCGGCCAATTACTTAGGTATATCTTATCTTCTATCAGCTCGTTACGCCTACCAACTTGTTTCGGTAGATAGCTGGATATGGGCGTGTCACGACATCTGTCATCTAGCTACTGTTTTGTGGCAATTTATGGTAGTTTTGATTTGATGGGCCAACGTGGAGTTATGTGCAAGATTTGGTAATTGTTATTGTACAAAAGAATAGTACACTCCTTGAAACAACGTGATCAGCTGCTCATAGAAAAGATGTTACTCGTAAACATAAACTTTTCGGGAGCAAAATCGAAATGGTGATTTTTTCAGATGCTCCATACATTGAAAAATCTATTACAATTTTGCTTTCATAGAATAAGAATGTTGTTGATTGTCACCAGCCGATCACATGGTTCTAAGGAGTGTCCTTGTAATAAATATATTCTTTTTACAATCATACATTCTATAATCTATGATCTAGCCCCTAACTAAGCAAAACTTGTAATATGGCGACAGATAACAGATAAACATACATAAATACATTTATAAACAAACATTGATGACCATGACTTAGTTACAAAGTTGCGGAATTCCAACCCGAAACAACTTCACCAGATATTCGTAGAACTCTAAGGTAAATTAGAATTATTAGCCTGAATGTCCAAGTCTGTGACAATTGATGTGTGTCTAGCACACATTTATTTATTATTCAATCAAACGTTTAACTGTGACAAAAAACATATGGCTCTCAGATATACAGAAATGAAGGAAAGTCTCGGTAAAAGAAAATACACTGCTATTTTGCAAAGAAAAGGGGTCGTTGAACTTTACATACGTTCAAAACAGACTTCGCGAACGTGACGAAATTGCTTTAAAATTTCGAACGCAACCCTCGCAAGTCAAACAGGACGCAACTAAACGCAATATGACATCGAAATCATAAGAAGTCATTAGCCATTCAAGCGAACGACGCGGTCCCTAATTTCGTTGCGAAGACCGTAACACTGCCATATACCACGTTTACCGAAACATTTCCTATGAAAAACCCTTATTTCATTACCACTTTTACTCCTTGGACTTACAACTGAAATTCGTTTGCACAGTTGAAATGACAATCGCTCACATATCGATACCAACAACATTGCAATTTAAACTCTACGTCAACAAAATAAAGTTGAAATCAGTATGTGCGTGGTCACAGTCAACAAAAACACACGAGAAAAAACCAGGCATCTTTTTGCGTTCCCTCGCTCCCCTAAGCCGAGGGTATGTGGGGGGAAGAAAAATCCGCGCGGGCGGGGAGGGGCAGTAGTTTTTCGCCGGATCACGCGCTCGCGACACGGCCCGTATTGATTTTCTGGCACACGCTTGTTCAGGTGATGTCGACTTTAGGCATGTGAGATTCGAATTTCAAATTTTTAAAGATGCGTCCTTATGCCTGAACGCCTCTTTAAAAATTTGAATTCGGAATCTCTCTGGGAGGTGATAGGGTTTTATCTTTTAGAGAGGCAAGCGTAAAGGATTTTAAGTTTGATTTTATGTCGCCGAACGAATGAAGGCGTTATGTTCTGAAATTGATATGTATCGTTTTACGGTTTCGATGTCCCTTAGTAATTTTGTTGACACATGACATAAATTTGTTTTTGTTTTTATATTTAGGGACGCTTTTTGGAATAGGCTTTGCTTTGAGGTTTTGTGCTAGTTTCCTTATCCTGTAACATGTTTTCAACTTGTGTGCACAACCCTATCTCACGGTTTGATGATTTTTATTATTGCGTTAAAAATTAACCAAGGTAAATATTTTGACTTGAATTTATTTTTACTAATTACCTAATTAGTCAAATAAGAAACTAAAATACTAAATCATTGTAAACTAAGACTGGATTGTCTGTTGTCAAGTAAAATTTTTGCAACATCAAACTAATCTAACTGCCAAAAATCGGTTAAAACCAGTTCCGTTTCTCACGTTGCAAATATTATGCAAACTAATGCAAATCAGCAAAAGGTGTCGAAGATTACCATCTTATTGTGATTCGGCAATTCGTCGCGAGCACTCATATTTGTTCGCGATTCGCCACGGACCGGTGTGTGGACACCTTTTTAGATAATGCGTTGTTATTTGTTTAGTGGTACGGATTATGGAATTTGCATGTTGGTAGAATGACAACGTTGTTCTTTGTTTGAATATCAGGAAAAACTGACGCTTTTTATTTACTTTTTTAATCTTCTTCGTCGTTGTAAATGCTGTCATGAGGATTATTTATGAACGCAGGGAAATTAACCAGCCAGTATTGATTTTATGAAGTTTCATCGCTTGAGTTATTACAATATTATTATAGGAACATTTACTAGTAGTAGTAACTTAATATTAAGTATGGTTACTTATCCAAACTCTTTGTGTCATATACCTAATCATGCCGGTCATATTTTTTAACCAGGTTTACCTAACTTTATTTTGTTACAGCTTTTGCTCACAGCTCGGACATACCTTCATAGTAATAATAATTGAGTTACTATTTATTTCTTGAAAACGGCAAGTTTTCATACATTTTTTATGATGTTCTACTTAATTAAGAAATATTTCATCATCACTATCCACAAAAAAAAAATGCATAACATGAAACGTTTTCAGTTATCAATTAACGAAGTTAGATAAGTTCTTTATTATTCTTAGTCATTTGAAAATAATAATATGGACAGCAGATAAAATAAAAAATCTTAATTAAATATCATATTAAATTTCAGTTTAAGAAATCGCTAAAATGTTAATTAGTTTTATTAATATTCCCGTTGCTTTTGTGTGTCTTGTTTCTAGTTTATAAAAAACATGCAATAATTTAGAAAAGAGACTAAAATAATTCAGTGACATTCTAATACAATACATTTTAATGCATAGATTTGCCATTCGTATAATTTATCCAATCTTATTACTAATCTTGCATTCATATAACAAACGACTTTGCACTTTAATCCGGTTGCATAAAGTATAAAATAAAAAATAGGTTTTAAGAACTGCACAGTGTGTCGAAATGAATACGCGTCGCGCGCAAAAGGTGAGTTTTTTGTTTCGTCCCAACGATTTTGTTTCAAATTTGAATATTTTATATGTGACAATAGACAAAAGAGTACTTGTAACTGTAAAAAATTAAATATAGAATTATGACGGCCCTTTGTACCGTAATGTATGCAAACGCAGCGGATGTGTGATGTACGGAAGTTCGGGTTTTTTTGTTCCGATTGTGTGACAACGTGTGTATTGTTACTGTTATTTTGTACAAGATTTGTTTCAATTTCTGTGCGTAATTATGGAGTTTTAATTAAATATTATGTCATTTACTATTCATAAAATTAAACGGTGTAAAACTTGTTTTCTATGAACGGATAGGTACATATGATTGAAATAACTCTATTCATAAAATGTAGTAATTAAACAGCACAAAGCGCCTAATTTTAATGATATTTATCAGGTTAAATCCAAATTGTCATGTTTCGTTCATAACTTTACTAAAAAAAACAATTTAATTACATAACACACCAATGGATTTATAGTACAAAGAGTAATTTTGTCCGTCATTTACTTTTGTCAGCTTAACGAAATTAAATTTCAGCTCCTACAAAAAAACAATTCTTAAACTTGAGACGTCCAAGTTTCCTAGGTGCTTCAATCCGAAGTTTCAATTAGCCACCAAACAATTGTCTTGCAAAAACCTTAAATGCCCCAGGTACGGCGTAAAGACAAAACGAGACAATATCTCAAGTTACTCACGAGCGATTAAACGGTGTCTTCTACGAACAATTTATTCTATTCTGCCGAGCCTAGTGTAACAATATCTACTACATTATATTAGGACACTATTCTGTGGTAATTAAGCATAAAAATAAAAAAGATAAAAATTATTAGACAACATCACATACATCGCTGTGATCCTATGGTAAGAAGCGAAATCACCTTGTGTTACAGTAATCAGTAACAACGACAGAACCACAACACCCAGACCCGAGACAATATAGAAAAGTTCAAATTGTTTAAAATTGGTACATACATTCGACGTTGTAGTGCTGACACAAACACTCAAAATCAAATGACATTGTAAATTGATGTTTTTTCTTGTATTTTGGTATCCAGTTTCAATAAAAACTAATAAATACATTATTAAAATACAGGTTTGAATATGTAATTTTTACAGTTTAAGCAATAAAATAGGAGTAAAATTTTTCTTAATAAATCAAATCTAGTAAAGTTTCCGTTCACGTTTTCGCTGCGAAAGTCAGTTTTTTTACGCAGTCGTCAAGTCATAACAAGACAAGTAGTTTTAAGATTACACTAGGTATAACTGATTGTAGTGGAAATAGAAAAAAAGAGATTTATAATTTTTAAAAGGCATTTGTCATAGTTCGTTATTTTTTGACAATATGAATTTAGGTTTTTACCATCCTTACTAGGATAGTAAAAATTCGATTCACTAATCGAACACTATATTATGTTACTAATTATCCACGAACATCTAAAAGTCTTGTCACCTCACATTGCTATCCAAGGCTTTCCTTTTTCCGGATAAAGACTTTGTGCGTCCCAGTCTCGTTATTTCTCTGGGAGGTAAATACTGTGTTTTATGTTAAAAGTAAAAAGTAGCATTTCGAAAGGACATCCTGAGCTGGCTTTAGTGGAATTGTTTGCGCATTGTTTTATACCGCATTAGAAATTCCTACTATTCCTACTACTAAAAGATTCACTTTAAAAAACTTCTCGATCGGGGTAGTAGTACATTTCCCGTTACTTCTTATTCAGAAGGCCTAGTACGAAAATGTATCTTACGTTCGGACGTGTAGACCTAATAAAATGAAATTACCAGTCTCTTGTATCAATCCTTTGATAAAATATTACCAACTCATTTTAACCGTGTAAAAAACCCGACGGTTTTCAATCGTTCATAAAATTATCAAAACTTTGATACAAGTGAATGGATATTTTTATTTGATCGCATAAAACGACTGAAAGAACAAAAATCTTTCGTAATAGGCCTCCGGAATATGTTATTTTCTAATAAATACATATACATACATATTTCTAATAACTCTAAACTATAAACTCCATGTATTCTAATATATTTTTTCGCTTGTTTACGCTACATCCTGTAGTATGCATAGATTGTTTTTTCTCAAACTTGTTATAACGGTACATACTGTATTACAGAACAAATGTATTTAATTAGAACCGTTCAAAATAATTATACATCTCTGTTTGTATACGCAACACTGTTACGCAATCTCATTGACAATATCACTCACAAAACACTGATTCAGTATTATCAGCTCGTATCGCTAATTAATATTCATTCATAAATTAAAAAATGCGTCGGAAGTCATTTATTATCTGCATTCAAAAATAAACAGGCACTTTAACAAACGTCAGATCAATAACGCAGATTTGACAATGGATTAATTTATTCAAACCTATTTTTATTATCTGCGAACTGTATGGTGTTATGACAATTGTTTATTTTGTTCGGCTAAATGATTTAGGATCTATATCGACTATTGTTAGAACAGAGTTATGATGTGTTGGTTTAATCTTGTGGTTTTGAAGTACGTTTTTTGTTCTTTAAGTGATAAGTACTAAATTAAAAACCTAATCTTATTTTCAAGAATTGTTATTGTATATTTGGCGTGGGGTTTTTGAGTTCTGAATTCCATATTCAAAAGTTTAAACTTTTGAATATGGAATTCTCAAGAAACTCAAAATCCCCAGAATATTTAAACCTTGGCCTTATTACAAAAAAGCTGGACTACTAGATTAGCCAACTAATTTTAAATGTATCTAAGTCATTATTACCGAGACATGACTTGATGTCTCAACATTTTAAATTGGTAAGTTAATCTATCCTTTTTTGTAATAAGGCCGTCTATATTTTACCATTGCTTAAAGAGATCCCTTTAAGGGCTTGGGTTTACTTTTTCGGTGACCGCCTATAGAGTCCATAGTGTGACGTTTAGAACTCACGATATCTGGAATGGATGCATCACACGCACTTTTCCTTATCGTAATTTGGTTTGTCGTTTTATCGCTTTGTAACAACTATAGTTTTATTATGTTGACAATGTAATGGCATGTCTTAAATAATTATTTTAATCGATCAAAAATATTTTTTCTATTGTTTTCTTCTTTATTAAAGTTATAATAACAAAAAATAATTACGACGCTAAACATAACAAAGGATATACTTTATTAAAAGTAATACAATACGAGAAGAAAATGCTGTGGTAAATAATATAGTTGCAGACTAAAATGCAACGATGATACCACAAAATATTGTTTGAACAAATTATTCAAATGATCCGTGGGAATGCAGCGAATGGCTAAAACATCTATCACCTAACACAATAACTTGCATACATTATCAGCCAATACAATTCCAAATTTGACAGCGGAACGCAAAATATTTGATCTCATTACGCATACAACAGCATTCCACGCATCGAATCAATAACTAAAAAGCTCCGCTTTGTACCTCTGTGCGAAAAGTTAAAATATTCCAAAAAGTCTTAGGCACAGACACAAATCTCTCAAAACATAAAAGCGATATAGACATGCAAAATAGATCCCATGCGTCTTTGAATTCGAGCGTTCGATATTCAAATGAAGCGCCATTTTTCTAGATGCGGAAGAGCAATTTTGACACTTGGAAGAATAACCCTTTTTCTTTTTTATTCAAATCGACCTACGCGGCCAGTGTGTAAGACGATGCAAAGAGTACAGATAAAGGAGTTTTTTAATAAACTTTTAAATGTATTCATGGTTTTAGTATTCGTGAGAACGGATTTTGGGTGATACTGAGATGTGTGTGGGAATCTTGTCTTTGCCTAATCGATGGGGTTTGGTGTTATGGAAAGCTGTATCAACATTGCGTCTGTATGCAAATGATTTTATTGACGAACCATAAATACCATCGATTGATTTTTTATGTTCCGATCTCTTGTAAGGTGTCGTGGTTATAGCTATTTTATGCCAACATTTTAGAGAAATGCAATAAAAATGTTTTGTAATATAAAATGTGTCTGTTTATTTCAATAATATATGTACCTATGTTATCTCAATGCTCTTAGAAAGCTATGAATTTTAGTATGATGACTTTATTACACACTGGTTTTAGAGTGATAAATGTTAAGAAAAAACCTCTTTTTACAAATTTACATTTACGATACCTGTGAAACAATTTTAAATTAATTAATCTTGAACTTTAATTTATTCAGATTATAAAGTACGTTACCTAGTATCTTTATCGTATAAGCAATAAATTACACAAAGTCATAACTCTTATTTTAATTCATGTTCATTCTATATTCAATCTAAGCTTTACCCTGCAGGCTTCCCAAATCCCACGCATACAATCTATGTCGTTTTTTTTATTTTGAAAAACTTAATTAACCAAACCTTAGATCGAAAAAGTAAAAAAAAAGTTATAAACGTCTTCAACTCTTCCTTGGTATTCAAATTTAAATTTTGTCCCCAAGCATTAATGCAGGTGCACTGTGTGTTCAAAGAATTTCCGTTCATACACTCAAGAACAAAACTTATTCTGCTATATTTTCCTTAATGCCTTAGTTATAAGAGTGAAAATAAAATAGTATATTGATGACTGTACTCAATGTTTTTGACTGTAATTTTGTCGTTACTGATCGAGCACAATTTGAGTTGTAAAATTTTAATGGCTAATTTTGTCGTTGGATTCTTATGTTTGGGAATGTATAAGTATTTTGGGGTTAATTGGCACCTGTCGTAATTGGTCGGTTGACATTTTTTGTTCAATATTATTAGGTAAAAATAATGGAAGAGTTAATTAGGACAAGTCTACAAATATTAAATTATTACTGAGCAGCCAAGAAAACCTGAAAATTTCCACTATTATGTACGGTAGCAGTCTTATATCTAGTTATTGCGATAAATTTCCTTAGAGGTATATTTTTGACATTGCCCATTTTATTTAAACCATCAAAATCAATTATTAAACCAAACTGAGCCTTTAAAACTCATACTCTTTTAAAATTTTGACTGTGGTTATTATAATTGATAACATTTTTAATTACCCGATGATTATTTTTAGTTGCTGTCCCACGGCCGGACTTACCCCAAGTTTTGAAAGCAATTTATGTCGAGAGCCAAAACCTTCCAGTATCATTTTCAGAAGAAACTGTCTTTATCGTTACCCCGTCTCTGCTTCTCTCTGAATTGGTCTGATTGTCGATACACATCTTTCTAAAAATTTTTTGTCGAAAAGTTAATGTCCTCATACATAAAACTTGAATATCGCGCATGATGTTCCATAATCAAATTTAAAAACGGTTCTTTATTTAAACGCTAACCCCAAGGTGTCCCGCGCTAAAATAATAACACCTGGGCCAAAAGGACCGGTTGTGATTTTTTCGTCACCTCATTTGCATCGAAAGGGTTAAGTCTTCACGATTATTTGCGCTCACGCATAATTATAATTATTCAAGGGTTAGAATTAATGTATGCGATTTTAAAATGCGAATTCGTTGCGAGTTTTTTTAAGTGATTCAGTTTATCTTTGAATTTCGTGGAGTGTGCATCTTGAGTGTAGCATTTTGAGTAATTTAACTAATTGAAAATGAGTTTACTGAAGAAGATTATATTTGGAAGTCTTAATAAAATATTTTTTGGTTTAACAAGTGCTAAAATGTTTTCACGAATGAAAAAGCCTGTTCTACAATTTATGAAATGGCATCCAATTTTTATATTTACGTCAATAATTAGGTAAGTAATTATTTAATAATTAAAAAAATTGGTTGAAGTAGTATTAGCTGGAAAGGAGTTTTTTTTTATAAAATTTGATATGTATATCTGCAGAATACCTATTGAACTCTATCGAGGTATAGTGTACTAGCGTTCTAGAGAACACATCTTGAACTAAATGTTTTAGTCAGTGTCAATAATTGAAGTTGTCAAAACTGCTTCTTTATTGTTCACCATTCAAACTTTGTAGTCCACCGGGCTAAACAATTATTAATCATTCTCATTAATCAGTCTCATTAAAACAGTCGCATAAATCAGTCTCAAAACTCTCAAAGTATGTCTTTAAGCTATTTTTGACGATTATATACGTTAGAATTTCTTTGCAAGTATGTACATAATTTAAAATGTCTTTCACATTTTAAAAATAGCGTAGAAATACAGTTCAAATAATATTCTTTAAACAGAACACCCGCTGAATCCATTTCCGTTAAACTAATTTTCAAAATTCGAATCCGCAGCGTTCCAAATCAAGAGTAGTGACGTACCAGCGGCCATGCATCACGGATAATGATTGGATTCGCCCCGCCTACGTCATCCATCACTACTAGAGTGACGGCAGTGGGTGGCAAAATTGACCACTGTACTCTGACCTGCGAATTTTCATCCCTCGTCGTCTATTTTATCAAGAAAATGACTAGCAAAGAGACGCAGGGGGGTCTTGACTAAGATGGCTGGTCGGAGCCTAGGGAGAAAAGTTATTTCGCCAAGCCATTGTCTTGTTAGAACCATGGCAATGTCTTGGGTGGTTGGATGTAAGTAAATTATGTTTTTTTTTTCGTGTGTTAGGGGACTTTGTATCAGGAATAAACATGTTTTGTTCGTAATAACCGCGAACGACAATGGAAATAGGGAACATTATAAGACTCAAGTTAAACAGAAAACTGAAAGGAGCCTTTTTACACAGTTTTCGGATTGTTTTGTTTAATATAGTAACAGTCAAACAATATACGTTTTAGTCAAAAAGCTTTGTTAGGTTTTTTTAACGTAATAGTGTTTTTTTCATCAATTAACGTATTTCTCGAGCTCGAGCTTTAATAAAATAGTTTTGCATATTTTAAATTTACCAAAAAACAAACGTCATTAAACACTGTGCATCTCTTCATTTTTTTTTGTAATCAGTCTAAAATTACCCGTAATATTCTCACTTCACCAAATTCACTAAAACTAGAACTTATTTACCGTTTTACCATAATAAGGGAGAAAAATCTCTGGCCGGGGTGAGGGGTGTAATCCCCAGAGAGGGGGGAGGTAGGCCGAAATTAAGACGATGTAAGAAGATTACATCTAATGTATTACGTGCCGAAAACTTACCTAGCTGAAGACTTTTATAGGTTTTGTTTTATAGAATCTAGATTTAGTGAGAAGATTTAGAGTTAGAAGGTGGACATTGATTTATAACGAAAATAGGTTAGAGTAATGTTAGAAGTTGGGAAAGACAAAAATTCTGCCATCCAGATAATAATTATACATACATATATATATTAGTTACACGGTTATAAACATAAATACTGTACAATTAATAAATAATAGTATGTATTCTGATACCTAACAACTATTTATACTTCATAAATGTATCGTTTGCTTAACTCACATAAGTACCTAAGTAAAATAAATAATTTAAGATGACTAATGCAATTTAGCGCAATTTAGCGCTCAAGGTTGCAAATGTAATTAACGTTAATTTTAGGACTTAACATTACATTTAAGTTTAATGAAATATTAATGTAAAATTAACTTAGTATTTTTCAGATTACTAACTTTCAGTTTAGTCGAAAATAGTGTCATAAATCTTAAATAAAATATGCTTGTATTCTCTTTACTACAATATTGTTTTTGAAAGCATAATAATTTATGATTACTTTTTCCGTTTATATAAAATAGGGATGACAACTGGTTAAGATTTAAATGAAATTCCATTTAGTCCGTCAGTTAGATTATAAAAAAAAATACGTTACGTTTACGTATTTTTTCTTTTGTCAATCAACCAAAAAATTACAAAGTCAAGGCGCGTCAAATTTCGGGAGTCCTTGTAAAAAGTGTACCTAGGCGTGACGTCATGCGACAATTCAAATGATTATATCTCTGTTATATTTTGATTATGTGAAAAAAATACGTGTCCAATACTTTTTAATAATCTACCTGATAGACGAAGAAAAAAAATAGTCGTCACCCCCATCCCTATTCAGCCCACTGTGCGTACAAAATCAAGCATCAGCCTCAGCATGCACCAAAACTAACCATTAGATCACGTCAAAACTCCATTTGTATACCTTTGTTCACACACAACTTTTGTGTTAGACGAACTTTTATATAGGACGTAAATAAATTGGGGAGGGCCACAAATCTCGCGCAATATCTTGGAGGAAAATAAATTCGTACCGGTTTGAGCACCTGACGGGTATTTATGTATACACGATGCCAAGTAAAGGCGGTTTTATGAGGCTAGGGTTTTTTGACAATTCTTTTTTTTAAAGATGCGTGGTTAAAACGTGACATTGGGCACGAGTGGTCTACTGATGAGTAATAGGATTTGCTTTTTTTTAAATGCATATAGAGAAGGTGAATCAAGAATTTATTTTCTCTAAGCTATTTAAGGTTATTTTCCATCGTTTTAAGGTAAACCGTAAAAATGACGTCACAAGTGCCGTGCTGGCAAATGATAAACTGTAGCCACTGTGCAAGTCCATCGTATTTTCTAAATAAATCTCTACATCACTGCACCTTACTTCACGTTTTTAATTAACAGCTTCTTAAAGAAACCCTCGGCATAAAACAAAAAACGAGCCAAGCTCATTTTTTTTTAGCAAAAGGAGCCACTTGTATGTTCTCCGCCTATTTTGCTTAGCCCCCATTTCCATACATATGAGCCGGTGGCGCCCCCCACCTCTTTGTAGTTAGCAATTTTTCCAGCCTCGCTTTTGTCTTAGCCGGGCTCGTTCGGCTTAGACGAAGATAGGATTTTTTGTCGGTCTCTCCACTGAAAAAGTTTTAGCAGAACGCAGTTATAAAAACGGTGGGCTCACTCCGTTATGGATATGTTCAACAGATTAATCACGCATAGACCTAGTCGATCGTTTTCTACAAGCTAACTTAAGTAATCTCAATTTTTTCAGTGTAGTCCTTAATGCTGCATAGTCTTACAAATATACGTCTAATAATTAATAAACATTGTTTTTGATATATTCTCTTTGCTTATAATATTTTAAATGGTGGTTTGATTTTCGAATGTATCACGTGTTAGATTCAATTGTAATTGTTTTTAAAGTAATTGAAATACTTTTCGCGGTAATTCGCTTTTACTTTGTATATTAACGCATATTATTCGAAATATGTATATTATTATATATATAAACTACATTTAAGACTGAATAATAAGACCGCTCTAAAGCCCAATCGTGAAAAATATTTATAACACACAATGAAAAACTAAAAAATATACTCTAAAAATAAAATTCATGCATAATAATGAATGAGCCATCTGGGTATACCACTATTATGATTTTAGGGAATACGAAGAAGCTGAAGTTTCGGTTTCAATTTGTGTTGGATGTTTAGGGAATATACTTGAGGAACTGGAAAACCGAGGGAAAACATTCTCTAGTTCTTTTTTAGGAGTTTTGTCGGAACTTTTAGCGTATTTCGAAAGTGGGATACGCTGGGATTATTTAATTAACCACCTTATTGAACTCTGCCAACCAATTGGCTATGAGCACTGTAAACAAAGTATTATTACACATGAACTTTAAACTACTTTTTTTGCTTAGTTTTTACTTATTCCCTATTTCGTTGGCCAATAGGTGAGATTAAATTATTATTATTTTTCTATCATATTTTATTAATTTACTACATAAGTAAGTAGAGTAGAAGTTATTTATTAATGATTAATGATGTAAAAAAAGCACCAAGAATTTATTTTGCTAAAAAATTGAAGAGGGCAAAAAATATGAACAATATGGCGTCACGGTGAAAGCCAATATATCATGTGACGTCACCGGCGAATGCGGCTGACGCGAAAATATTGCGATGCATCAAAACTGCGAGGAGCATTGCTAGGAGTATGGACTTGGCTGGTTGTTGCCGTGCAAGATATAGGCTAGTAGCGGACACTGTTCAATAGGTTTTTGAGAAAACACGCTATGCTAATTCCAAAACCATTTCGAGTTTTGACGCTTTTAAACTGTATTTTGGTATTTACATCACTTATAATTGCAAGTTGACTTTTACTTTTACAAAAATATAAAATGTATTTCCCATTCATAAGACCTCTAATCACGGAGAAGCTTACATCTGACGTCACAGAGTTTGCATGTGTGTATCATCCTTATACACCGTGATTTTTTTAATACCCGAGAAAATTAACTAACATACTCAGATGTCGATATACATCGAATTTGGCGAATAAAAAAAAATTATGAGAAATTTATATAAAGGTCCCTAACATTCCCTAAAAAATATGCACCATAAAAGTCCTGCTAATTCGAATAGTAATCATTATCATTCCAACATTAACGGAACCAAAATCCACCTGATTTGGTCGCGTAATATTGGCGTACGGAAGGAATAACTATGATTGAAATGTTTTTTATTCATAGTTATTCCTTCCGTACGCCAACGCCGTACGCCGTTCCGTTTTTTTATTCGCCAAATTCGATGTATATCGATATCTGAGTATGTTAGTTAATTTTCTCGGGTAATTAAAAATTCACGGTGTATACTTTTCTTGCAATCCAAAGTGTTGCCATTTATCTGGAATGGAAAAAATGGTCAGTACTTAGTTGATTTAAGGCATGTTTCATCTACTAGGTAGGAAAAAAATATAATATAATTTTCTGATTTTAACTTTGCTTGAAGTAGTACTTAGCAAATTACAAAAATATAGTTGCTATTATAATTACTTAGCCGTTTGGGATACAGAAAGTTTTGACATTATCTTTTTGTGTCTCCTAACTCCTAACGTACTATTATAAGTACGATGATAAATTAACTAAATCTTTTCAGAAATACATAAAATAAAATATATCAACCGTTTTTAAACGTAAGTCAGTATCTGAAATCCAAATGTTTCAGTTCTGCTAATGTAAGACTATGTTATTGCTCATCATCATCATTTCAGCCACAGGACGTCCACTGCTGAACATAAGCCTCCCCCAGTGACTTCTAGATCGGCCGGGTGAAAGCAACCTGAATCCAGCGTCGTCCTGAAACCTTTACCAGGTCGTCTGTCCACCTTGTGGGTACGTGGCCTGCATTCCAGAATCATTTTGCCTATCGGCCGTCAGTTTTACGTGCTATATGACCCGCCCGCTGTCACTTCAGCTTGCTAATTCGTTGGGCTATTTTAGCGACTTTTGTTCTTTTACGGATCTCCTCATTTCTGATTCAATCTCGCAAAGTAACACCTAGAATAGCCCTTTCCATGGCGCGCTGTACGACCTTGAGCTTCCTTATACGGCCCATAGTGAGAGACCACGGTTCTGTTCCGTATGTTCAAGTTATTGCTTATGCAGTTAATGGGAGTAGTACCTAGTTAAGTTGTATATACTTTTGGCCGTAGCTATTTAAAATTACATTATAAAATACCTACTGAACAATTAATGTTTATTTGTTTGCTATGTTTCTCGTATCTTACACCACACCACCTACTCAGAAGCACAGGGGTGGTTTGTGTCTTGAAAAATGGAAAAAGCGTCCCTAAGCCGGCGATGAATCGTATCTCGCGATATATTCTCATTTCTCGTCGCGTTTATACGAGGCAATAACTTTGGGGTAAGGAATACTCCTCGTCTTAAAATAGTAGGATCGCGTGTCGTGGCGTTCTTTTTTTTTGTTGGTCAAATCCTGGCCGAATAGTAGGAAACAGTATTGTAACCTTTGTGCAGTAAATACCTAGTTAGCTATTTAAAAATTGACGGTTAACAAATCTTGGCCCAAAAGCGAGGAAGAGCATGAATCTGGTTACAATACAGGCTTGCTTTAAATAAAATCTAAATAATATATAAACAAAAATTTATTTAAACTAAATAATACAATTAAAGACCTTCGCTGCTTTTGCTAGTTTATCCGTATCTGTACAACTACTGTACCGTAAAACGATTTTTACTAAATACAAAGACACATATTTTATGAAGTATAGAGAAGCTTAAGAACTTGGACTCTGCAGATATCAAACAATTTTACATAACGCTGAATTGACTTTAAAAAATACATACTCCAGAAAATATTTTAAATGGTAATGGGTAATGGTCAGTTTCGTATCGAAAGACGAAAACTTTGTGAAGATATCGAGATTGTTAAAATAGTAAAAGTTTTTTTTTTTATCTGCAGCTTTAGAATTACATGACTTCAATATACATTTGGTAATTTTAAACGATTTAAACATATTTATTTGCTTAACGGATTTCCTCCGCATTTTATGCGTGTTTCCCAAAATTCACGCGTAAACAAAATTACACACGCAAACACGAAATTGCACATAAATTCGATCATAACGTAAACATTCTAAAGACGCGTACACACGAACCAGCCGACGTTTACACCTGTCTGCTTTTAAATCGTACGGGAAGCGAAACTCTCAAACATCTATTGAAAACCCGAAACAGGGGGTGTGTGGAGGTCCACCCCCCACCCCCTCGTTATTCCACTTCCCTTCTCCCCTTTCTTTCCACTAACTTCGCATCGTCATCCGTATTACTTGCGCCTTAACTTATGTGAGGGTATATGAGATATCCTAAGCTAAGCTAATTTGAACTTTATTTTTTGGATTGTATAGTTGTAAAGAGATTGTCACGAAAAACCAATTTATAATCGCAGTCAACAGGCGATTTTCATCCTTGTTTTTGTACAGATAAGAGTGGTTATCGTGTGTAGGTTCGTAGATCAATTTTGAGATAGTAGTTGGTACTGATTCCTTTGCATTACTTTTTCCTTCTTTGTGGATGTATTTTATGCGAATTTAAGGTCTTATGTGGATAGTCCTTCGCAACTGTTGGTAGATGTATGTTGAATTGGATCCCGCAGTACAAGAGTTCCGTAGAGATTGGAATTTTGATTAGGTTTTCAAAGGCGTTAGGAAACTTGAGATCGTAGAACATTCCGTATTTATTCTTCAACACATTTTATTTGTTTTTGAAAGAAACGGTCACACTTTATATAAAAATCACAATATATAGGAGAACAGATCTAGAGTTTCCTTATCACTTAAAAACTTTTATCGTTAACCACATCAGATTTACTTATTAAAAAAAAAACACTTAAAGATTGGTAAATAATTTCCTCTTTCTTCTTAACTGCCTTATACCTAAAGGTTGTCTGAAAGAGGTTGCTTTTAGACGTAAGATGGCAAGGCGAAAAGCAAAATTTTATTTGTAGTGTCAATGAATTTCTAAAATATAAAACTCTAAATGGATTTCTTAAAGTCTTAAATTTTAATTTCTGCATACACAGGTATTATGCTAGGTTAAACAAGGGAGATATTAAATTTACCGGTTGTTCAATAAGTTCAATCTATTTTTATACAAGCAATGATTTATATGACAATCAATTTTAAGGATGCATACGTATTGACAATTACATAATTGTGAAATTAGTAAGTAAGCGAGATAAATGGTTTATTTACATCTTTCGCTAGCTCGAAACTAATTGAATTGACTTCGAAAACGTGTATACTTAATATTAGCAAGTAAGTACTTAGTGAATTAGCGATTTTTAGAATTTATTTTACAAGGAACCTCGCCTGTCAACAAAAGGGATCAATCTTCTCATTTTGCAGACTTCTTGATATTTAATGATACAAAAATGTGCAAACATACCAAAATGGTATTTACATGGTTCGACACGATTATAGTGGTTTTAGTAAAGTATTATCACAATATATAAGTTCATTAAGATGAAAAGGAAAATACTTGCTGAAATCCCTAAAAAAACAAAACAACTTTTAATATTATTAATTTTCTAATTTTCAATAGTAAACGTGTAGGTAATGTATTTTACAAATAATATAGCTGCCTTATACGAGTAATTTAAATAAATCAAGCCGTTTAGCTAAATGATAAAATTTTGACTTATAAGACATTCACTGTTAGATTTAATTTATAAATTAGTATTTGAAAAAATATAATTCCTGGTAACATAAATTAGCAAGAGTTTGTAAACTTAACGACACGATTGCCGTAATATGGCGATTACCTTATAATTAAAGAGTCCCAATTTTT
Source organism: Anania fuscalis (assembly GCA_950371115.1). Classification (NCBI taxonomy): domain Eukaryota; kingdom Metazoa; phylum Arthropoda; class Insecta; order Lepidoptera; family Crambidae; genus Anania; species Anania fuscalis. The sequence continues at coordinate 3,869,583 of OX493333.1, forward strand.
GATTACCAGTCAAGGCCTAGGTTTCTTTTTAAATTGGTTCTAGGTGTGCTACGCTACGAGTCGCCCTTGGAATATTTTTTTAAGACTAACCGGATCATTTAGACCCTATTTCAGCTATTAAGAAATAGAATCATGTAAATGCCACATAAGCCCAATATAACAGTCAATTAGTGGTATGACAAATAACTTTGGATATCTGGGGTGACGTCTGAATAAGACATGTTAAAAAACATTCCTTATACATATAAAAATAAAGTTCAATTTAGGTGTCCAAGATGGAGAGATATTAAAGACAATGCAGCTAAGAAAAGATGTGTCTGTTTGTATAATGACGTCATTAAACGTCTAGGTCCAGACGGGATAAGCCGGGATTGAAAGACAGTGAGGAAAGAATAAATATTTACTTCTTTATGTGATTCAAGGTACATAAATTTAATAAGGCGAAATTAATAAACAAGATTCTTAGAGGCGACAGTGCTTTTATAACAATAACGAAAGTTAAGCAACCCACAGTGCAGTTGTGTGAGGATGGGTGACCATTCCGCCACAATATAGTGACATTTATCCCAAGCATACAGACCAAAACGCGCGGCGTCATCTCTAGTGCGTGACGTCACATTTTACAAACAAAATAATACGGCACATCACATTGGCATGGCACACATCTCCTGTAGGTATTCATTTTCACAAATGTATATTGCTAGAATCGTCTCCAGCCCAGAGCCGTGATGAATTAAAAAAAATACGTTTTCTGTGTCGACTCAGACCGGGAATCGAACTTGAGACTTATTGATACAGGTCACCTGATTTCTACCTATTTTTAATCACTATCAAAGTTTACCAATTTAACTGCTTCTAAAAAAAAAGGAAAAAAAAAGAAAAAATAAAAAAAAGATTTTTTTTTATAAAATAATACCCTCCATTGTGATTTGTTATCGATTTTTAAAAAAATTAAGGGTTCCAATGCCGCCTTCGTTAGCAATCGATGAGAACCCTTATTTTGGCACCGTAGCCTAGTTTTGGTAGTGAGGGTGTCGGGGCTAATTGTTGGGGTTCATTTGATTGGTTTAATTTGGCAGGGAATTATACCGGGTGATTATGAAGTCTTTGTCTTTATGAGCGTTTTCACCCGAGGACATACAATCTTTTATGTCCAAAACCTTCGAAACGGATACAATTCTAATGAATATTATAGGCATAAGAAAGCTTGTAAAAATCATAGATTTATTTAAAATAAGAACGTATAAAATTAAAGCGATTTTATGATTTTAATACCACCTATTTTTTTATTTGCACGTTTTATAATATAATCTCTCTTAAATCACTAGACAGACGTACCTACTATCTTGCTTTTTAAAGCTTGATCAAAATTGTAGGTATCATTCATTTCGATGATGTTAGAAATTAAAGGAATCAAAGTTTTACATTTTCTTTTTTATAATAATAATGTATAAAATTCAAAATTTATTTTAACCTATGTTATTAACAATTTCTATACATGGCCCCTGAACTCATTAAACTTATTCTGCTTAAAATAAATAAATAAATATTGGACAACATCACATACATTGCTCTGATCCTAAGGTAAGTATCTAAAGCACTTGTGTTATAGAAATCAGAAACAACGACGGTACCACAACACCCAGACCCGAGCCAATATAGAAAAGTTCGTTTTCTACATTGACCCGACCGGGGATCGAACCCGGAACCTCAGAGATGGCGGCGCCATTTAAAGTCCGGCGTTAAATTGTACCACCACTATAACCATGTTTTGAGCAAATAAATTTTCATTTCATTTCATTTCATTTCTCGCTCCTCGGCGACGGAGGTCGTGCTTAATATGTCACTATAATTAGTCATACTCATGGACATCGTCTTCTTCTAATCCACGCCACTAAGCCAGATCCTATGTTGTAATAAGTAGTAAAAACTTAGTAACGATGGAAATGACGTCATGATAAAAACTTAACAATTTTCTTCGTTACTCAGCTAATTTACTCCTAAACAGTTTTGATAAAAAAGTTTAAATTAAATCTGACTTTAAATAATTAATTAACACATCAGCAAATCCCTTCGAAGTTGAGCGATTAAATTAGCACATACACAGTACAATCCACAAAACTAATTTTCATCGATGCCTAATTAGTCTAATTTATGCCAATTTATTAACAAGCTCTATCGGATTGTGGTTAATCGAATCGCACATTTAAAATAAAACACTAATTTGAAGTCAACCACTGACGATGTTTAGTGAAATTGTATTTAATTCGATTATTTCAAATTGGCTAGATATTTATACGTTTTAATGTCACTTAATTTTTTTCAACTTTAGTTAAGTAATAAAAAAGATTTGACATTATATAACAAAGTTTGACAATATAAGTACCAGTGATATAGAACTTGTTTTTATAATGTAACGTAAGTTATTTTATTAACAGACTCTAATCACGGTTTCGCAATTAGAATATTCTTCTTCTTCTTCTTCATGACACTCTTGACAGAGCGGTCGTGGTGATCAGGTGCTAAGCTTAGAGGCCGATGTTATGCGCTTCACGATTTCCTTCCACTTATAGCGACATTTGGTATTTCTGGAACACTCATACAATGAATCGCTAACTGCGGAATATTCTAGGAACGTATTAATACTCCGGCCAATCTGGAAGTCACTGGGGTAGACCTATGTTCAGCAGCAGTGGACTTCCGCTGAAATGGTGATGATAATACACCAAAGTTACGAACACTTTTAAGCCTACCGTCATTATTTCTTCTTCATGAAAGTTGTCTAGAAGAGAACGAAATAGTTCGGTATCTTGTATTTTAATTTACAATAATTTGTCTGTGAGAGCCCCTGTGCAATTTTAATAAACCTATTAGAATGATTTAGTTAATTAATAGTCAAGAAAGAGTTCAGTGATATCGTAGATGGAAAAAGCGTTTTCTTGCAATTTTATTTTGTATATCAAAAGATGTTGCAAATCTTTTGTATATACCTAACCTAACCTTATACTGTGTAATGTGTCACACTAGTGCAAGGTATCTAAGTTTAGTCTCCTAAAGACACCCTCATGTTATGGAAGAGCGGTGCTTCCTAGCACAAGCAAATCCTTTGCTTAAAAGGAAGCTCCAACCACGAAACATATGTAATTAGACCAAGTTGCTTAATAAAGAATTTTGATTTGATTTGATTTGATATACGCTCCTAGAATGTTCGATAAGTAAGATCAAAAATCGCAAATTCCAAACTATGATTTCAAAAAAAACTTCTCTCGATTATTATCTTATTAGAATATTTTTTAGTAGTCACATTTTTCAACAAACTAGGGTACTCGAATTTTAATAACCTGTGGACTCCATCTTCGAATGCCGTCGTAAAAGTTAACAACCCTGCCGATGGTTATTATTCATTTTTCTCCTTCAAATTCTGTACAGGGTGCACTAATGTCCCACTTCAGTTTGGACCCCTATAAGCTTTTCGCGACCATGTTTTTTCGTATACAACTTTTTGTTTGGCTACCTGTCCCTTTCTTGCAAAGTAGGTTAGATGGTGCCATCTCGTTCCCGCTATCGCAGCGTGGGGTGGCAGAAAATATGATACGTTTTTTGGGGGTTAAATTGATTTTGGGAAGTGTGTGGGAGCCATTTTATAGCGGTCGCGAGTTTCGAGTTTGACAATATTGAATAAGAAAGTTGGATTTTGAATTTGAAGAAATATTTCTTAAATAGGTACACTTGAAAATTATTCACAAATACTTACATCATTTACTTACATTCAATTATGCTATTATTTCGGAAAAATTTAAAAAGCCTTAAAATAATAAGTTTTCGACTATATTTTCGGTTCTGAACTTTCTGGTTAGTCAAATAAAACATATCGACATTGGACACAAACTGCAGTAGGGTATAATTTAGAAACATAAAATATAAATGAAACTGAATCTAATTTGACTTATAAGATCTAATTTGAATTATAAATTATAGAAATTATCAACTATTCCAATAAAAAATACATGCACACGATACTAGCTATAAAAACTTCATTTCCTTTTCACTGTCACAAACAAAATTAGAACTGATATTATAACTCAAAGTAATTATAAAGTAACAAGCGACACGGACATAATAAAATACCTCGTCTAAATTAATGGGTTTAAACATAAATATTGTATCTTAAAAGTTAATTGTTAAAGGGACCATCAAAAACACATAAAATCATGAATATATAATTAAGTTGAAAGTAGGCCGGTCCATTCTTTTTGACCATAATGACATAATAAATGATATGATATGACTTTTTATGTCTGAATAAAAGTCACTTTTGACGTTTAATGCCGATAAATTAAGCAGGGAACAGATATAAAAATTACCCGGTGTGATAGTTTTTGGTGGTTTTCTGGACATAGCAGGTGAGGGGTTAAATTCAATAGCTTTATAATGGACAAACGTTCATTTTTAGTGTTTATTGAGACATGCTTTTGTTTTTTGCTATTAAAACAATACTTTATATGTTAAAAAGAACCTAATTTAATTATAATATTTCCTATTTGTATTTATAATAATTTATGTTGCATAGGCGTGTTTGAGTTTTTGTCATACAGACGTTCGTTTTTATATTATACCCATATAAAATAAATAGGAATATGCTCGTCAATATCGCAAAATAAACAGAGACGGTCAGTACGAACCAACTGTCTAAGTTCGAGTCAAATTCAAACATGAAAATTTTTAGTTTTATAATCATCATCATCTAATTAATCTTGCATTCAGGGGGCCTAGCACGAAAGTGTATCTTTCATTCGAACGTTAAACCTAACAAATTAAAATGGCCAGTCTCATGTGTCAATCCTTTGATAAGTAAATATAACCAACTCAATCTAGCCGTGTAAAAAACCCGACCGTTTTCAATTGTTCATTAATTGTCATACCTTTGATACGGAGGAATGGATGTTTTAATTTGATCGGATAATACGACCGACCGAACAATGCGCTTTCATATTAGGCCTCCAGGGTCCGCTTTACCGGTTTTTATTCTCAACTTCAAACGGCTTTAGTTGTGAGATGATTAGCATGCTCTATAATATTAGGGTAAAACCGTGGTAGACGTCTCAGTGGTATAGATGCCCCGATTGTAATTACTCTAGTTTCGAAAATACACAGCGTTTTATTTTATTTATCTATCGAGAGACTTTCCAACCACCAAATGGATCGTGTCTCAGTTTCTGTGCGATTGTATGGGACGGCTAGGTGCGATCAAAGTTTTTTCGGGATAGATGCCCTATTTCCCAGCGGGTCGTCTATCCTTAATGTTATTTATATGGACTTGGCACCTATCCCCTATATGGGATAGATGTCCCAAAATTTAGAGGTCCGCAATAATCGGTAATACTCTGGAAATGTCAAGGGTAATATTTTCTTCCTTTCATAAATCCATAGATAAAAGACCAAAGTACTTGCCAAATGAATGAAATAATTGTACAGGGAGATATAACATATTTTCAAAAAGTGTGGCATTATCCTGGTTTTACCCTACCTAATGTGTCTAAGTAACTATTTCATCAAACTTTTTTTTAATAGGTTAATCTATTTTGCTGGGAATTTATAATTATTAAGATCTTCTTAGGTGTTTGTGTCACTGATACTTTGATAACTATATTAATATCATAACTACTCTATAACTTAAATAGAAATCCTATCGAACTTTTAATTTATGATTATGTAAGTTAATTACCATTCGTCAAATAAGTGCCGTGTGGTGCCGGCACGTTAAAAGAATTGCACCACCCATTCTCTTCCTATGGGTGTTGTTGACGCGAATTCAGAGTGTGCGTCTGTAACAACGACGCACGCACACATTCAACACGGAGCGACCGGTCCGAGGCGCCTGCGATGAAGCTACGCCCGCGGCGCGGCGCGGCACTCCACATTCGGTCTCCAGCTACGAACCATACTGCATTGTTTTCTGTTAATCCATTTATTCATTCAATCTTTCTCAAATTATTATAACACTGTACTTAATACTTTTTATTAGTTCATAATATATTCAGTCAACAAATTTCGGTCTCGGCTCTTCATTTCCCTCCTTAGCTAAACTTCCTACCAGGTGTCGTAAGAGGCAACTACAGGAGAACTACAAGAAGACGGGCAGCAACGTCTCCTCTCCACCATTGGCCAAACTGCGATCGCCAACCCGCCTGGCAAGCATGGCGATTATGTCAATATCCTACTTTTGGAGAGGCCTGTGTCCAGCAGTGGACTGATATAGGCTGGTGATGATGATGATGATAAGTTAATTAAAAATCTAGGCAGTTTATAATCTTAGTGGAACTCATTCTCCAGATAAGTAGGTACAGCGTGGTAAAAAGTTTTATTAGCTCCGAGGCTACTAAAACTTAGTTTTATCTAAGCTACATTTTAAGCAAACATAAACCAAATTACGTGGAAGATCCCGCTAACAAACTTACCCGCGAAGTATCGATTTAAGTAATCTTTAGATCGCGTTAACAAAGTTACTGCGCTTTCATAGACCAGAGAATTGTAAAGGGTTCTTATCACAACTCCTTGTCAAAAATAACCTTTTTTTCACGAATGATAAATATGTTCTTGTGTATATGTTCGAATGAAATTTTAAAAAAAACTTTGATTGTACCTATTATGCTGGATTCGATAAAACATTCAGTTATCCCAGTTTAGCTATTATGAGAATATCTTAACTTGTTTCGTTTGCGTTTTTCTAACTTATGGCACACACTGCTCTTGCAAAAGAAAAATAATGGAGGTGTAATATACTAAATGTTCATTTATGTTCCAACAAAATGTAACAAGCTTTTATTTTTAAAAATGCAATGTAGGTAGGTACTTATATAATGTTATTTTTCTTATCAGGTTTAAGTTATTTCTAACAACCTTTACTTTTTAGTTCTTTTACAATAACAAGTAATAAAAGCTTATTTTTGAAAGTTTTTTCTATTAATTTAACTCTGTCAACAACATCACAAAACTGTGCCAAAGCCAATATATATTAATTAATTTATATAAATTAATTATAAAATGTATTAATTCTCAATTGTATTAATTCAAAATACTATTAGTGTTCCATGAAAAAAAAAATAGTGTGTGCGTGTACTAGTGTACACACGTAAGAAGTGAAACTTAGAAAAAGAGATATAATTACTTACTTTTGTTAAAAATCCACTGGAATTAGAATTAAAATAAAACCTTTGATTTTGTTGATCACTTTAGTACTCTTCGTCTGAACCAACCGTGGTAGGGGCAAGAAAAAGATGGCGCGTAACGGAAAAATGTGACGCGTAACCGAAAAATGTGACGGTAAATTTTTTTCCAACGCCGATAAAGAAGTTTCACTTCAAAAATTGAAACAAAACACGATTCTAAAAGGTGTCAAAAATTACAGCTGTCGCTAAGTTTAAAATAGCTGTCAAAAGAATGCTCAGAGTCGTGTGTGGCGGGCATAACGTTTGCGTGTAGACCCGTGGTTACATCAGATAACTGCAACGGTTAACATCAGCTCGGTTCACAATTAACCATTCAGATTGTCAGATAACCGTTTGATGCAAATTAACCGAAAAAACTGGGCAAGGCATAGCAGGTATCAAATAAGTGAGTTCTGTAGAGTTTTTATTATGTAGCGACTAAATATTTTTTTACTTTCCAAAAAAGTTTTATTAAAACATAACCCTCGTTTGGCAGTCGGGTAAAAACAAGGATTTTTTTATCTTTTAGGAACTAAATGGAAGGTCGTGGTTATATACTCTGTCTCAAACATAAATATTTTTTCAACTTCGCTTATTGAAAACCACAGAAAGCAGTTTCACGCAATAAGATAAAAACAGTTCCTCTTCTCCCATTTTATTAGCTATAATAATACTTATAATAAAAATTGCTTCACTTTTAATTTATTAAATCTTGAAAATTTGCCTTCAGCTTATTTCTAATTCTTAAATACATTTCAATGTAAAGCTAATCTTAAATCATGATTTGAATCTAATCTATTATTTTTGTAAATAAGACAGACCGAGAATAACGCGTTTTGTTTATAATGGCTAATAGGGAGGTCCCTAGAGCCGAGCACAAAACTTAGCATCGCAATTTCTGAGGACTCGGGTTCGATTCCCGGTCGGTCAATGTAGAAAGCGAACTTTTCTATAATATCTCAGGACTAGGTGTTGAAGTACCATGATGTATCGATTTCTTTAGCACAATTGCTATAGACTTACCTTTGGAGAGCTGTATGTGATGTTGACACAGATATAAAAAACGGTTTTTGTACTTTATTAATTGAACCCCAAAAAAGAAACATGTTAAAAGTGGTTAGTGCACGTTTACGACTGGTGTTAGATTCTTTTGACTTTTATGTCGTAATTCCAAAATGGGTTCACACCGCGTATCGTATGCTATCTATTTGCATAGGCACTTTAATGCCTTTTTTAATTAATTGGGTTGTTTTTGGTTGCAGGTAACACTGGAGAATGGAGATTTAATTTGTCAGATCAGAATAAGATTTTCTTATAGAATTCTGTTATAGTTAAAGAGACAATGATATTTTTATCTAGATTTAAACATTTAAACTAAATAATGACTTAACTAAGATTTATAAAAGTGTATTAGTCAATAAATATTTTGATCAAAAACTATGGTGCAGTTCTAATTTGATTCCTAGCTACTATCCAATAAGATTCATTTTATATTGTACCGAGTATTATGTGAACCTGTGACCTTTCTTCTTCTATTCTCGTTTCTTACTTTTATAGAGTAATTCCACTGTTCAAATACAGGATTTTTTTCTATGGAACTAACAGCAATATTGCAAAGCCGCATAAATTATGGCCGTTTAAGAATAATTAGAGGCCGTTATCTCACACACCAATGCTCGCCACTCCACACGATTTTCCGCCATCCGGATTGACGTCTGTAGAGTTCCCTGGCAGGCTTCTTTCACGACATCGGTCCATCGGGTAGGTGATATTCCACGACTCCTTTTTCCTTCCACGTGGCCAATCACAATTCGCTTTTCCAAGCTATTTGGCTCGCATCTAGCCACGTGACCGAAGTACAGTATTCGCTGAAGGCAAATCGTAGATTAGCGGCACTTGATCTTCAATTCGGACAGGATCGACGCATTGGTGCGGCGTGCCGTCCAAGGGATTCCTAGCATTTTGCGCCAACACCACATTTCGAATGCGTCAACCTCGTCCGAATGCTTGCCTTCAGAGTCCACGTTTCCGAAGCGTAAAATATAAAGAAGATCAGGGTTCTCATCAGCTTAATTTTCGTTCCTCTGCTAATACCTCTGTTCCTCCAGATCTTCTCTAGCCGCTTCACTGCTGTTTTAGTCATGAGGAATCGAGGAAGAAGAAGAAAAATAATACTTAACACAATGACACTTAATTTATAAGTACAAATAAAAGGCAACATAGAATTTATATTTTAATTCAATTTATGAATGAAATATATTCTATCTTTACAATGTAGGCTTCTGACCTGGATGTTTATTGAAAAAAATCAGATATCCTAATTACCGGTTTTACCTAGTAATTATTTCTAAATTTAACGCTGTTTGCCTGCACAAATATGTAAATTAGCGCTCGCGGCAGATTGCATCACTATCATCCGGTGTGGGCAGATAATGCAGTGTAAATAATATTCTACCTACCTTCAACAAAGATACAAAGGTTTAAAAGCTGCTGGGTTAGATTGTCGAGAGAAGCCCAGAAGACCAATTCTTGTCACTTTAAAATAGTCCCAGTACCTAACATAAACAACCTTCCAAAAATTTTGCAGATATTAGCCAGTGTTGGACGTAGGCCTCCCCCAAAGAGCACGATCTCCCGCTTTTTGCATCCAGCCACTGGGATGTGACTACTGTTAATTTACGGAAATTACGTATCTGTTATTATAAGGCAGATGACCTGGTAAAGGTTGCAGGACAACGCTGCATGCAGGCCGCTTCTAACCGGCCGATATGGAAGTCACTGGGGGAGGCCTATGTTCAGCAGTGGACGTCCTGTGGCTGAAGTGATGATGATGATGATGACGTATCTGTTGTCCTGTTCAAAGGACAGGATTAAATCGAGAAAAATCATTCACTTTTACGGAAGAACCGATTCTTCTTCCGTGTCAATGGTGACTTATGATGGACTTCGACCTTGGCAACTTCTACAGCATTTTGTATCGCTCTATTTAGTTTAAGAACCGATAACCGATAGGGTGATTGCAGACCGCGATTTGGCAAACACTACGCTGCGGTCGTCCTGCACTAGTGAAGCTGGAAGCGGATAGAATAACCGAAGTGCATTAATAAAGGCTTTTTTCAGCAATGGACTGACGCAGGCTAATTACTGATAAATACAGGTAAACCTAACACCAAAATTGCTCCTCAGATATAGTTTTTAACCTTCTATGCAACCGCAAAGAGCATGCAGCCGGAATAGCATTCTGAACGAATTTGCGGAGCGGTTTGACTGTCGGTACCTGTACCACTGTAATATGGTTCACGTACTGACTTGCGTCAAAATGATACTAACATAGTATTAAATGTCCTTTTGTTACTAACCATTTTTGGAATTAATGTTGTCGGATGAAAAAATTAATTATTCTTATCAAACACCGAGTGCCATGTTGTGCATGTAACACAGTACTCGTAATTGGAAATCAACCTAGTTTAAAATTGATATTAAAGTTTCAAGCTTTACATACAACGAATATCGTTGTTGACGTAGCTAAAACATTGCGTGTTTATAGACCGCCCTTTGTGCTATCACAAAATAAACAAAATAAAAATTATCAACCATAGTTTTAATTAGTTTTTCTAATCGATCTATAATTTTAGCTGTAAACTAGCACGCAACTTGATGCCTATCAACTGCAGACGTGCGCTAGAGTGGATTATTGACACGTCCATTTTTAATAAGCAGAGTATAGCGAAATAGGTTAATTTAATTTAATTTAATGAAAATGCACTGACGACCGACTTAAAACTTAAAGATTGAGATAATTTTGATCTAAGCTATCGCGGAAGAGTTAGGGCTCAAAGAACGATAGTATTGGTGTGACGATTGGACCAGCCTTGCAGGAAAATGGGAAGGTTTTGCATTATAAAATGTCATCATCTTTTCTCATCATCAGGTCGATTATCAAAAATTTTTTCTATTTACATAATCAAAATATTACAGAGATAATATTGACTTGAAATGTCGCAAGACGTCACGACTAGGTAAAATTTTTACTTAGAAGTGACGTCACGATCGAGCCCTCTCCTGAAGTTTGACGCACTTTATCTTTGTAATTTTTTTGGTTGATTGACAAAAGAAAAAATAATAAGAGCCTATTATTTTTTGTAAATAACTGAATGACGGACTAAATAGAATTTTATTTTCTTTATCTAATCGTCATCCCAATTACTGAATGACATTCAATAATCAGTGGTATTTGTCATTCTATAATTTAATAATTGTAAAATCGACTCTCACTGACTAGATAATGTTCAGATTTATCATACAATAAACATAATTCAATTTCAGTACCGCAATAACGTTTGCCCTATTTTCTATGTGAACTATAATTCCCTAGCAAGAACTTTTATGGCTTATAATTTAGTTTGTATTATTTATTGTTGAAATATAACTGTCAGGTGAAATTGTAAATAACGCATGGTTTGTTTAAATTAGTGGCATCATTAATATTCATATCGTAGTTGCGCACTGGTTAATAACATTTAAGGTAACAAGTAAAGCGATTATACAATTTTGAACACATTTTTGGGTTGTGTTTTAGTATAAATAAGAATGGCGTAATACACAAAGAAATTTTAGTGGTTGTTTTCCCGCAGTAAAATGATTCTATCTTAGTAGTACAATAGATTAATAAAGTTTTTTTTATTTTTTTTCTTTAATTCAAATCGCCTGTACGTTGAGCGTGCGATGAGTGTGCGATGTGCGATGAGTTTATGCTGTATTATTTTGTGCGGGAGCTTCTTTTACTTAAAACATTTATTTTATGCGTCAAGCAGAACCCAAATACGTCACATCATCGTTCCTCACGCTTTCGAGTTGATGATAATATTTTTAATTAGTTAGGCAGAATTATATTTTTATTCAAAAACAAAATTAATACACATGGGTCGATAGTGCTGGTAAAGGTAAATCGTTCTGCCGCGGGAAAACAACCACTAAAATTTCTCGGTGTATAATATTGCTTCTTATTATTCAAAAATGTGAAAGTTTGTATGTTTGTACTTAAAGGCAGATTCTGTTCGGTGTTACGGAATGTAATGTAACATTCGCAACGAGCATGTTACGTTACGCCGTATGCTGCTATTCTATGTGGCTATTTAAGTTATACATTGACAAGAGGTTTGTTCATCAATCAGCCATACCATAGGACGTCCACTGAACATAGGGCTCCCTCAATGACTTCCTGTTGGGCCGGTTGGAAGCGGCCTGCATCCAGTAGCTTCGTGTAACCTTTACCAGGTCGTCTCACCACCTTGTGGATGGACGTCATATGCTGCGCGTAGTAAAAAATTAAAAAATACTAATATAATTTAGTTTTTTTTTTATCATTACTAAAATAATTGGACATGTTACCTATCACGCCTGTAAGAGTCTTCTTCGTTTAAACTTAATTGAAAAAAATATTCAGCAATAAACCGTTAACATTACCATACAACTTTTCAATATCACAGCAGAATTTTATTAACCGTGATAATTTATTGATTGGACTAACTTACCTAGTGACGTCCAATCCTAATTATGTGAAGTAATCTCGTCCTCGTTTTGTACTACGTAGTAGGCACCTTTGTGTAACTACGCGATCTACAATGTTTAAAGTATAGCGCCTTAGAGCGCTATTTATACTGAAAAAAATAAAAAACACAACCAATGGCATCCTGTCCCTCGTGTCACGTTTGACATCTGTCAATCTTAATGTCATTATTTCAAAGAATAGGTACACAACTTTCAACATCAAAAAAGGGGTCATAAAAGCGTATACATATATTAAGGACTATATATATAATTATATATACATTCGTATATATATATTTCTAAAAAACCTAGAATCAGGGCTGGGCTGGGATTAGAACGAGGACGAGATTACTTCACATAATTAGGATTGGACGTCACTAGGTAAGTTAGTCCAATCAATAAATTATGTTCCATAATCTCGTCCTCGTTTTGTACTACGTAGATGTTCAAAGAGGAAAGTTGTGTTGCAAAATCAATAAATCATTTATTATGATCACAAACCTAATGATTTGCTAAAGTTTGATATGTAAAAAAATTTAGGTGTTATTTTATGAAGTATCTGTTAGTAAGTAGATACTTCATTCAAATTTTATCTAACGCGGGTGTAGTTGTTTGATTCATCATTGGAATTAATCAATCAACTCTGAATATCAAAACATCTTCAGATCTATACAACCCTGTATGATATTATAACTTTGCATGATGTAATCACCATGTATAATGGTGCAACCTTGTATGATAATACAACCTTGTATGATGTTACAACCTTGTATGCTGGGACAACCCTGTATAGTGGTACAACCCTGTATGACGGTGCAACCCTGTATGACGGTGCAACCCTGTATGATGGTACAATCCTGTTTGATAGTACCACCCTGTATGGAGGTACAGCCCCGTATGATAATACAACTCTGTATATTGATGCAGTCAACTGATGACACCGACGACCGTTGTACCATACTTACAGGTGAACCAAGAAGAAGAAGCAAATCACTCATAAACTCGAAAAAAGTAATCTAAATGGAAATGGGAAATGAAACTGACGCAATAGCGATTTTCGCAATAGAAATTATTTATGCATAAACTAAAGTTCACACAAACGGAGTCGCGGGCATCAGCTTGCTTAATGTTATCATGAAAACAAGAAAATGATTTAAGCTAAAACTAGTCTCATTTATCTAAAAGAATGTACATACTTAGTAAATGGGTAGGTATTTAAAAAGGTAACCTTACCCCAGTACAAGTGGTATATGGTAATAATTTTATAAAAATGATTATTTTATTATATTCAAATAGAAATCTTGGTAAATGACTTTAATGAACCATCTGTTCAATGTACGGTCAACAGCACGTTTAAAGTTACCACCCAAAAAGTTAAAAGTTCTCCAACAGATTTTTAACTTTAAGCCTGACTTGTAGAAATCATTTTCAATTGATAAAAAACGATGATTTGTGGTAGGTCGACGAGCTGTTGTCTGTACTTATCAATGGTTCAAAATAAATCAATATTAGTGATTAATATGGCAAATACTTCGTTACCTATGTGTTATTAAATAAAAAATAAAACTAATAGAAATACTGCAAGTATTGATTTAGTCGGAGAGGGATTCACATACATATTTACTGGCAAGGAATAACCCACCGATTCCGCGTAGACTGAGATTAGTTTCCTTTAGTCAACAATGGTTTCAACATTATTATAGTTAATGAGATTAATTTTTGATTAATCTTGTTAGAAAACCATTGATAGAAAACAAATTAATAATAGACAACTGGAAATCAGTGTGAAACTCCTGCACTGTATGTGGATCTCCAGGGGGGAAATAATAGGTTACTGAAACAACACAGTTTCTGAAACTTAATAAGAGAAAGATTCAACACTTAACTGATCAATGCTTGTTCAACTGATAAAATAAAAAATAAAAACTTACCAATAAGTCTCATCTAATAAGATAGAAAAAATATTCAAACTTGAATTTTTCTGTGATCCAGACATCAGTCTGGACAGTCCCTGACAGCCTCAATCCAATAACGAGGAGTGTGAACATATTTGTCAACTACTGCCAGCTGTCACCAATGCCTTGATTGCCAATTGTATTCGGTTTATTTTCAAATTTTCAGTTGAAATTTTCATTTTATATTAATCATCTCCATATACTTGCTACTTTGATAAAATAACATGTCATACAGGTAGGTACTCTTAAGTTTGGAGCTTAATAATAGCTTGTAGTTTTTATGAAACATAATTAGTAGGTATTATATTAATACAATTTTAACTTGTTTGGGATGTTTTATGTTCTATTTACAAAATCTGAACTGATCTAAAAATGTTTCTTAGTCTTCCATGGTCTACTCAACTGTAAAATAAAATTATTTGTTACAAAACCATATGACAAGTGTATAAGGGTCATATAATGATATTACAAAAACTGAACTGATTTAAAAATGTTTCTTAGTCTTCCATGGTCTATTTAACTGTAAAATAAAATTATTTGTTACAAAACCATATAACAAGTGTAAAGGGTCATATAATTGTGTATCATTTTTGTAAATGCCTATTAATAAGGCTTCATAAATCTTGCCATGGATTTTTGACTGACTCTGAAAATTTTGGAATACAGTGATTAGTGTTTATAAAATGCTTTTTACAATGGTTACATTATATTATTGCCAAAAAGTAAATAAACCTTTTATTTGTAACCAATAAGATGAGTGTGCCTTTCTCTTGAATTGTTCACACTTGATGAAGGCAAGTAGCCTAGCCTTGACTTTCAGCCAGACTATTAGAATAGGTATTATTAAGTGCATTTATAGGTTATTATGAAAACTTAGAATTTTGTTTAGGACTTAATGTATTAGATTTAATGTAAGTCTAAAAAAGGGATTTCACATAACTTATGAAACATAGGAAACAATAACACAAATATGCACTAGTTAACAGACCAATTGTAATGGTCTTCAAGCAAGGACCTAGCATTCCCATGTTATAAGGTACAAGATTATGCATATGACCAAGGGCAGTATGCCCGACCCGATTGGGAATCAAACCCTGTAACTTCCAATGTTAAACCACTACACCAATCTGGTATTAGAATATCCTTTGATTACAGATATTATTTAGTGATTGCAAGTTATGTTTATTTATTTATTCAAACTTACAATTTTATGAAAGGAAAAAAAAAATAATATATATTAAAAAACACAAAACTGTGGTTTAGAGTATGTGTATGCCAACTATTATAAACTGGCTATGCTTTATAATGTTCTTCCTCTTGGGCCAACATCAAGATGTACATCAATAATATTAAATGCTTGAGATGGAAATCCACACTGCGAGAAGTCACAATTGGTATAAGTGCTATTTTGTTGTCTTGTATGTATGTGAATGCAGCAAAAAAGGCCAAGTGTATCTGAGACTTGGTAGCCTTATATATGTGGAAGGCCCAATTCTAAATTAGTAAATATATTAGAAACATATGAAATGTCAAAAATTTAAAATCTAATTGAAATTGTCTAGGTATGAGGCTGTGACTTGGTTACTCAGAAGTCTTTTAGCCTTTAATATCAGCCGATAAAGGAGCTTCTTTCTGTGATTTCTCTTGAGTCAAAATGTTGGGTAGAAAAAACTGCTAAGATCGAGGGTGGACACTGTCTTGGTGTCTCAGTACCAATATTTACCCCCTCCTCTTTTTCTTCAGCTTCAGTGGTGCTCAAGGAGCAGTGTCACCTTGACATTTTGTATTCAAATATATATTAAATTTCAATTGATGAAGTCAGTCTATGATTGCTTTATATAATGAATTGCAGATCCACAATATGTTAATTAATAATGTTAAGCCACAAGCTGACCCCTCGTGAACGCAAGTGGAAGTGGTAAAATTCTGCTGCGAGATAGAAAAGGTAATTATACTGTTCTTTTGGTAATTATTTATGCGACATCAAATAAGCTGGAACAAATGTGTGATGTTTAGAGCTTACCTGCTGATATTATTAATCCTTTGTAGTATATTTGTGGTGCAAGACATTTATAAGTTTCACAGTCAACCCTTCATCAAGACTACTAGGGCCGATGTCATGTTGTCTCAGGTCAATATCTTTTGATGACACTTTAGAATGAATAGCCCATTCCACCATCAAGGCTCTGTTTTGTAGTCATTCTGAGACAATGCAGCAGCTAGAATGAACATGTGATCACCACGGCCAACCTCCCGTGAAGGCTCCGGGTCGTCATTGATCATTGGTTCTGAGTTGACTTCCGTTGTTTTGTTGATTAATTTCTCACAGGCTTTGGTCTCATAGTCAACCCTTCATGAAGACTACTAGAGCAAATGTCATGTTAAGTCTCAGGTCAATATCTTGTGACGACACTTTAGAATGAATAGCCCAATCCACCATCAAGGCTCTGTTTTGTAGTCATTCTGAGACAACGCAGCGGCTAGAATGAACATGCGATCACCACGGCCAACCTCCCTTGAAGGCTCCGGGTCGTCATTGATCATTGGTTCTGAGTTGACATCCGTTGTTTTCTTGATTAATTTCTCCCGGGCTATGTTGAATGTGGGGTGAACAGCTAAAATGATCATACTATCATCACGGCCGATTGGTTGTGGCTGTCGATTACGAGGAAATCCTCGTAAAAGCCCCGATGTCAAGTCAGCATAGCAGCACTCCCTTGTTTTCTTGATTAAATTCTTGCAGGTTATGGAGGTCATGTTTCGGTAAAAGTAATGTTGGACTTCTCTTAACTCCACGGACCGACGACTTCAGAAACACGGCTGAAAAAGAAACTGTATGCCAAGCAGAAGCGGTACTGCAATAGATAGGCGGTGTCGACGTCGTTTTGAATCACAAATAGTTATAAAACATCTCCAATTGGCACTCTTTCTTTCTTGAGACTTCGTCAACCTTACTGGCCAATATTTTATAGTCTAAACACGTTACTAATCCAGTAAAATACTTAAAATAAACGCGTGTGAAAAAATTTACGTACGATCGCGCAGCGTACAAAAAAGTACAATGACATTAAGATTGACAGATGTCAAACGTGACACGAGGGACAGGATGCCATTGGTTGTGTTTTTTATTTTTTTCAGTATAAATAGCGCTCTAAGGCGCTATACTTTAAACATTGTAGATCGCGTAGTTACACAAAGGTGCCTACTACGTAGTACAAAACGAGGACGAGATTATGGAACATAATTTATAATTACAATAGTGTAACCAAAAAATATGCTAATACAGAATTCTCATTTAGGAGTCATTGTTTCAACAAACTGCTAACAGAATGCGTTTTGCCACCCTGTATTTCCCTTAATTACCTGTTAATATTGAAGGGTCAATTTACGAGTGGTGTTAATTTCGATATTATAATTTTATGGCCAGAGTTTGGCGTTTAGTGCATTAGATATAGATAAGCATTATAATAAGATACCATTTGAGCTGAATAAATAAATAATATATAGTTGAATGCTCCATAAATCCTTGTCAAACTGTGATAAAGCTAACCTTAGGACTTATCCTTAGCTGAGTTTTAAAGTATGTACCAAATCAAGCTGCACTTACTATGAGCCTAATAAGAAAGCTTAAATATGCACAGCGTGCTATGGAAAGGGCTATGCTCGGTGTTTCTTTGCGAGATCAAATCGGAAAAGAGGAGATCCGTGAACGAACAAAAGTTCTGGAATGGAGGCCACGTAGGTACCGGCACGCTTGCCGGTACGTGGCCTCTGCGTGGGACGTCCACCCACAAGGTGGGCAGACGACCTGGTAAAAGTTGGACGACGCTGGATGCAGGCCGCTTCCAACCGGCCGATATGGAAGTCACTGGGGAAGGCCTATGTTTAGCAGTGGACGTCCTGTGGCTGAAATGATGATGATGATGGACGGAGCTATGAAATGTAAGGATATACAGGATGTAGTAGAAAAGAAAGGAACGCTCTTAAAAACCACGTTTATTTATATTAAAGAAGTGCTGAATTTTTTGAACATTCTGTATACAGGGATGTGGTCATCAAGAAGGAAGGTCTAATAATACATTTGCGAGATGGCTACGTACAACACTTCATTGCAAAGAATTAACCCTTGTGTTGCGTAGGAGGTATCAGACAAAGATTTTACTATGAGGAGCGGATTGCGTATCACAGCATATTTACCACCTAGAGCCAATTTATAAAGCTTGTCTCCTATATCGAACGGGACTCGAACCCAACGCTAATCAGCCTGTCGATTCCGCCCAAAACAAAGTTAACCCAAGTTTGACGGAAGCTCTGACGTATTTTGATCAAAAATATTTATGACTACTAAAAATAAACATTTTTGATCAAAATACGCCGGAACTTTCGTCAAACTTGTGTTAAAAATAATAAATTATGTTTTCAAAATTATTTTTACTACAAAAATGAATTTTGTGATCTTTTTTTTACGGTCCAATAGTTCGCAAACGACCTTCTCTACGTGAGGATTTGCTATATCGGGTCTAGTTCCAGTCACCCTGTATATGAGCAGCAGATCACTTGGTTGTAAGGAGTGTCCTATTTGTGAGCACACTCTGTTTTAAATAAAATAACTATGCGGTAAACAAAATGCTAACTTCATGGTCTAAGTAAGTAAGTAGATATTATACTCCTATGGTACGAGACACTAGCATACATATTGGCATAGAGTCTTAGAACAGGTCATTTTCAGGGTTAAACGGGACCCTATTACTAAGGCTCCGCTGTCCGTCTGTCTGTCTGTCTTTCTGTCTGTCCGTCTGTCACCAGGCTGTATCTCATGAACCGTGATAGCTAGAGAGTTGAAATTTTCACAGGGGATGTATTTCTGTTGCCGCTATAACAAAAAATACTAAAAAACAGAATACAATAAATATTCAAGAGGGCTCCCATAAAACAAACGTGTTTTTTTTGCAGTTTTTATAGCTATTAGTACGGAACCCTTCGTGTGCGATTCCGACTCGCACTTGGCCAGTTTATTATTCGGATTGATACGAACCGAGCGAATACACCGCCGGCCGTGTTTTGTTCGTTTCAGTCAAGTTATACAGTGATTAATTCCATATTAGACATGTAAATGAAAGGTATCAAAGGAGTCAAAACTCTTACTGGCTTTGAAGGAACTGAAGGCATCCAAGGAGTTGGTTGAGCAATTCAGTAGTGAAAGAGAGGACAGTAAAAGGGAACTAATGGAAGTATGGAATAAAAATACTAATTTAAAAAAAGGGATAGCTGAGCTGCACAACAACTATTTGTTAGTTGTTGACGAGCGGAATAAACTTCAATCCGTGATTGATAGGCTCGACCAGTGCAGCGAAGAATATGAGCTCAATTTAAAACGCATGTCTTTGCTTCATCAAGACCTTAATGACGCCCAGGACCACATCCTACACCTGGAGACAGAGAAGCAAGATCATTTTGACTATCAAACTAATTGTTTATTTAATAAATTAGTTGGAAGTGCGCCCAGCCCCCTCCAAACTTCATCTAGCAATAAATCAGTTACAACCATTGATTTAACAGGTGACATAACTTTAAAACCCCCTTATCCTGGTTGCCTTGCTAAATTAAGTAAAAATAAAATTAGGAAACATGTCAAAGTTAATAAGTTTATTGAAAGAACTCAGAAATTAATCAAAAAGCAGAAATGTTTACAGTCTTACACCAAACAAATAGATGAAAGAAGAAAATTAGGCGATAAACTAGATCTGTACTCTATTTTATTAGAAGAAAGTGTCTGACTATGAAAATAATGTTCAAAACTTAGAATTAGAATTATGTAATCTTAAGAAATCATTAGATGTAATGACTCAGCGCTATGTTATCACAAAACAAGTGTGTGGTGAACATATCTTGGCTTTGACGAGCCTCGTGTCGTCGTGTTGTTGTAATAATATAATAATAATAATATAACTTTAAATGAAAGTTGCTCACTTGGCTCTCAGTTAGGATGTGAGTCACCAGTTACTCTTAAATTAAAAAACAAAAAATGTATTGCCATGTCTCCGTTGGTTCCCAAGCAATATCGGTACGGAACCCTTCGTCGGACTCGCACTTGGCCAGTTTTTTATTCGGATTGATACGAACCGAGCGAATACACCGCCGGCCGTGTTTTGTTCGTTTCAGTCAAGTTATACAGTGATTAATTCCATATTAAACATGTAAATGAAAGGTATCAAACCACAATGCATGTTGCCACATCACCCACTGACCGTTGTTGCTTACCATAGAATTAAATTACAGTAATAGGTGCTTAAGTTAATTTGTTATCTGCTCCAATTATCCGATGTATAACCCTAAAACGGCTATAGCCCTCAAACGCGCGTATTAACGCGTTCACTGCACATGCATTATCATACTAAACAGTCATAAATATGTATACGAAAACAAGTAATTTACTGCCACCGGACAATCGTGTTTTTTTTCGCCCGAAACGTCGAGAATTACTCACGATTGTAATCGTTTATCGTATATCTCTAAATTTTAACTATTTTGGATTTAGTGGTCAGTGGTGGAATGGACGGTGCTCTTTTGGTCTGTTATTTTTTTAAGGGTTTTTATGTTTAATTTTAAAAAGATTTGACAGCGTCTTTTAAGCCATAGCTAGGGTTCATTCACTGATTTCAAAATGACAGCGTCGTCTTAACAAAACCTTTTAATAATCATACAAATTGCTTCGTGGCAATAAAGTTAAGCTTAGTTTAAACAAATATATCAAGCAAGGTAGTTATTACATATTTAGAAATTAGGAAGTACCAACAACTACAATACCCAGACCCCAGATAATATAGAAATAGCCCAACCGAAGCCGGAAATTAAAGGTTCGAAACAAAAAGTACACCTTAAACGGGTATTACAGGTTTTACGAAAAAATAATGTCTACCAGAAGTCTAATAAAATCCCTGGAGTAGTCAGAATCAGCATCAGTATCAGTCTGTAAAACCTTTCTCCGACTTTGTCAAACCTAAATGTCAAAAAAAAAATAGGTATGAATAGCGTTAAAGTAAATTAAAGTATGCTTTTATACTTCCCACTGTAGGCCACAGGCCTCACCTCAACTATGAGGTGGTTTTGGGCCATACTCCTCCACCTAAACAAATACATATATAATAAATACTCCATAAACGTCAGTGAATTTAATTACGATAGTTTACGGATTATTTCGCGATTTATTAACATTTTATTTAGTCTACCTGTGACCACGAACGCTGTAAAGTGTTCGAAACGTCAGGTTAAATAAAATGTTAATAAATCGCGAAATAATCCGTAAAAGTAGTTTTATATAAATGTATCGTGTTCGCGTAAATAAAAGACAACAATATAAGATAGTTTTGTTAGTTTATTGTAATTGGTATTTGGTACGGAACCTAACAAATTTAACTTAGATTTTCACTTGCCAGTTGTTTCTATGACGTTACGTTAAAAGTTTCACCGGATTGAGATAAGCTTCGCCGATAGCGTGAATTCATTTGACGGTCATTGTTTACTACATTCGTCCCGTAACATAAATATTTATCTACTACCTTAAGCTATTGTAATAAAGGACATTTTCAAATGACTTCTACAAATAAAAAGCCAAAAAGTGACGTGTGGTGTGAAAAGGTGAATTGTGTGACCAAAACAAAAACAGAATTGAAATAATCATTTTTAAATAGAATAAATAATTCGGCTTTAAGAAAAGAATTGCTTAATTTCGTAGTTTCCGTCTTATTTGTGAGATTTTAATATTTAATAGTTCTAATCCTATTATCTTAAAAACAGTAAGGGCTTTATTTCACCACCATTGGTAATCTCTTTTTGAATTACCTGACGATTAATAATACCTACATCAGATTAATGTTATTAATTTGCTTTAACATTACTTTTCTAATAACTCGAAGCAGTGCCAATTTAAGAACAAAAAGTAATCTCTCTTTGAAATAAACATACCTGCTAAACGAACAGTTAAAACCCGTGCAAATTAAATCGTCATGACAACACTAAAATTAAACCGTCAACAACGTAGAAACTTATTAAGTGAAACAACTAACCCAGTCATATAATCAAAGCCAGAATCGATAGAGATCTACAAGATTCCTTCCTAACATTGTAGCATTTCCCTTTGAAGAATTTCGCAAGTTTTTAAAATTTAATTGTGTATAATAAGGGTCAGATAAGTAACCAGCTTGGGACATAGTGATAATGAGCGGGCGTGTGTGCTGTGACATGATAATGGGACAGGATAATTGTCACTGAAATGTCGGCACGTTGCACATCACTATCAAATTGGCTGATGGGGAAGCACACACATTTACTCGTTTGGTGTCGCTTCTTGGTCCTACTTATAGTGATTATTTGATCAGTGGGCCTTTCTTCTACCACTGCTGCTATTGATCTTAAAACTTTCGCGGAATATATCAGGTACGGAGGCTGAAACGTCGCCGCTTAGAAATTTACTATCTGATTTACTCAGCGATAACAACGCTGGAGTATTACTGTGGTGGAATTAGACAGGGTTAGATTAGGGTTGCCTGAGGCCCGGCATAGCCGTACGTAGGTGATGCATGGAAGCCATCCATCCGGGTTCCCATGTATCACCAGCATACGTTGAGTTGTACACCGCAGGTATTTTAGTAGGTATACCTCGCTGTGAAACAGCTTCTCTGTCTCACAGGGGAGTTCCACATAACCATGCTGCTTTCCCCGAGGCGGTATGGTATGCGAAGAGCATTTTTCCAAAAAAAAAGGCAAAAAAGGGTCGCTGATGATCTGACGCGTCCCTACACTTCCCAGGGGCCGTTCTGGCACTGGGGACTCGCCAACACTACATGCTGACATCCCGGGGCTCTGTTAAAGATTCTACTAAGCTGCCAAACATGTGTCAAACTTGCGTTATATTATAATAAATATTTCATTTCATTTTACTTCGACGTGTCTTACAAGACATTCACTTGCCAGTTAGTTAACCCCCATAAAATTAATAATATGGTCGTTACCCACTACATAAACCCCATAAAAATATCTCTCATCTCCAACATTAATATTGATAACCAAAAGCATTCATTATGTTAATGAGTTGTAGCCTATTTAAGAATTCACAAAATTAACTTTCGTAGCAACTATGTTTATCCTCACTGGGCCGGTGACGTAATTACTGTAATAAATTTAAAAACAATATGGCGCCCAAGATAGCGGCTGCGATATAATCGATGGGACAATGGTTGTAAACTCTTTTTAATGACACAAAACACCTGCGCGTTTTGCCCAGGCTACTTTTCGACAAAGAAAGTTTGAAAGAAAAGAGTCACTCATAGCGGTAATTACCGTAATTATAATGTGCTGATGTTATTTATCGATTCGCGTAATTTCGAAAAATACATTTGCTATTCAAATTTTGCTTTTAAGGTGACAAGATAAGAACTTTTGCAGTAATTTTGCAAGTTTATTATTTTAAAAAGTTTAAAAATATTATCGTAATAATAACTTCATTGGTGAAAATTACTATCGTCAGTTTTTGCGCAATGCCCTTTTTAGGGTTGTAATTTGAATGATATTACAGCGTTTTGCATAGCAGATGTATTTTGCTTGTAATCCTTGTGATATGCTATAAGCCTGTTAAATTTAAGAGCTTAAGAAATTATTATTTTTAAATATTATTTAGTTCATATCCTTAGTTTTTAACCCTTGTATATTATCTTAATAAAAGAAAACACTAAGCTTATATTATATTTATTACTTGTATATTCTATTGGTTGCTATTAGAATATGAAATTAATAAATAATCTGACAGATTGAGGGCTTAGAGCGCAGTCAAAACTGCTTGACCAGAGGTAAAAGTACTATGCCAAAATTGCCAAATTTCAAGTTTCTATAGGTAAAAAAATAAAAATTTGCATAGGTTTCTTTAATATCGTATTCGTGAATGAGCATATGGATTCTTATAAATTTTACTCTTAAGGGGTTGAATTGGAGGGTTGAAGGGAGAATTCTAGATTTGTGCGGACGAGGTCGCCGTCTCCTAAATCTTGATTTAAGCTAAATCTGAATAAATAAAACTTTAATCTGTCATCAATTCTTGACCAGGTCAAATTTTGGATACTAAATGTCATTTTATTCAAGGTTTAAGTAATATCCGTTTTCCACAGCACTTCACCGGCATTCGTTTAAGCAAAAGGTAAAATTAGTTGCTTAATTAAAAGCGAAAAAGCTTTTGTCGGTTTTAGTTCTTATCGTTGAAATAGTTTTGTTAAAATTACAGCATTTTTGTACTCATACGTTTCATCGAGACATGAAACAAGTGATTAAAGTAATGACAAGTGCAGTCAAAATAATTACAAAAGCAACATCTTTTTACAGCTTGGGTTCCGTAAGTTAATTTTAATTGATATTTTTTAAATAACGTCACACTCAGATATATTTTAGTCAGTATACGGTTGTGCTCATAGGACAACTTTGCAACGGACAACTTTGGACAAAGTAATGGGCCGTAATATAAAAATTTAATAATCTGAAGCGGCATCAGTGGGCTGGTCACATTTTCCATGAAACCGATAGCTGATGGGGTGTAGACGTATTCTTGTCCCGTGATCGAAACTTGTTACATGTGTAGAATGCCCTCCGAAAAGGTGAATCTCCTTTTCACCGCAGCAGATTCGATGATATATGCAAACTTGCTGGCAGATAATAGAATAGAATAGCCGAAAATCAGGCTGTATTAAAAGAGCCATGATGTCCGCAGTGGACTCACGTAGGCTGATTAAAGTTCTATTTGACATGAAGCCCTCATACAGAATTTAAACTCAGCTCTATCTTTCATTTTGTGTCAAACCGAATCGTAAAGAAGTAACTGTTAAATTGAAAATTTTGTTTTTAGCAATTCCATGCAAGGTTTAATTGAAGATAAATAACACTTGAAAAAATCATTGACCTCAGGTGGGACTCGAACCCACGTCACATCGCATGCCGGGCGAGTGCTTTCCCAAACTAGAGCACTCGCCCGGCATGCGATGGGACGTGGGTTACGGTTAGTTAGTTAAGTACGAGTACCAAGTTTCACATTTTTTCTAAAAATGCGTCTGCCTCGTTTCCCTTAGCAGTAAAACATCTCAGAACCCTGAACCAAAAAGGTGGCGTAAGAAAATTGAATTAATTAGGACATCAACAGGTGGCTAAGATAACTCGGTTACTCGGCGCTCTTTAATAATTCCATTTGTACTTTCGTCCGGAGAGTTTTAACGATTTTGTTTTTACACCAATTAGGACATGAATTGGATGAGACATTTGCTTTAGTGTATTCACGATGATTAAACCAATGATGTAAGAATTCTGTGCGGTGATTGGCCTCGAGTAAAATGGAGACTCGAGCTTGATTCCTAGTCAGGTCATATAGAAGTTTGAAGAACATTTTGTTGCAGGGCAAGGCGTAACGGGAGTGGCAGTCGATAGAAAATAAAAATAGTAGGAGACAGAATATGTGTGCGCGAAAATAAATCTAATACTTGTTTATTTTTATCTAATTATTTGCAACCATAAATAAATAGTTACATCTTCAAATTGCAAAGTATAAGTCGTGGCAATGGACATTATGGACAGGCCACAGAGATTGCAAACATATTTCCTTCGAAGTTATATGTAATCAAAGTAGAACCAAGTGGTTATTATACGAATAGTTTCGAGGTTTTGCCTTTTCGAAAAGTTGCAAAAACAAAAGAAGAAATGCCGCATCCACAAAATCTTACATCCACTTACCGAGCACGCCCCAAGCATCATTTTTGTCTCAATTTACTTAAAGATTGCATTCTGTTTCTCTTTCTGTTGTGTAATTAGTGATCGCCTGCATCTGATCACCGCTAATGGATCGCAAATTGCGCTGTTTGTCACCGACTGGAGCAGGCTGCGATTTGTTTCGTGCATGGAGGGTAATGCTTACAATAATGGTCTTGAGGAGAGAACGATTTATGTTTAAATTCGGTGACATTTAAGTCATAATTATCAGAATCAGCCTACATTTGTTGCATCGAATCGAATGTGCCAAATTCAGCTCTGGAGGCCTAGCACGAAAATGTATCTTTCGTTCGGATATAATAACCTAACAAATTAAAATAACCAGTCTCATATGTCAATCCTTTGATAAAATATGACCAGCTCAAAGACCGTGTAAAAACCCGACCGTTTTCATTTGTTCATAAATAGTCAGCCCTTTGATACATACAAGTGAATGGATATTTTAATTTGATCGAATAATACGACCGACCGAACTATACGCATTCGTATTAGGCCTTCTGGTCATCGAAATTCCTCCACCTTTCAATTTTGTGTTGCCGTCTGAACATCTACCACCTGGGCAAAAACAGCTTTGGCCAACCTGGAAGGCACTAACAACTATCGTACAGATGTTGGCCAGTGAAGGAAAAAATTGCTTAGGGTATAAGGACCGAAAGGCAGAGTGAATGTGACTGTGGGTCCACAAACTATGGCTCAACTAGGTACTTTCCTCCCCATTGTGTACATCCAGACCTGTATGAGGGATAACATAAGAGAAACAGAAGTCCAATGAGGTTCGCCATTGACACGACAGAAAAGAAGAAGTCCACTGCTTGACCGGCCTTCTTAATGCACGCCACTAAGCCTGATCTACGTTAATATTTTGTACCTGCTAAAATCGGTAGATGCTAATCTTACATATAGTTCGCTATAAATGCTAAAGTAAGACTCTTCAACCGAGCCTCCTGTCACGTGTATTTTTATGCAGAACATGAATTTATCATCGTCCGTCCGTCTCACGGCATTAATAATAATAATCGAAGCAATCGAAGGTATTTTTGTGAACGTCATTATCCCTCATGACGAGAACCTTGTGAAGGCTGAGACCGAAAGCAACGTAAGTACTTGGACCTAGTACACGAGGTTACCGAAATGTGGGAAGTGACGTCCACTGAAATCATACCAATTGTTATATCGGCAAACGGGTTAATCCCAGCCGCATTAGGTGTGCGCCTGAAACGGCTGGGATAATAAATATTGGACAGCATCACATACATTGCTCTGATCCTAAGGTAAGTAGCTAAAGCACTTGAGTTATAGAAATCAGAAACAACGACGGTACAACAACACTCAGACCCGATACAATATAGAAAAGTTCCTTTTCTACATTGACCCGACCGTGGATCGAACCCGGAATCTCAGATAACTCAGAGGTAGTCATATTTTGCATAAGAAAAACATGTCAGGAGATGCGACTAAAGTGTCTCAATTAAGTTGTTGTACTGTAGTTAGAATGAAGCTTTGTCAGAGCAGAAAGACCCGTATCATAGATCCCTAGGCCAGACAGCGTCTAGTTATATCTGGTGTTATTCACATTGCTTTATTTGGGGCTAGTTAATTCCCGTGATTATTGAAAAAAGTATATGAAGGCACACCGAGAACTATTTAATGATTTATTCGATACTTAAACGTGGCAAAGAAAGTTTTCACCCTAAGGTGTGCACAACATTGGCTATTTCACGAAACAAATTAAAAAGCACGCAACTACCTTTACATAACACCCTATGGATTTTACTAGTGATGTCGATTAATATGCAACTATAAATATCATACATATGGTAAACCTCGGACGATATTCGATGCGAGCGACTAGAGTTCGACAAAAACAAATAGACTATAGAAGATCAATAATATCTAATGTATCCCATTAATACTATGTGCGTAGAATACCCTATGGTAGCAATAATTATCGAAAATCAAGACTATCGGTAGTTTTGATAGCATAACGAATACTTATTCTAGTTCAACACTATCAGTTAACTCGTATTAAGAATCAATACTATCAAAGGCTTATCGGCCCTCAAAGAGCAACTCATCGACAGTATTAGAGCGTTTTAATGTGTGGCTAATGAAGTTAAGTACCATAGATTTGTTTGACCATTTTTAGTGTTCTTGACCAGATATTGTGCTTCCGACAGTACATCGATATAAGAACTATCGATAATATAGCATCACTACATTTCACAGAAAATAAAAACGTTATAGGTTTGATTACGCTTTCGGTCGAAAATTACTTCAAATACGGAATAAACGTTATTTCTTAACCCACACGCGACAATTTCCGGGTTGGGTACATATCACCCCTGTACGTAGCGAACATAAAAGTGATTTATACGACACGTTCTTAGGTCTATGGGCGGGTGGTTCCGGTTATGGCCGCGGCGCACGTCCGGTTGCTTACTTCCGCCGTTTTCCTCTAAAAGGAGGCATTTTTAAATATTGTGATTATGGTCTGTGTACTAGTGTTTCGAGGAAAAATAGCGAACAACGGAATAAATAAAGTTACAGGTTTATGAAATCTAACTATTCCGGTACTTGTTTTACAAACAATAATTCATGTATTTCTCAAACAAATGAATTATTGTAAATTCTTTTGAGTAAATAAATGTCGTGTGGTGCCGGCACGTTAAAAGAATCGCACCACTACTTCTCTTCCTATGGGTGTCGTAAGAGGTGACTACAGAAGAATTACCATAAGAAGACGGGCAGCAGCGTTTCCTCTCCACCATTGGCAAAACTGCGATCGCCAAGTGCCAACCCGCCTGCCAAGCGTGCCGATTATTGCAAAATCCTCCCTTTGGAGAGGCATGTGTCCAGCAGTGGACTGATATAGGCTGGTGATGATGACGATGAAAAAATATCTTAAACCGTAAATACAAATATTTACCTACAATAATTCCGACACGGTTGTCTAGCGTTTAACACAAAATAGAAAGCCTGGCGGTTGCGGGTTCTCGTCCCGCAAGAGGCAAGAGCAGTCGAATATTTGTACCTGAGTCATGACTGTTTACAAACATTCAAGTAGTTTGAAACCAATTAATAAGAAATAAATACATAAAAGGTGTGATTTCAAAAAAAAGTTATTATTATTCTACTAATCGTAAATCGTATATTCTACATCGTACCACAGCCTTAAGAAGTTCCAAACAGGCCATAAGAAATGGGCGCGCATTTTTCCATTTAGTATTACGCTACATTAGTGAGCTGTTGGTGACAAAATTTATGACGCGCATTTGCTGAATTTATGGCATCGAAGGCTAGGGTGATTCTGCACCCCGTGCTCACCCGCGGCTTACCTTGAGAAGACGGCAGTGGGAGGGTTATAAATAATAACACGCGGTTGATTACACTTTAGTATAGATATATTTTGGTAGCACATGTAGCCTGTACGCCGGATTATTATATGGCGTCGGCGTGTGAGCGGGTGGCGGGCTCGATTCCTGGTCGGGTCAATGTAGAAAACGAACTTTTCTATATTGTCTCAGTGCTGAGGTACCGTCGTTGGTTCTGATTTCTATAATACTAGTGCTTTAGCTTCTTACTTTAGGATCAGAGCAATGTATGTGATGTTGTCGGATTTTTGTTTATTATAATATTATTATATGTTTAATAGATTAATTAATTAGTCATGTTATTAAAAATAATGTTAAATATATAAATTTATTTGACATGTATTTTAGAAGATTTTTCTGTAACTTTTTCTAAATCTGAAATTTAAAAAAAACTATGGTAATAATATTGAAACTTCTCCATATTTTTTTCGATCAACTGATAGTTTTAGTGGTTGTACGGGAAAATTATTAAAGATTTCGGACGTTGCTCTTTATTTCATGGTTATTTATTGCCATTCTTAAAGTTTTTACTGAAGCAGAAGGAAGATAAGTAGAAAAGGACTCCATTACTATATTCTGATGAGTTCGCACTATTGGACTCAAATTTTCCGACTCTCATCCATTGAAGCATCTTCATCTTGAGATTGTTATTTTCCAAATTAAGCTTAAAAACATTCTGGATCAATAATTGTTTAAGATTTTTTACAATTATTTTAGTATTTAGTATCGGGGGGGCTCGGGCGTCCCCGCAGTCTCCAAGCGAGTTCCCCTCTGATCGGCTGAGCCGAAAAGTACGAGTAGGGTTTGCTAAGCAGCGCCTCGACTTTATTTTTTCTTTCCCCCACTAAAACTCTTAAAAAAATGACTACACAAATGAAGAAGAAAAAGTTTAAACAACGGCGACACTTCCTCCCACTCAAAGTGCACCTCACCAACATCCGAGGTCTGCACTCAAATCTCGACCCGGTCCACCACCACCTGGAGACCGAGAAGCCGCACTTATTCTTCTTAACGGAGACGCAGATAGCAACACCGTCGGACGTGGCATACCTCAACTACCCTGGATACACTCTCGAACATAAGTTCAAGAAATGTGCAGGGGTCTGTGTGTATGTTCGCGATGACATCTGCTGTAAGCGTCTCCGTTGCTTTGAGAAGTCTGAATTTCCTGTGCTGTGGCTTTTGGTGGACACTGGGGTAGAGAAATCTCTCTGCGCTAGTGTTTACCGTTCGCACAGTGGAGATCGGGAGACGACTCGGCTCATGGAATACCTTGCTGAGGCGGCAGACTCCGCACTTCAGCGATATCCAACAGCAGAGCTTGTTTTTCTGGGGGACTTCAACGCCCACCACAAAGAGTGGCTGTTCCCATACCAGAAAACTGACCATGCTGGGCGAGAGGCCCGCAAGCTAGCATTGGCGCTAGATCTCACTCAGCTGGTGGAACAAGCGACGCGAATACCGGATATCGCTGATCATACACCCAATTGCCTGGACCTACTGCTGACAACTGATCCGCACAGACATTCGGTTTCAGTCTCGGCTCCACTGGGATCGTCCGACCACTGTGTAGTGAAATCCGTATCGATCTGCTCTCCTCCGGATTACACCCTTAGGGGTACGAGGAGAGTATGGCGATACGAGTCAGCAGACTGGGACGAGATGCGAGCTTTCTTTGCATCATACCCGTGGCGGCAGTTATGCTTCTCTTCGAAAGACCCCTCATGCGTCGCTGATGCGATCACAGCTGTTATCCGGCAGGGAATGGAATATTTCATTCCATTTTCCGACATCCCGCTCGGTTACAAAGCCCGACCTTGGTACAATGCGGACTGTGCTCGAGCTGAGGCTCGTAAACAGTCAGCTTACCAGGCTTGGGTAAAAGCTCGAGATCAAAAAGCGCGAGCGCGAAAGGTGCGAGCAAAGAAGAGAGCATATAATACAGCCGCCAGGTCTTGCAAAAGGGTGCTGCGAAAAGCTAGGTTCGACCATGTCAGCCGTATTGGGGCGAAACTTGCATCTTACCCACAGGGTAGTAAGCAGTTCTGGTCCCTGTCGAAATCAGTCGAATCTAACTTTTGCCTTCCTACACTACCTCCAATGCAGAAACCTGATGGGTCACTTGCCCACACAGCAACAGAGAAAGCAGATTTATTTGCCGATCTGTTTGCAAGCAATTCACGTCTAGACGCTGGCTCGAAACGTCCACCCACCTTGCCTCAATGTGATTCTTTGATGCCAGAGATCACAGTGCACAACAAAGAGGTCCGTAGATCCCTTCTTGGTCTAGACGTGAACAAGGCCTGTGGTCCTGATGGCATACCAGCAAGAGTGCTGAGGTATTGTGCGCCTGAGTTGTCTCCCGTACTGACGCGACTGTACCGCCTCTCTCTCACGACAGAAATCGTACCAAAATCTTGGAAGCTTGCCAATGTGCAACCAGTACCCAAGAAGGGTAGCCGTGCCGACCCTAGTAACTACAGACCGATCGCCATCACTTCCATACTCTGTAAGGTTATGGAAAAAGTTCTAAATTGCAAACTGCTTTCATACCTAGAAGACAATGATCTTCTCAGTGATCGTCAATATGGCTTCCGCCGGGGACGTTCAACTGGGGATCTTCTAGTG
Source organism: Anania fuscalis (assembly GCA_950371115.1). Classification (NCBI taxonomy): domain Eukaryota; kingdom Metazoa; phylum Arthropoda; class Insecta; order Lepidoptera; family Crambidae; genus Anania; species Anania fuscalis. Next base: position 3,902,094 of record OX493333.1, read on the forward strand.
TATGTAACGCATTGCTGGGGCGAAGCCATCGAAAACCACGGCGAAGCAATCGCAGTGTCGCTGGATATTTCGAAGGCTTTCGACAGGGTTTGGCATGCGAGTCTGCTGAGCAAGCTTCCAGCGTACGGTATCCCCACTGGCTTCTGTAGCTGGGCTGACTTCCTAAGTGAACGGTCGATCCGAGTAGTCATTGACGGCTGCTCCTCTGACCTCAAGGCCATTGACGCCGGAGTTCCTCAGGGGTCTCTTTTCCTGCTGCACATCAATGACCTGCTATCTTCAGGTATTGTTGGGTACGCAGATGACAGTACTGTCGCGGAGAAGTATCTGTCTAGTGCAGGAGCCAGTGGAGTTGAGGTCCAAAGACTGAGAGAGGCCATGGTTGAGCGTACGAGCCTGACGTTAAGTAACGTCTCCCAGTGGGGCGATGACAATCTCGTCAGCTTCAATGCCTCTAAAACGCAGGCGTGTCTTTTTTCCACAAAAAGGAGTCCTTTCACCCTTTCTCCTACTTTCCGAGGTACATCTGTTCCAGTGACCGGCACTCTACAAATTCTTGGCATGGAGTTGTCCTCTGACCTCAACTTTGGCACCACCATCGAGTCTAAGGCTCAAATTGCAGCTAGAAAGTTGGGCGTCCTGAATAAAGTCAAGCGGTACTTCACGCCTGGACAGCTTTTAACTCTTTACAAAGCCCAAGTCCGATCTTGCATGGAGTACTGCTGCCACCTTTGGGATGGCTCGGCGAAATACCAACTTGCTGCACTTGACTCGGTGGAACGCAGAGCCAAGAGAATAATAGGCGATAAAAAACTGGTGGCGTCCAAGCTGCACAGCCTGGCTCACCGCCGCAAGGTTGCTTGCCTATCGGTCTTCTATAGATTGTACTTCGGAGAGTGTGCTCATGAGCTGCATGAACTCATACCACCGTCACCTTTCTTCCATCGGACATCCAGACGCACGGCCGGCTACCATCCGTTCTTAGTTGATATACCCATAACCCGCACTAAGCGCTTCTCATCATCTTTTATAATGCGCACAGCTAAGGATTGGAATTCCCTGCCTGCGTCTGTATTTCCGAGTGCATATAACCTGACTCTCTTTAAGTCCAGAGTGAATAGGCATCTTCTGGGCAAGCTCGCTCTATCGTAGATCCCATCTATGCTCTAGAGCAAGACTGGGGTCAAGAGTAAGCCCATCTCAAATAAAAAAAAAAAAAAAAAAAAAAAGTGACTCTGTATGCTGCAATAAATGGTATTTATACTAGTTCGTTAGCAGACGCTATATGTTGTAAATAAATTCTAGTATTGTTTTGTATAACTTGTTACCGGAAGAGTTAAAAACACTTCAAGGTCCAATATTTAAGAGGAAATTTACTAATTGGCTTTTGGACATTTTTTTATAATTTTAATGAATATTTTAATTGGCGACAACATTCTAATATCTAATCTAATTTAAACTACCTCACATTAATTATTCTAGTCTAATTTAATTGACATCAATATTATGTGTCATTTCATAACTGAATTTTTGCACGTCTGCGAGTAGGCTGAACACATGCACTACTTACTTTTAAAATAATGTTATCTTTATTTACTGTGTTCTTGGCAAATAAACGCTTGAGTTTAAGTTTAGTTGTAAAATCAAACACTCATTCCCATATTAACTCTTTTGGTCTCATAAATTTAAACCAATTATTATACGATCTCCTTTTAATACCAACGTAAATGACAAAGATCTATTGTGAAAATTAATTATACGTAGATAATAATGAGGTGCTCGTAGCTCAGTGGCGGCAGCGCTTTGGTATCGATTACTAAAGTTAAGCACCAACGCCGCGGTCGTGAGTGGATGGGTGACCATTCCGACCATATTTAGTGACATTTTATAACGAGCATCTCCGTGCTTCGGAAGGCACGTTAAAAGTTGGTCCCGGCCAATATCGCTTGATATTGGTCGTGAAGCCTAGTCAGAGGCCTTAAGGCGGCTTGATAACATCTGACAGTAAGGTTTAGTCACTGGCCTTACAACACCCCTCCGGGCCCGCGTGGTGGAGTATGGCCCAAACCACCTCGTAGTTGAGGTGAGGCCTGTGCCCTGCAGTGGGACGTATATAAGCATACTTTACTTTACTTTTTTAGGTAATAATCTTTCAGATATCAAATTAAATTTCATAATGCGAGAATAACACATTAGCTTTCTTCAAACATCCTTTGATCAAATATTATCCAAGGGCGCAGGAACGTACCAAATTGGACATTTTACCGAGTCTGAACTGGAAAACGTTTTAATACCGATATAAGAAAGGAGGGTATTATTAACGCAGATATCTGTATACGTAAATACCCGCTGAAGTTAGGACTGGTGCACAGTTAAAGCTACTTCTTTTCAGCTTCGCTATGCACACGAGTATTACTGTGCATAAAGCATTTATGCTATAAATAAAAAAAAATAACAAAAGAACATATTTATGTACATTAGTAATGTGTTTTCTTGTTATTTGTTGTTGTAGTTTAATTAAAGTTACTGCTTTAGTATATAGAGTTAGTCAGATAAGTGTCTACAATGATTTGTTTATAATTTTATCAAAGTTTGTTAAGTGAAATCGTTGTGATTGTTATGAAACAGCAACAGTTTCTAAAAAACGTTACAATAAAAATAATTTAATTGCACCAGTTAATAATTGCAGGAAACCGCCAAAACAATTAAACACAACAAAAGTTCAAATTAAATATTTTTTTTGTATTACATATCATAGGTAGGTGTTTTGACTATCTGACTTTATTTTCATGTGTAAGTTGTTGATTACAATTATGGAGAAAGGTAAAATTCAATAATATCTTATTTGTGTATTTGAAGTGTTTTAAATTTAAACTGAAAGGTGCTGATTGAAAGTTTCAGTTCTACTTATGTTACCTGATTAAAAACTCATTAATAAATCACTGTTTTAATAGATGACTACGACCAAACCAAGTGTTTTGTTAATCCTTCGTTTTCCCTTGTACACAGTTTACTATACCTGTAGTAAAATATGTGTACATGACAACCTTGTCATATTATATTTCCTAGTGGATATCTACGTTCGAAGGCGATCATTGCCAGCCGTGCCGTTCTCCAGCTCAGAGACGTAGCGGCGTCTATATAGCTTTCCATAGCTTGTTATATTATATCTACCAGTGGATCGCCGCGTTCAAAGAAGTGTTTCCCCCGTCCTTTGTTCCTCGGCTAAGAGATACAGTAGCGTTCACACACGAATGCGTCCCTTTTTAATCCCGAGGATTTTTCTTCGGCAAAGGAATAACGCGGGTTGATTAAGGGGCAGCTCTGTTTTGTAGGTAATGCAATCTTTTGGGAAAGTCTTGATAAAAAATATTTTACGAGATTAAATCTCCTAATATGAGTTATATTAGAATATCTTACACATTCTAGCAAGCCGTATCATCTCTAGATCTGTTTTGTAGAAAAGCATACTTTTGTGAAAGTATGCTTTTCTACAATAATTTCATTACTTGCCTAACTACTCTTATTCCGCAAACGTGACGCGTTTATGAAACAAATATCTACCAATTTCATTGGTTTTTCCAGAAGTTCGATATAGACGCTGTTGACCATGGTCACGAGATGATGGTATTTTGGTTATTTTATTAAAAACTCAAGATCCATTTTAATGATATTGTTGCAAAATTAAATATCTTCGAAGCGCTGGACCTTAACATTTTTTCTTCTTATACCAGAAGGGAAGTGTGTTTCCCGTATTTTAATGTTTCTTTGCATAAAGACGTAAATAAGATCCTTCTTCCGAACGTATGCGTTGTTTATTCAATTGTTTTGTTTTTGGACACTCATTATTTTTTTCTGGTCATCAATTTTTGTTTTTGCAACAAAATAACATCATAGTTTAAATATTTTAGTGTTTTTAAGTGAATGTTTTTACAGATTTTTCTGTGGCACCAACATTACGTACTACGCTTCAAAAACAACTTTTTTATCGATTCTAAAAGGCGAATAAGATACGAGACTGTATTGAATGAGATTTTGTTGTCCCATAGTAAAATTCATCGTGTTTGACATTTTTTTTTATCTTACCATGACCACGTCCTAATTACTATTAGACCGAAACTATAGGAAAATTCATTCGCAAATAAAATATGAAGTAATAAATGTAAAGGGTTGTTTTTCGGAATTCTTATGAGCTTGGCAGATACTATAATATTGATTCATTTTAAAACACCGTAAGATAAGAAAACGCCAGAGAAAAAAGCAATAAGTAATTTATTTTGCTTCAATATTTAGTGGGATTAGATGGATTTTTTATTTTTTTTTATTTTATTTATTTTGGCACGAAACATTTATTACATAATTGTACTAAATACTAGCCAAAATACTTATATTTAAAAAAAATATAAGTAATTTAATTATTTTTATTTGTTTTTAGCTACAAATATATTAGATAAAACGTTCTTTATAATTCAAATACGAGTTCATTAGATTAAATATAACTTAATACGAGTATCTCTACGGTTTAATTATAAATAATTAATTAGCTAAGTACAAAAATAAGACACATTGCGATTCCCAACTAGACAGGCAAAAACATCTCTACTCGCGGTCGCATAGGCTACAGAGATCAAAGGCGCCGCCCGTCGGCACCCGTTTGATGTCGCCGCCCGACGGCAAACGCCTTTGATGCAACAGTTTTTCTGGTCCAACGATGTCCAAAACAACATATGGTTTGTAGCTATTTTCGTTAATGTCACAAGTTTTAAAGACTGTTAGTTATATTAATTAAATTATGAATGAGATCCCTATTTAAATTAATAAAAATAATAACAAGCCAACTGTTTTTTGCAATTTAAAATATTTTTGCTAAATCATAGTTCGGGTCAATGTAGAAAACGAACTTTTCTATATTGTCTCGGGCCTGGGTGATGTGGTGCCGTCGTCGTTGTTTCTGATTTCTATAACACAAATGCTTTAGCTACTTAGCATCAGAGCAATGTTGTGATGTTGTCCATTATTAATATAATATATTATTATAATTTCTTCAGCAGAGCTACAAAAAAACCTGGTATTGGCTTTTTTCAAAATTTCATAATTATACATACTTACCTAAAGGATTTAATTTTTGTTTAGAAAATAGAAATTGGTAGCCATTGCTATTGTTTTGATTCGAATGTCAACCAAGTTACTTACACACATTTTAAAAGCTCTTTTAGTTGCCGTCATTTAGGCGATGCTGTTTAAACAAACATTATCGCCTAAAAGACAAACAACAAACATACCCTTCAGTCAAACGCTACGGGACATAATAGAAAGACACAGTCTCATGACGAGACCGCTTCGAATTTCACAGGTTAACCTGTCTTCAAGAAACAATTCAATAAATTGGCACTTTATTTCTCTTCAAATGCCAATTATATAAAAACCCTGTCATCCTCAAGTGGAACCCGTTGGCCCAATTCCTTACCGGGGCAGCAGGACGGGGGCAAAGTTCAGGGTTGGTCAAGGTGAAGGCGACGCCATTAGCGTCTGCACTTAGAACAACTCGCGCCGCCGTCTTAAGATCTGTAGTGTGACTGACCGATCTTGATACTTGAGCAATTAAAAAATGTTGTAAGTACTCGAAAAATCGTCTAAAATTACTTTTTCTCATCTAAACTAAAATATCTGTATCATGTTCCAATAATTCGTACTTTTTTTAACAAATTTTATTCCCGCTTTAATATCAGGTTTGACCTTAGGTATTTAATATTTTACTTATTTTATCTCGAAATACTTTTCAGTTATCCAGATATAAAGGTGAGATTTACTACGTGAGCGCTGTCCGCCTTAGATTGTAATATTATCATCTATCATTTGCCATTAAATGTCATATTATGTTTGGTACCAAAAACTTGTGGTCTCTGAATAATTCATTAATTGGCTTAGGCCAAGTACTTATTGTGACATTACTTTAGAGTAATGTCACAATAAGTACTGAAAGCTTTATATCAGGTATATACAAATATACTAAAAATATATAAATAGTACCAATCTCGATTTATTTAAATTTTATTTAATATTAAAGTAAAAAAAAGTAAAGTAAAGTATGCCTATATACATCCCACTGCAGGGCACAGGCCTCACCTCAACTATGAGGTGGTTTGGGCAATAATCCACCACGCGGGCCCAGTGCGGATTGGTGGAGGGGTGTTGTAAGACCAGTGACTAAACCTTACTGTCAGATGTTATCAAGCCGCCTTAAGGCTTTTGACTAGGCTTCACGACCAATATCAAGCGATATTGACCGGGACCAACTTTTAACGTGCCTTCCGAAGCACGGAGATGTTCTTGATAAATGTCACTAAATATGGTCGGAATGGTCACCCATCCACTCACGACCGCGGCGTTGGTTGCTTAACTTTAGTAATCGATACCAAAGCGCTGCCGCCACTGAGCTACGAGCACCTCAATATTAAATATTAAAGTAAGCAATATTAAAGTATGGTTTACAAATAAAGCTCTAATAAACTATCCAAATCCATCGTTTTATTAAAATAATAGACTAAGTATCAATTTTTTTTGAGGTCCCAATCTTCTTTCAACTGTAGAAAAGAGTAATTGTCAACTTTACATAAACAAAATCATATTTTCAAGTACCAAACAAGACGGGCGCAGTACACAAAGTTGGCTAAGTAATAAGATAATGAAGAACAGTCGGGGTCGGGATACGAATTAAAACGAGCGACGTGTACGCCACCCTAGCGACACCTCGGGGAATTTTAACGTTTTTGAGTAAAATTACGAGAAAAAGTGTTTGAAGTTTATTAATATAGCGCTACAATCCGTCAAATGTTATTTAGTTCTATTATAGTAATTAACAGCTTTCTGAAGTTTAACGTTTTGGCGGGCTGGATATAGGTTAGGTCTATTTTGTAGTTAGCATATATTATCAGATGAGATGACCAGCTTAGCATGATAGACCTTTGACTTTTTAAAACAAGCTTCAGAAACTGGCAATCTTGGCAATCAGCTTGCTTAAGAGAGTTAAAAACTGCTACCTAAATCCCTTTAACATAAATTAAAGGGTACCTATTTAGATAGCATAATGTTAATCTCCTACGATTTTTAATTTATTATTCTAATTTGTCTTTGCGATTTCATCAGCGTATATTTCAAAATAAGAAATAAATAATCGAGAACAAAATTACACAAAAAAATACCTGTGTTAAGTTATATTTTATTATGATAACCATCGAATGGCATGTGTGCCAAATAGCTTCTATGCCAAATTAAAGATTATTCGGTTTATCTGTTTAACCCTATTGAGTAACAAACATCAAAACGTACAAACATTAAATGTATAATGTAGTATTTCAACACTAAATTAAAACTCTCCTAGCTTCATATAACATTTCGGCAACGGGTCATGCTAGGAAGCAGCACATTCAATTCCTTGTTTATTTAATGAGTGAATCGCAGAGACGATCTCGTTATGACGTCACTATTTCTTTAACATACCGCCAGAGGAGGAAGAAAGATTCCTGATTTTCCTAAGAAATGAGTGAGAGGGAAATAACAGCTGACGATGAATGAATAAGTTCTCAAAGTAAGGTTCTTGAAATCGATGTGCTAAGTTTGAAAATGTTTTGTATAGTTCTTTTTAGTTGTAAGGTATGGTTTGTGAGAATATTTCTTACTCATCGTATTATAATAAAAAAAGTTTAATAAAAAACTAAAAACCGACTTCAAAATGAAACTAAAAAGCGAAAAATAATATTGACTAAAACATACCTAATCAGTTCTATTTGGAGTCGGTGCCAGCCATCGAGAGTTAAAATGTGTTCATTCGCACCGACTCCAAAAAGAACTGATTAGGTATGTTTTAGTCAATATTATTTTTCGCTTTTTAGTTTCATTTTGAAGTCGGTTTTTAGTTTTTTATTAAACTTTTTTTATTTTACAATTTTAAGTGTTAAGTCCTCTATTTTTTCCCTCCTAACTTCGCCAAAAATTACTTACAGCAAAGTAACCTTAACTAATATTGGTCCTCTATGGACCCCCCATCCAATGGTATAATAAAAATAAGGTGTTATAAAGGGTCAATCTTTCGACGAAAATTTTTAAGTCCTAAGAAAAGGGTTTTCCTACACTCCAACCAGAACGGTGGCTATTTTGGTGTCGTAACCATAGGATAAGGTCTTGCGTTAAATAACAGGCTAAATTAAGAAAGGAACTTTCAAATTTTTTTTCGTTACTGGGTGTGCGGGTACGCCCTCAGTAAATAAAAATTGGCGGTCTGGTACCTCATAAGCTCCACGTCTGCTCAACACACTGCGAAATACGTTCTGTCGACAAATTGCAGTATTATCTTCTAACTCCTATCCGTTAAGGAGTTCTGTGGCTTCCATCATCAGGTCAGCAACATGACATGATGATTACCAGACCCAAAAATCAGCATCGAGTCAGAAAATATATGCAAAACATTATGGGTGCCTATAAAAATTGAGGGTTGCCCTCGATTTCCCAGGGATCCCATCATCAGAATCTGACTTGGTGGAAATGGGACCACCTCGGGAGTATACCCTTTCAAACTAAAAAATAAATTTTGAAATCGGTCCATAATTGACGGCGTAATCGAGTAACAAACATACAAAAAAAAAAAAAAAAAAAAAAAAAACAACATTCAGACGAATTGAGAACCTCCTCCTTTTTTTTGAAGTCGGTTAAAAAGAAGAGTAATTTTGAAAGCTACTTAAGGATTTGTAGGAACGATTTGATTGAATTGATGAACGATCAGCTGGTCATACAACAACTTTTCCTATGGGAGCAACATCAAGTTTCATAGAGCAGCTCAAAAAAAATATCCATTGCCATGTTGCTCCCATACTGTTGGGTAAAAATAAAGACATTGTTGACCGTTTTTTTAGTGCACAGTTTTAGAAAGGGTATGACGTGATCGATGATGGAGTATCATGGTCAGGCGTCAACATCATGGTGATGTTGCTAATCACAGCCACAACGGGACAAAGAATTAGATACTAGTGTAATTACATTCAATGTTTGACTAGCAGAGAATGCTTTTAGCATTAAGTCTACCTTTTGTTCATTATTTGTAAGCTTTTGCAATTAAGTTTAAAATACCATCATCTTAATAGATAGGTACTGTCTTAATAAGTTTTAATATATATTCTGTTCTTTTCTTTGGTAACCCTTAAATTACAATAAAGTTACGAGGAGTAAAGCTCGTAAGCATCAATTACATCAATTTTTATAACTAATTGAAGTAGCTAGACAAATATTATTTCTGCTAATTATTTAAGTATCCTCATTCCTATAACTAAGTTACACATTGACAGTCATATTGTTGGTGCACATTATTTAAGTGTCTTCAATTCTAAAATTACTAACTGATTACCGATATTCACGGACTATCCAGTCTCCATAATACTAAGATTGAAATAAATTACTTGGATGAAGATTTTCAAACGTACATTTCAATACTCCCAATGTACAATTATATTGGCATCTGAAGAAATACATGTATTCTCTTTTTAATTTTATTTTAAATTTATGTTGATTTCGTTACCAACGTAAACCCATTTTGCGATTTCTTTTTTAACATTCGTGAAACTCCGTCCAGTATTTACAGGCCGATCCTTAATTATTTTATTTTGTTACAAGTTTATTAGCACAAGTACAAGCAGTTTGTTGTACCTATATCATAATCATATCAGCTGGACATAGGACTCTCCTTCTCTACGCCTATTTTTTCATCCACTGCTAACAACTTTCTGTCTAATAAGACTAAAATTTGTTAAGGTATCAGTCCGTGTCATTCATTCTCTACACTGTGTAGAAGAATATCAGATCTAGCCACCAAAAATATCTAATTAAATTGATGAATAAAATTGGAACTTTTAAGATCCCAAATAGAAGTTACCTTAGTAACTAACTAAGAACTAAAGTAGGACTAAATATATGAGCCGAATGGTGAAATAGTTGCAGATTGTCACGCACAGATGCTACATAATGATCTAAAGACAAACACCGTCAGAAAGACTGGCTCAAGAAAAGGTGAAGGTTTAGATGGTTTTTTTAAGGACTAGTATACTTTGGCCCTGAACTGAGATCGCTTTAAAAATATTGAGTAGGTGTTAACCTAGAATTAAGACAATATAGGCTAAATAAATAAATAAGGTAGTTTTAAATCTTCTTTTTAAGTTTCTTTCTAACCGGGTTCCAGGACCGAGCTGCCTGGAGACGTATGATACGGAGGGCCGACCCAAAATAAAATGGGAAAGGGATAGGCAAAGACGAAGAAGTTTCATTCTAACTTTCATCAAAATTTTAAGTAGGTTTTGTACCTACTTAAAATCTAAAGATTGGATTGTAAATGCGGCCTTAGCGTTTTTCATTAGGCTACGATCACATTAGGAGGCGGACAGACTGCCGGATTATTGGATCCGACGGACGAAAGACTTCGATCCGTTGCCTTTTTTCCTTTTTTACCTTTTCGCTTCCCTCCAACAACCGTCTGGAAAGCCTTTTCCTCTTATTTATTGCTTATACGAAGCCCGAATTGGATATTTGTGAAAGGTTGAGTTGTTTGCCAATGGAAATTATTAGGTTTTGTATAAGACATCTTATTGGCGCGGTTTTTATCTAATTGGAATAAAGATGGCTTGTAGAACGTTACGATTAAAAGACAAGAAATGAACTTTAATCAAACCAATAAATAAATTGACAGTAATTAAATTGATTACGTCTCTGTTACTAGTCAACGATTATTTGCCGGGATACCACTCACAGACACAAGTCAATTTAGAAAAGTTTATTAAACGCAGAATACTTACTCGCTCAATGCGACATAATACACCAATAGATTTCTAAGATAAAACGCACTTACACATGCAACTTAATTAATTTCTATCATACATTCTAAATACCATCGAAAACATAATATAAAATCTACCTACTTCACTTTTATATACTTATAGGCTACAGAATCACACCTTTCTCGCGACAGACGGACAGTTGAAGAGTTTCTCTCATTAGCGAGGGGTGGAAAAAAAGCGATGCCGAATCTGTTCCGCTAATTAAAATGCGTCAAGTATCAACACTACTCGATCGCAACACGGAATTGTGTGAGGTTTAATTAGTCTTGTAATTTCAATATGAATGGTATGGTATATTTGTATGGAAATCTTATTCGATGAAGTTTATATGTCATAAGTTACTGAATCCGCTAGTTAAAATGCGTCAAGAATCAACACTACACGGTCGCAACACGTAATTGTGTGAGGTTTAAGTTTAGTCTTGTAATTTTGATATGAATGATATTTGTATGGAAATCTTATTGGATGAAGTTTATATGAAATAAGTTACTGAATCCGCACGTGTCAAGTGTCAACATTACTCGGCTGAAACATGTTATTGTGTGAGGTTTAATAAGTCTTGAAATTTTTATTGTATTTACTGTATGGAAATCTTATTAGATAAAGTTTATTTAATTAGTTACCGAATCCAGGCCGCTATTTAAATTCCGTCAAGTATCAACACTACTCGATCGCAACACGTAATTGTATGAGGTTTAATTTACTAGTCTTTTAGTTTTATTATGAACGGTATGATATATTTGTATGGAAATCTTATTGGATGTAGTTTATATGAGATGAATTAATAATGTAATTAGCAATTATCTGATTGGGTTTAGTAAAAAGGGAATTGTATACGTATTTTAATGGATGATATTATAATACCGGAAAAAACATCGTTATGTGTTAATCGAACCCATGTTTCATCGCATACCGCATTTTAACGAAATTGTAAAAAAGCATAAAACTTTTATCAACTACGAGTTACAATTGCATTTCTCTTTTAAAGACACAATCAACTTATTTTTTAAATCAAAATGAACTCAACATCTTAAATGTCGTGTATGAAATAATTCAACTAAAATTTTTGTAAAATAAAATTCAATAAGATATTCTTACTAATTTCAAAAACTGCTATTTTGTGAAACCGTTTTTGAAAGGTAGTAGACTTATAATATTGGAATGAAGAAAACGATATTAAAAATGTATTATGCACAAAATTTAATATCTGTAATAATAACAAACTTGCCACTCAGGCGTAGCTAATAATATCGACATCGGCACTCTCCATACCCAATTTAAAACTCCAAAAACACATTACACGCAGCAGGAAAATTCCCAAAACTTATCAGCAGAAAGCCACAGTACAATCCATCATCATTATGCCAAAACTCCTCTGCCCAAATTCAATAAAAAAAAACTTCGTTTCACCCCATCTAGTGGCGGAGGCGCGAACCTCGTCGGATGTCACCCCACCCGATTTAGGGTGGGCCACCCCATGTCGTATCCCTTTTTTCTTCCCTCCACACCCTTATCCATACCTGAGCTTTCTTTATCCGAAACTTTTTCTTTACATCCATCTCGCTCACTCCCGGATAATCAGGGTGCGGATTCGAGGCACGGGTATACCCGTCCCTTTCTGGTGCAAAGAAAAAAATCTGTTTATAAAAATGTGAGTGTAGAAGCGACATAGCTCTATTGGACGTATTGTGGGTAATGTTTCATATGGCGAGGGGTGTTTTTTGTATACGCGTTGAGATTGAAAAAATGCACCCCTACTAAAGCCGAATTTCTTTTAGGTACGGGATATATTCGTTTTCCAATTTCGATAACAAAAGCTTGTATTTTTCTCTGCGTTTTCCTTTTGTGGAATAATTGTGTGGCTCTAATTTGTTTGATAATTTCTGCGGCTAATAGGCAAGATGTCTGTATGCTTGGCTGGTCCACAAAGGAGGTTTCTTCAAAAGATTTGGATGCTTTAATTAGGCCGATTTGATTCGACGGGATTAAGTCGAGGAGTGGAAATAATTTTACGTAAACAGGAATGCAACATTAGCGTTGCGTTTGTAGTTTTGTCATCACTGTAATTTCAATAATTGTAATTTGATTAAATTTGGGTAGGGAAGTAATTGTAATGACTTAGTACCAACTGTTTTGTCAAAACTAATATTGATATGTATAATAATGTTATAGAAAGACGTACTTAATTAATTTATTGCTAAAGGTTCTATGCGTATTGAATTTGTGACAACGAGCCCAAATTCAAAAGTTTTAATAAAATCCATTAAAGTGATGTAGTCGCAGGGAAAAAAATATGGGGAAGTGTATAAGTGCGTAGTTTAAGCCTATTTGCAAAAATAAACTGGTTTTATTGGTATATTGGTTTTGGTATTTCTTTAACTAAATCCTGAATACACCACTAGTGATGAGATCATCTTATTTTTGTACTGTCAGCTAGTTTTGAGAAGTTTCAAAATCCGACATAGCAATATTTTATTTTCAAAGTACCAATCTACACTAAAACACGAATTATTTTTGTTGATTTTATTCTGTTATTTTATATTGTAAAGTTTAAGAAATAAATAAAAAATAATAGACGATCATCCTAGCATAATTAGAACAAAGCCATAAAACATTCAACATCCTCATGTAATTCTATGCTCCTGTGTATTTTCCTGTTACGCAGTATTCCATGCAATTATTTATGTAAGTAATTTTGTATTTATTAACAGATGCCATATAATACTTTCACTTAGTGGAAAAATGACTAATAATTATAATTTTCTCGTAAAACACCAGCTGATCTTCAAGTTAAGTGTAGTGCTGTAAAAATGTAAATTCCCACTTATTTTGTACTACAATCATCCATCATGGAGGATTGAGTTTGTTTACTTTAAGTGCGACAAAAACTAAATAGGTGTCAAGTGTGCATCGGGAATTAAGACAGGATTGGATAAGTATTTTATTTGTACCATAAGAAGTATCAAAGGATTTTTTTTTTGTAATTTTACATTTTATGTATATTTTTTCTAATGCCTATTTTTAAATTACCCCGTTGGTAGTGAGTAAAGAAGTCATTAATAAAGACATAAAGGCTCTCACTAAAGAAGATATCACAGAAAGAGATAAAGTGGGGGAGAGAGAGCAGGAAAGCGGACTTCACAAGGTGAGAATATACGTTAGAAAGAAGATGAATAAAAAATAAAATAAAAAAACAAAAAATAGCAGTGGTAAGTACTTTTATTGTACCTACATAAAAAATATGTTTAAAAAGCTTATTAATACGTGTTGCAGCTTTAACGATGTTCACTAGTACCACCTTAGTCTTTGTCGATCACGATAAAATCATTCAAAAAAAATTGCAATTTTTTTTTTTTATAAATGCCTGATTTCTAACTTGACCTAATTTCGAATTATTTGATTTTAGCAATTAGTAGGTACCACAATGCCAACTGCTTGGTTCTGTGAATAGAAGATGAACAGGTAAGAAAAGCACTAGTGTTATAAATGCTATCTATCTATTATTTAAACGACAAGAGTGCATGGACTTAATAGCCTGCCTAGCTCGCACATACATTATCTTTTAATTGTATTTCCTGTAATAAAATCAGGCTGACAAAGGTGACTGAGTTTCTTGCGCCGTTTCTTCTCATCACCAGCGGTTATGTTGTCCCGAAGCGGTGGTAGGGCTAAGTTATATGTTGGGCGTGTATAAGTGCCCGGAAGAGGGCCTATATACAGAATAAAGAATTTCATTTTAATTTCATTTTATTTCATATCATGTTTAGAATCACAATAATTTACAGTCAACGTACGTAAAGTCAGAAGCAGAGCGTACATCTAACAAAAATCAACTAAAAGTCACTTTACAGCGATATACTAGACACGAGAGGACTTTGATGGCGCGATTAACGCACAATAATCGTACTGCAAAGTCCAAATTAGTTCCAAATAAATAAACTGACGCTACAATCGCGCGACTGAAAAGATTTTACAATAATTTTATAAAAATAAGGGCCTGTCACAATTTACTGATAAGTTCTGCATTTATTTATTTAATAGGGCACACCAACAACATATTATATTAAACACTTATTTCACAACACATGCATAGAGACATTTCTGATATATATGTCACTTAAAGGTAAGCACAACATTCTTAAGATTACAACAATGCATTACTTCTGAATAAGCTATATTTTACTTATCTGAAGGATAAACACGATTTTTGACACATTATCATTTTAATTTTCAAGCACTTTATCCTCTACATATTTGTCTTTTTTTATCTTTTACATAACTTTATCCGTACATTGTAAAACAAGGCCTAAAAGTCACGGTAAATTGCGCGATAAATTGTCTAACTAATAGAATTATTTGCAGAGCTATTCAAAAAAAAAAATAGCGTTTAAATCGCGTAAGAAGTTTTTAGTTTTTCATCCGCTTGCTGTTTTGGTATTAACCAACCGATCTCTAAAAGCACTAAAAACTGTCACCTTTCCACAGAATGAAATTATTCTTTATAGTTATACTTATGTCTACTCGTTCATTAACCGTTTTCTGTTCTCTTTTTACCCTTAAATCTTTGTGACAAGGTTCAGAGTCCCATAAAGTTTCAATTTAAGATAGGTCGCTAACATAACCCTCTTTTAACCCACTATTATAGGCAGGACAGGTCATTAAATTCTCATTTCTTACCACCAGGCTGAGTAATAAAATTAAAAGCGTTATAGACTAAAAATATGCCATTGTTTGACAAATTTCAATGGCCCAGGCTTAGGCACAGTAGAAGAAGGATTCAGTACACTCACTTCTGCAATAAAACTTAAGCAACAACAAATCACGTATGCTTTGTTCCGAGAATAGTAGATTTTTTGTTTCTCTTTTCAATACTGTAACAATAACAAAAAGAAAATATCGTTTTCTACATTGGTCCGACCGGGAATCGAACCCGGGACCTCAGAGATGGCGCCGCCAAGTCCTCCTGGCCTCATCCTCCATCCTGGAGTCATCCTCGCATCTCGGCTACAAAGGTCGTCAAATGCAGTTAAATTTATTTGACGTTCTGAATTCAATTGATTTTATAAGTTACAGATTTATTGTTTTAAACTTTCATGGTCACTAACATTAGAATAGTTTGTTACGGGATTGCTACCATGTACCTTATTTTTGAGTTCCCGATATTTCGGCTCGGAGTAACTCCGTGATCATGGCGCTTGCAACAGTGCCGAAATATCGGGAACTCAAAAATAAGGTACATGGTAGCAATCCCGTAACAAACTATTCTAATGTTACAGATTTTTCCTAAAATTTGGTATTTTACAAATAAGAAAAATCTGAATAACCCAGTAACTAGCATGGTGCGACATAAAATATATTGTGTATGAGTGACATTATTTTTGCGTGCGTAGTGACGTGTTAACCTACTACATCTATGTTCATTGTGGATCATAGCAGCAGGTGCAAGCTTCTATAGTTTATTTTTAAACTGATATTTTATTATACCTGTGAACTTGGAACTAATTTCTAATTGTTATTGATCTTTATTTTAAGCGACTAATTTTCAACATGGTTCTACGATCGAAAACAAAGTAGGTAGGTTGGTTTTAATTATAAAGTTTAAAAAGAAAAACAATACATAATTGATAAATCTTTATGACAAGTCTGGGTGTTGTGGTACCGTCGTTGTTTCCGATTTCTATAACACAAGTGCTTAGCTACTTACCTTAGGATCAGAGCAATGTATGTTATGTTGTCCAATATTATGTTGTCCAATTATTCGAACCCTATATTAAGACTCGACGAATATGAAGATATGTAATGATTTTAAAAATGATAAACGCAACTAAAATTAATTATATATGATTAGTCTTTTTCAATGCAAAATTATGTGTGATTTGTCTATTGTAAGGTATTTTAAATAAATCGTAACCCCAATCATTACATCATTTAACATCAATTCGAACCTACTTACAATTGTAAAGTCATGTAACGTCAAAATATTAGCCAATTCTTTTAAAAGCCAACAAAGACGACAATAGTCCCCCAAATCGAATCGATCTAACAATCGATTAGGGCGTTTCAATCGATAATTCAACACGAGTCGAGTGGTGCGGATTGAGTTGTTGTACTTCGATTAGTAGATCTTTTGAAGGGTCGGTCGGTATTGACAGAAATCATTTTGGGTATTTGAAAAGACGAGTGCTTTTTTTCTCTCCAAAACTAAAATGTTAGGCAGACAATCTTATCATAATATTAAAGATAATAATGAGACAAAAGAAAAATCAAGAAAAAAAACATCCCAGCAATGTGGAATTAGTGTCTATTAATATATAATATAATATATTAAGAAAATTTAACATTATAATAAAATAAAACTTCAAATGAAACTAACTTAAAACCTTAAACTACTAATTATCTATTATTTAACTAAATATCTACTCAAAAATAAAACTACTGACAGGGTTTCCTCGCTAAATGACTAAACTAAGCCGTTGTGCGAGAAACGAACCAGCATTTTTTTTTCGAAATAGATATTAATTTTGGTGCTTTTTTGCCAAAAAGTAATTTAGCAAATTAATCAATTTGGAATTGAAATTATCACATTAAATGTTTAATCAATATAGCTCAAAGCATAAGCAGACTAAGGTTGCTGTATGCCATGAGCTGATCACATTAGCCGTGGTAGGTATACGTAGTAACAATAATGCCGTTAACTGTCAATAAAATTATTTTTACATATAATTTAATTGTATTCACTTTATAACAGAAGAACAATTAAAAAGTTTTTTATTACTTGATGTATTTTTTGGTGCTTTAAGGTCTCAAATTGATGTTGTCTCAAAAAAGTTACATAGGTTTAAAATTTTAACATGTTTTTTGCTCATAACTCAAAACAGACAGACGGACAGACAGACAGACGGACAGCGGAGCCTTAGTAATGGGGTCCCGTTTTACCCTTTGGGTATACGGAACCCTAAAAACAACCGAGGATCGAGCACAGCACAGTAAAACAAATGACGCAATTTATAAGATTATGTGCTATATGACCCTAGCGTCCAGTTGCTGTCATTAAAATAGAAATAAAAATAAACTTTAAAGTTATACATGAGAAAGAGAATATTACCTACAAAACTAAAGTAATAAATAAACAGATTATCTCCCCTTCAAAAAGTCAACAATAATAGAACTCTAAAAATCATCGAAATAAACGCAAACTAAAACTTAGCACAACATTATCTAATAAATTGCTATTTGTTACGGGTGCAAGGCTGTTTTTATTCAATTGCCAAATGGTGTGAAAAACTTGTGTGAGCTTGAACATTTTCTAAACAGATGCTGTAAACTTCAGTTACGATTATGCAACGACTATATATAAAAATACACCGTAATAGTACATTATGATACAAGTGTTCAAAGTTTGCACTCGGCTTCCTTACCGCGCTCGCCTGCGGCTCGCGCTTACAAAATGCCTCGTGTGTAATAATCAATGCACACGAGTTCCATACGACGCTTTTCAACACATTTGCGAGGAAAAACCAAACTAAAGTCTAAAATACCTTTTCCGTTTTTACTGATTTTCTCTGGTTTTTGGCGGCAACAGGCTATCACTTGCGTTTCGTGCCTCGATAAGTATTTCCGACGGGGTTGAATAACATTTTACTCGTTTTAACTATTTAAAGTAGACATTTTTGATAGTAATTAACCACACAGCAACAACTTTATCAAATATTTAGGGAAAATGGCACGTAAGTTTTATTTTTTTCGCGCACCGCAATTTCGATGCGCGCGCAGGTTTAATAATGGCACAGGAAAAACTGGCCGTACAGCCGGAGTAGCAACAATTTAAAAAATAAAATTAACTATACATTATTGTTTCTTAAAATGATAGTTAAGTTAATTTGTGTTTATTAATATACAATTTGATAAAATGAAATATTTATTTGTCATTTTCACCCTAAAATAATTTAATATTGGTAAAATATTCAATGTTCTTAAACACAAACTTTTTCTGGATTTGAAAAAAAAGTTTACATTACCGCACTAGTGCGATAATGTTATTACAGCACAGGTGCGTAATATGATGAATTATGAAACTAAAAACGGTGTTGTAAGAGTCAATTTACGAGCAACTGTGTTGAAATAGTACATTATGATACAAGTGTGCAAAGTTGATTATTACACACGAGGCATTATTGTAAGCGCCAGCCGCAGGCGAGCGCGGTAAGGAAGCCGAGTGTCTAATAATAAATGCACACGAGTTCCATACGACGTTTTTCAACACAATTGCGAGGAAAAAAACAAACTAAAATCAAAAATACCTTTTCCGTTTTTGCTGTTTTTCTCTGGATTTTGGCGGCAACAGGCTATCACTTGCGTTTCGTGCCTCGATAAGTATTTCCGACGGGGTTAATTAACATTTTACTCGTCTTCACTATTTAAAGTAGACATTTTGGATAATAATTTACCACACAGCAACAACTTTAACAAATATTTAGGGAAAATGGCATGTAAATTTGGTTTTTTTCGCGCGCCGCAATTTCGATGCGCACGCAGGTTCAATAATGGCACAGGAAAAACTGGCTGTTCAACCGGAGTAGCAGCAATTTAAAAAATAAAACAAACTATAAATTATTGTTTCTAAAAATGATAGTTAAGATAATTTGTGTTTATTAATATACAATTTGATAAAATAAAATGTTTATTTGTCATCTTAACCCTAAAATAATTTAATATTGGTAAAATATTCAATGTTCTTTTGCTGGATTTTTTAAAAAAAGTTTACATTACCGCACTAGTGCGATAATGTTATTACAGCACAAGTGCGTAATATGATGAATTATAAAACTAAAAACGGTGTTATAATAATCAATTTACGAGCAACTGTGTTGAAAAAATATATAAATTTTTCGAGAATAAAGTATTATTTTATACCTTAACGCACCTACTATCTTCAGTTGATTATTATCACGTAAAAGTAAAAAATAGTGGTATTATTTTTAATGGAATAGGTTTAAATTTATATAGTCTCGATCTAGAACACTTACCAGTTGCTAATTTATTTTAACAAGTTAATTAAATATTGAACAACTCAAGCCTTAATTGCCTTTCGATTCGAAATAGTCTTACAATTTTATCATTTCATCTAAGATGGTCTAACTAAGGAAAGACATTTAAGGGTTTTACAAACACTCAGGGAATGATTAATTTATATTTAAAGATAAATGTGGCAATTGAAATATTGTCTCTTCAAGTTGACGATTAAATTACCTAGTAAAGTTAATAACTATAGCGTAAACTGTCTATATGATGAATTGACACATCTGTATTCATCAAGATAATGCAATTTTGCCTTATACGAAATACTATTACAACTAGAATTTTAGCATTAAATAGCCATTAAACGAAGGACTTAATTCAGACAGTAATTAATATATTAGTGTTTAGATACTAACTTACCCGCTGCAATCCGAATTGCGCTAAAAACTCTGTTAGCGCGAAACCGACCAAATATAAATAGTCACAGATATTCCTTAAAATAGGTTTTTTACCGACTTACTGCATTTATAATTATAAATTTTTGAATCCGATTTGTATGATTTTTTTTTTTTCAAAAATCATAATAACGAATTTCTGACTTCCTTTCACTATAGTATTTATATGCAAATGTTAACATAGTGCCGGCACTTTAAAAGAATTGCAACACCCCTTCTCTTCCTATGGGTGTCGTAAGAGGCGACTATAGGAGAACCGCCATAAGAAGACGGGCAGCAGCGTCTCCTCTCCACCATTGGCCGAACTGCGATCGCCAACTCGTCTGCCAAGCGTGGCGATTATGGCAAAATCCTCCTTTTGGAGAGGCCTGTGTCCAGCAGTGGACTGATATAGGCTGGTGATGTGATGTGATGTGATGTTAACATAGGCTATTTTGGCTTGATATGCCATTTACCTAACACCCTGTATAATACGCACAAAGGTAACACTTAGTCAAGTTAAAACACCACGCCACAAAGCCTATCGGCATTCGGCATTAATGCAATTAATTTATTTAACACTACGAAAACGGACAGATCAACCAATCATAAGTCAATAAGAAAGTGTTCACAAATATCACACTGCACAAAAAATCATGTCAGTACCTAGCCGTAAACTAAACTGAGTCATCTTGTCACAAACTGGTGACAATCTAATACTTACCGATTCTATCAAATCAACATTGAAGCCCCCTAATTAATTATAAGAAATGCGTCTTAAATTAAAATATCCTATCGTGGGAATGACATCGCGAATCTATCTTCACATAAAATTAATTATACCGAACCGTAAGATTATTTGCATATTTTGCGACACTTTATAAAGAAAATGCAAAGATATTTTAACAAGTAACGAACACATTAAGGGCTAGTTTTTATAAAAAGGAACTTCTTAAATTTCACTTCCTTATAAATATTTATTCACTAAACAGTATGCAAAGACGGGTAATTACAGGGCAAGTCAAAAATGGGTTAAATCATTTGCATATTCCTGTTTTGAAACGCGAAACGTCGTAAGAACTAGTTGCGCGGTAAAACGGGGTCCGTACGCCGAAGCGCTTAAGTTGTAAATTAATAAATACTGATGTACAATTCTTTTAAATTTGCAAATTTCACACCTTTGCCTGAGACAGGTTTAAAAGACGATTGCATTGAATTAAGCGCTGTCGCGATGTGACGTGTTTTTTATTAACTGCAATAATTTAGTCCAATTTATACGGCGTCTTTGGTTAGACAATTAGCGAGCAGATGTCTGTAGAAAATTTATTTCGCTACTGGTCGTGTGAAATGGGGTAGCTTCCGTAGGTATAATAGCCAATTTTCTGTTACGAAGTTACGCGGCCTTTAGGATAAACGCACGACACATAAATTTATGACATTTTACACTTGTTTTGACGTTTTTTTGTATAACATTTTAAAGGTAACGCCATTTGTAGAACTGTTATAGTTAATTACTATTGTCGTACGACTGTTGTTTTATGGATTTTGTAAAAAAACTGTCGTCCTAACGTTTTCTCCCGTTTTTATTGGTGTATGGCATCATCACTAAATAATCAATTAATCAGACAAGAGTGTAATCAGGTTCTGGCTTTTCTGTTTTTTTTTTCATTTTATAAACGTTTTTGGAAAGTATGATAAGATTGATTAGATTCTTGACAATCCTAAACAAAATTCCGGCTATTATCTAGATGTCACAAACTTTATTATTTCATTTAGAGCGATTTATGTCATCTGACCTACACCACCCTCACAGACGGCTGCGGTATACGTATATAATTTGTGCTCATAGTGTACCTTACTTTTAATAGTATACAATATTCTAGGTCTGTATCATTTATCTAGCATTAATTTGACATCTGTCATGGAGAGTAATTATTTATCATTATCATATCTTAACCTGTGGGTTAACCTTATTTTAAAGGTACGTATGTTTTTATTTATGTCTTACAGAAACAATATTAAATTAATCACGATCCAAATCAAATACCATTTCAGCCTTTGGTTTTAGTTCAACAATTTGTTTGTTTTGCAATTAGCAGCAAATAAACATTCATTTTTACGACTTGGTAGGATTTCATGCCGCGGTAATATTAGTATTATTGAAATAATCAGTGGAATCTAAGCATTTTTATTACTCATACGTGTAAATGAAATAAAATAAGTGTACCTAGGTAATAAATTCAATTTAAGTAATACATACAGCGTAAACTATACAGTCCGGGGTGACAGAGGTTAAAAAATGTTAATTTTTTATACATAATTTTAAACAAGTAATGTTGTTAAATATTTAGCTATCGCAACATGTTATAATTAAATTTGCCATAAGTAGTTTGAATAACGTATGCTGTATAATTTGGTTTCAAGGAATCAACTAAATATTAAGTTAGTTAGGTTCTGCTTGCTAGTTTGTCTAAAGTAGATTTCAGAATTATTGGTCCATAGAGAAATTAATTATCAGTAACAGAACAAAATAAGGATAACAATTAGCATTTTTAATTTTTATGTTACACTAGATCAAAATATTTGTGTGCCAAATTTCAACTAATTCCGTCTAGCCGCAAAAGTGTGATTGACTAACAAACATTATTTTGAAATTTATTATAAATAATTCGATCTATAGATATAGAAAGTTCTATTCTTTACAAAACGTTTTATTTTAAAATCTTCAAACATTTTAAAACTTTAGAACGAATTAAACAAAAACTGTAGTAAGTTTTATGCTTTAAAAAAAAACAACTAAGAAGGAAAATTGGGACGATATTTGTTAGTTTAAAAAGTTTTACATTGTCATCAAAAGAGTTCGGAGCTTTTGACTCCGCAGTCAAAACGCTATAAAAATATTCAAATCACTAAACCAAACATTTTTACTGGCCGAAAAAAAACAATGTCGCGAAAAAAAATTACCAGCTGCGTTCCAATATCAAAAATACAACTAATGATTTAGTATTCATTGCTTACCGGTTTTTGGGCAAAAAAAATATTAAAAGGGCAACTAATAATGATATGCGTGTCCCAGTTTTTGAACGTTGAGACAGAAAAAAACAAAAGTGTCTATGAATGCCCTTTTTTTCTAAATTTGAATATGGAATGTCGCTCTCAGGGATATCAGTTACTCGTTCATTTGAATCACAACACAGGAAGTAAAGTTTATCTATAAGATTTTAGACTTACTTGTTTAAGAAATAAGGTTGTTGTTGTTGTAAGTAGTTGTCTATTTTATCTATTTCTCACCCTTTCAAAGATTTATTGTAAAGATGTTTTATATTCAAGTTCGGTCAAGTCTTTAGTTAAGTTCATGTAAATTAACCTTAATGGATGTGATAGTGTTTCAACTTCGGTTTGTTTTTTTAACACAAATAGTCACGAACGGGAACTGCGGTTTAAGCCTACTGAAGCTTGAGATTCATGGTTTAGGTACGGATGTAAAGCCACATTATTTTGTTCAACAAAAATGGTGTTCTAGCAACGTTTTTTAAACTACCCAACAATATTTGTTTGTTTTAGGATTTGGTTTTTAAAATTATTATTGCCTGAGTTCAAGTGCGGTAACATTTCCAGTTTTTAATTTTTACTAGTTATTAGCATGATCTAACATGCGCTAGAACATGATTTCGCTAATCATAGAGTTTCTGATCACTAATCTTTTCCAAAAAAAAATTTCTGCTGTTTTCTACGTGCAACCACAAATTACGTATAGCGGCGGCGCGCTGTGCAACTTAGTTTTTCTTCGAACTAAACCTGCAGTAAGTACCATTATTAATTCTGAGTCCAGCAAAATGTCTTAAAGAATGTCAAAAGAACTTTTTGTAATAACAGAACAAATATTTCTGGCAAAGTTAACGCATTTAAAGTTTTATGTTAGCGTGTTCAAAGCGATAATATTACGACTGATTGATTTAAATTGGTAATTTGCATGAATTAGAGAAGATAGAATCTTTTTTAACTGAAATTCAGGTATCGCTATGAAATAATAAGGGTTTGAAATGTTTTTATGTGCGGTATTTTTTTTTAGTTGAGTTATTGGGACTGCCAAGATCTTATATTTAAATCAAAATCAAGATATAAACGCAAACGCAAACCAAATAAAATACTGGCACATCAAAATAATCGTTTCAGTGACGAACAATGCTTCAAAATTCAAAATAATTATCGAAACGTCAAAATAATTACCAAACACGACGTCACCATTCGTCATGGCGGCCGATTTAACCCTTCTTTAGCCGCATGGGCACAATTTGCATAAACTTTTTTCTTTTTCGCAACGTAATTTTTTCTTACGCTTTGTTTGAGAGCTGCTACGATTATTTTAGTTTTGCACAATGAGGAATTATAACTGTAGCGCGTTGAGATGGTAATGAGGTTTTTATAGGTCTGCTGTGTGAGATTAATTGAAATCCGTTAAATTATTACAACTCGGCGTAAGCAGATGTTGTTGAGGTAACCGATGTAAATCTTACATAATTTAAATTAAATTTAGGCCTGCTCATTTTCAACTGGGACTATTTATTTAGGTACCTAGACAATACATTAAAATTGACATTTAATAATGATTAGTTTTATGTTGTTATTTTAAAGTAATTTATAAGTATTTTAAAATAACTGTAGTTATTTTTTTTTTAGAAAGAATACTTTTAATAACTTTTTTAGTGTCATCAAACAAATTATTTTAGAATTTAATAAATACAAAATCGAAGGACTTGATTGAAAACAATGCATTAGCATGTAATTAAAATGCGACATTATTTATGCGAGTTAAAATCATTATTACCAACAAATTCAGTGGGAACTTAAAATGTCGTTTTCTCAAACACTATCGCATAAAAACCCAATCTCATTTAAAACAGGTTTTCATTGACGCTTTTTTCATTCAGATCTTATGAGTTTGAAGGAGACCTTGAGTGAATTTTAATACAAGAAAGTGGTTGCTAAACTTTTTTGAATGTTGTTCCTTTAAAAACGGTGTCTTAAAATTTTATAATTTTTTAGTATGAGTTTTTGTATTTTTGAACCATATTATATCTTAAAATTTAAACATTGACCAATATCAGACATAAAATATGAAAAAATATAATAAAAGATATTATTTAATATAACATGTTTTTCAAAAGTTGTTTTTTATGGTTTGTTTTGTCAGTAGCAGCAGTAGCAGTATAAAAAATAAATAATTCAAAATTTTAAAATATTCAAAATTGATCGAATTAAAGTGAAAATACTTTCAAGTAAGTGGTCGGGCCACCAAGTAATCAAAACTTTGGGATGCGTCTGCACTACCCTTTATTTAACTGCCCGAATATTTATAAGGAGACGCCCGTAATTTGTCCCGAGCGAAGATAATGCGAACAAAAAACTGGAATTCATTACGGCCTGCTCTCAGAAAAAAAGGTGAAAAAAATACAAAATAGTGGCGAGACAACAACTTTTGCCCGCATTAAGTGACGGGTTGTGATTTGAGAATGACGTGTCACATCAAGAGTTCCAAATTCAATATTAAACTTTTTAATTTCGTGTTGGTGGAAACTGCCTGGAGTTCGCATTACTTTTCGCGCGCGAATTGTTTTAAAAAGTTTGTACAGAAGCTAATCCGGAAAACATTCCCTATGAAACGTGTGGATTTTATATTCCAAATTCAAATTCTTGTTATTTTGTTTGAGTAAAGAAGACTGTGTACACACAAGTAGGTAGGTACATAAGCCCGCATATAAAATTGAACGCGTTTTTAGTGAGTGAGGGTGAGTCGTAGGGCGCGGTAATGGCTACCGAATGTCGCGAGGACCCATTTTGTCCCTCCGTCCCTCCCGCGGGTGAAGTCCCGTTAGCGCGTAGCAAATGCGAAATTTTTAGATTTGGCGGCCATCTTGGAAGCTATAATTAATTCTTAATATTGAATTGAGGCTGTGCATTTTATGCGAATTTCCGCGCAATTGCAGTTTGTTTAGTTTTTTTTTCTGTTGCTTTAGCATTGGAATAAATTTTACAACAAGATATTTATTTCATAAATAATCTAAGTAATATGTCCATATATTTCTTATATTTTTTTTGTGTGTTGATGTGTTGATTGTATCCTGCTAATATAATAATCAATATATATATATATCATTTTTGCAGATGTTTCCATTAATTTGGATTCTACTTAGAGTCCAAATTGTTTTACCCGATTTTCTTGCTTAACTTATTCATTTGTTTCTTAAATATCTGATGCCTATTTGGCTTTTGGAAATTCATAAGTATAATATGTCAGTCAGAAGTGGTAAAACAGAGGTTGCCATCACGGTGCAAGTAGCAGTGCCGAAATAACGGAGTCTCAACTCAATAAAAACTATTTAGTATTACTTAATCTCCACCAAACTGCTTGACTAGTAGATAATGTTTCTGAGACTAAGAGGGCCGTCTTTTTGTCCGTCGCAAGGTATTGAAAAACTTAAAATCGTTATTACTCTTATAATATAAGTACTTACTCGAATATAATTATTATTACTTGTAAACAAAATACGTTTTGTTTTACAAAAACAACTTGTTATATATTACTTTCTATTTGCAAAGTACGCTTTGACAGAAGGCAACTAAAGATACTGCTCTGACGTCCGCCATTTGTACTATTTTAAGTCTGTGCAATAAAAAAGCATAAATAAATAAATAGCTAAATTAAATCAATAACTCATCTCCATCATCATTTCAGCCATATGACGTCCACAGCAGAATATTATGCCTCCTAAAAGACTTCCAGATTGGCCGGTTGGTAGCGGTCTACATCCAGCGGCTTGCTACAACCTTTAACAGGTCGTCTGTTATTTTGTGTGTGGACGTTCCTAATAGGTACTAAGTGCTTTTTTTTAAGAGCCAGAAAACTTTTTTTAATTGCGTTCAATAATCGTCCCCGTCCAAGAACGGTCCGATAATTTAACTGGCGAATAACTTTGACATTTTGACGGTTTTTGTATAGAAAATGTATCGAAACGTAAATTTTATTCGTTGGATAAAGTTATCTGCCGTTTAAAACCGTCCTAGTTATAGTTTATCAATGAACATTTTATCTGTGTTATTTGCGTGTACTGTACCTTGTCGCTAAGCATTGGATGCGTTAACAGGGGGCACGCAGCGTTTGAACTCGCGAGTCACGTTAAATAAAAGAAATGTGCTACCTTGCGTTTCACTGATCACGGGCTTGAGAAATCAAAAATGGCGGACGCGGAAAATGCGTGAGCGTTGAAAGACTGATAATGAATGGGAAATCACTAATTTATAGATGGGTGTAATTTTTTGTGGTTTTTTAAATATTTTGGTGCATTGTATTAATTTGATCTCTCGTGTTGCTATACAGTTTAGCCTTATCACTCTTTAGCCTTAGGGAGCATAATTTCACAAAAGATTGCAGTGTAAAACCAAGTGCTATAATTGATTGGCAAATAATGTTTAACATTTATGTAAAATAAATTAACATCTTACTAAAATTATATCATTGACGGTCATTTCTTTTAACGATGCAAAGAAGCTTTGACCACTCAGCGCAGTTTTCAACCGACTTCCAAAAATAAGGAGGTTCTCAAAACGCCTGAAAGTTGTTTTTGTTTAAATAAGAAACGATCGATCACAACAAATAGGTATTAAGAAATATTTCTTACTATATTTTTTTTGTTTAAAATACAAAAATTTTGGTAGTATTTTAAAAGAATACCGTATAGATAACGTGTTTCCATTATTAACCTTAATGTTCAACAAATATTTTATTACTACTTTTACTATCTATGCATTTCCTTTTGCCATCGCCATTTATTAGACATAACAATTACCTGTATCTTAATTTTTATTTAAATTGGTACTTAAAAACCAAGATAACCCTAAAACACGTTAAACATTCGGGCATTATAGTAATTTAATATATTTATGTCCACATATGGGCCATTCCCACCCACTTTTATCTAACAAACTACAAATTAAACCATAATTAACTTCTATTAGCTGACTAATAGCCCAAAAAAGTTAAAAATAAACACGTTCATTTTTTTACAATTCCGGACAAAATAATGACACACTTTTGACGCGATCAAAAAAGCCGAAATATTAAAAAAGGCCATCCCTAATCAAAGAACCGAATTAATAACCGCTAATGCACTCATTAAGGAACCGAGCTGTCAAATTAGAAATACCCCGCGGCCTTAATTCTCTGCCCCATCGGTATTAAATGCCCTGGTCGATTAGACCCAATTAAGAAGTACGTAATTTCGCGTGTTATTGTTCAATGATAAAGTTTTTGTTGTAATAAAATTTCGGCTCCCTTCGGCCCTTGTTATGGCAGTGACATCTTATTAAAATTCAGCCTAGGGCCGTTCCCTGTTGCTTTCTTCGGATGCAATGCGGGCCGAGTAATTGTACTCCGTTTTCAAATTGTTACTTAGTTATTAAAAACGGTTTCGCAACCCACCAAATATAAATTTACTAATTGTTGTAACAGGTTTTTATTTTGCTATAATTGAAAAAAAAAACGTAGAAACATTAAAGATTATATTAATTCATTTGACGTAATTTTATTTTATTTTATTCGGAATACATACAGTTTTATTTCTATAGATAATTAATTACTACTTAAAACTGTACACCATTGACATGTTTTTGCATTTTTACGTTACATACGTTTAGAGGATGACTTAACTTTTTAAATAAAAAATTATTCGTATCCGGACCTCCTAAATGTTTTTAGGGTTTCGTACTCAAAGGGTAAAACGGGACCCTATTACTAAGGCTCCACTGTTCGTCTGTGGCTGTGTCTGTCTGTCTGTCCGTTTGTCACCAGGCTGTATCTCATGAACCGTGATAGTTAGATAGTTGAAATTTTCACAGATGATGTATTTCTGTTGCCGCTATAACAACAAATACTGAAAAAATAGAATACAATAAATATTTAAGACACATAACAAAGGTGATTTTTTGCCGTTTTTATAAATAATGGTACGGAACCCTTTGTGTGCGAGTCCGACTCGCACTTGGCAGGTTTTTTCACACAGCTTATAACAATTGATAAATCTGCATGAAAAATGTTTTCTTTTTGCGATTACGGTATTTTATGTTAATTGGTGGGAATAACTACTGTTGTTTTTATACCCTAAAAAAAGTTAAGTTAAATAATAGGACGTTATAATGTTCAATAAATCTTCTGATAATTCCACACATGATGACATTGTTTGTCTATTAAGTAGCCGAGAGGCGAGCACGCCGGATTTTAAATGACGCCGCCATCTTTGAGGTTCCGTGTTCGATCCCCGGTCGGGTCAATGTAGAAAACGAACTTTTCTATATTGGCTCGGGTCTGGGTGTTGTGGTACCGTCGTTGTTTCTGATTTCTATAATACAAGTGCTTTCGCTACTTACCTTAGGATCAGAGCAATGTATGTGATGTTGTCCAATATTTATTTATTTATTTAGCCCTAAACTAGGTAAAGCTTTCACTATGGCCACTCAGGGCCTGTATCACAATCGCTGAGTAAAGATCTAAAGTAAGCTAATCTGCTCAGTAAAGAATAGGGATGTCAATTTTTGGAAGTGCCCTGTAAACGTCAAAGTCAACATCTGTTTACTGAGCAGATAAGTTTTAATTAGCTGATTTAGAACTTTTTTCAGCGATTGTGAAACAGGCCCTTTAGAGTTATTAAAATGTATCAATTTGTCTTTGCTCGGCAGTGTAACACGTCACCTTTAGACCAATTTTGGAATTTCCCTTTTTCTTCCTTTATTTCTTTTCAATATCGCCCAATGTTGATGAGTAGTCAGTTGGAAATATATTTGTTGTCTCCCACCAATTTACGGCATTTTCACTCTTTTGTCTATACCATAAAGCTTGTTATCCCGTAAACTGTCTAAGTATAGAATTGTATTAAATATTTCCCTAATAACTCAGGGCTGCGCGAAATTGGTTGTTATTTGATATAAATTTTATATGAGATAGGTCCCCCCCCCATTCGAGTATGCTTGTGTTCCTTTATTATTCTCGGGTTTTACGCGGGATTTTGTTTTGAAATTTCGTGGAAAATTGAGGAGAAATTCCGGAGACAGTCGCTGAAAGATTAATTAGGATTGTTAAATTGTGTATAAGTTATTACGAAATTGTTTATAGAATGATATTAATACTGTTAACTTGTTAACTCGTTGTTTGAAAGACATATCTGATAATATTAACTTCGAATAGGTACAGCGTCAGTGAAAATAAAGATTTGATTAATTTTACTAGAAGGAGAGTACCTATTCAAATTCAAATTTAAATATTTATTGCGTGTCACATTACAATTATGCTGTGTTGAATAAATGTAGGTATACATACCTTGGGTTTTAAATTTGACGACCTCTGTAGCCGAGAGGCGAGCACGCCGTACTATTATAGTCGCCATCTCTGAGGTGCCGGGTTCGATTCCTGGTCGAATCAATGTAGAAATCGAACTTTTCTATATTGTATCGGGTCTGGGTGTTGTGGAACCGTCTTTGTTTCTGATGTCTACGACACAAGTGCTTTAGCTACTTACATTAGGATCAGAATAATATGTGATGCATCCAAAAAGAAAATTGTGTTGTATTTTTACCCAACTATGGAAAAAGGAAGATTTTTATTAGTGATTAATTATCGTTATCATTTTTATCATTTCATAGTTCTCATTAGAAAACGCTGATAGAACTAAATAACATGGTTAAAATCCCGAAGGTTTTAGAGAAGCCATAGATAAATTCCACTCTCCAGCTGGGTTTCGTCATAGATCAGCACGATGGTGCCAAGTTATTGTGATGCGATCCGAACATCAGATTTAAAGTTTTAAATCGATACAGAAATAAGTTTAAAATACTCTTAAGACTTGCAAGACATTGTTAGGTAGGTACCATAGTTATGCCTTGCTCGCACTTTAAAAAGGTAATATTTTAAGAAAACTACAGATAAATCTGAAATCGACGGTCTCAGATGGAAATTGAACATTCGTCGCTTCGCTAACCAGGCGAATCAATATTCGTCACAAAGTAAATTCTTTTTTTTCTCTCCATACAATTAAAGTAAATTCGTCATATGCATAAAAAATATGTGTTAATTTGTCCTAAGTAGGTAAGGGTTACTGTAAATTCGTCGTTTCTCATTTTACATACTTTTTCCATTAAGTAGCGATAGCAAGCAAACTTATAGATTAGGAGCGTTTGATATAAAAGAAAAACATCTTAAATTATGAAATATTAAAGACAAAGGTAAAATTTAAAGACATGTGATGATTACTGTGATTTAATTATCTTTTTAGTTTCTTTTATAATTATAATGTGGGCAAATCGGCTACTTGAGAATTATTGTTGAAATGTATGATGTTGATTAAAAATAAATAACGGTTTTATTCTACTTATTGTTTGATTTTTTCCAATGTTTCTACTGAAAATAACGACGTGACGAACTTACAATAATCAAAATTAATATAATAAACAATTCACTTTAGAAAATTAGAACTGTGACGAATTTACACATACTATTTTCCGTGACAAATTTACTTTGTGACGAATATACAATAACCCATAAATAAGAACATTTTTAATAATAATGATTTTAGTAAAACCTTATACATGCGTGTTCATCTCAAGAAAGGACGCTTCCTACAAACCGCGCAACCGCAAATGAAATATTTATGAAAAACGCATCGCGCGCAACTTATGCTAAGTGGGGATAAATCTCTCCCGCGGCGGTTTCTTCCCAATTTATTCTTTCTGCCCCTAATCCCGTTATTAATGGCGTTTTGCCCCCTCAATGTATGTGCGATGGGGAAGGATAAGATTTAAGACGTCTCTGAGTGTCGTTTATTGAGAAATAGTGGTACTCTATCTATAAAGTGCACATCAGTCACGTGTCCATCAAGACTCCGATCAGAGCCAAACCATGAACTTTGTTAGCAGTGTTAAGTAGTGTCAGACGCATAAGTCACGTCACAAATATTGTTGTATCAGATGGTATATTTGGTTTACGGAAATTATGTATAGCCTAAGTATTTTTTTAACCAAAAAGTTTTTAAACCCTCTTCGTCCTTTTTAAGACAAGTTTGCACCGACAAGACCACCTCAATTCTGCAATTAATAGTGTTGTTACTTTCTTCTGTTCGTTTGCTTCTTTTGTGTGATGTGCATTAAAAGAGTACTTTTTTTTTTCAAAGAAATGCTGTCAATAAATATCTTTAAAATTGACGTGTCATTAAAAATTCCGCCAATCACAATCCCTACGATTTATTAGCATTAATCAAACCAGTACGACTGGCTTTAAATTTATATAGAGTTGTTTATACAGCAAAGAATATAAGAAGGGTACCATTATCTCAGCCTATTTCAATCCGTTGATCGTAATCTTTTTTAAAACCTTTCCCAAAGCACCAAAAAGCATGAGCACCTTTCTGAAGTCATCGGTTCACCGAGCTGGGGATGTCCTACCACGTTTATGACTAGACTTGGTATTTACTCGGAACCCGTTACAGTAAATAGAGTGAAAAAGTTAAATACAGTCTAAAACCTATAAAACCAATGTATTTCTGTAAATTTATAGACTTAAACCAAGCTCTTTTACACTTCCCAATTTTATTTCCCCTACCACTACTCCGGGACAATTTTGGGCTAGTGCCGAGAAGAAGCAGCACAAGAAACTCGGTCACTATTCTCAGCCTCTTTTTAAATAGTGTATAGTTTACATTACAAGATAAATGTATGTACTGTGCAAGCAGGGCAGTATTTATTGCCAAACATTTATGTAATCATTTAAAGTATGATACCCTTGTTTCATTAAAGTCATTTTAATATGCAATTTAAATTTTAACATGGGCAGTTTAACAGTAGACGCTGGTAATTCTGCCGCGCAAATAATACTTTCCACGGGTTTCGTTAACTTCGCTAAGTGGCACGTGTTAGGTGGGACGTGATTTCCGTGGCGAATCCACACGCAGCACAGATACAGGCCTGATTGTTCATATCTGAGTCTGTGTCTAGACACGCAGACTCTAAACGGCATATAAGATGCACGGAGACAATCGGCAAACCGTAGCAGTCGACAGCGAGCAACGTTTGGTTCGCGAGTAAATATCGAAACTTCTTCACACTGTCATTGTTACTTTTGCAATATTTGTTCAAAATATACTTTAATTTCTATTTCTATTTATGGAACCAAACAGTGTACATTAAATTGATTATCTCATTCGGTTTACTCAACTCTATGTTTATCTCAAGACAGAAAGTAAGGCAAGTTAATTGATAATAACCGAGCATTAGCAACCGCGTACAAATTGCATCGGGACGCTGAACGCTGATCAGCGCTGATCATTGCCTGCTGTACTGATTGAAAATTTGCTACTTTTGCGTCAATTGTCGACTGTTGAAAATCTATGCGATGTTAGCCAATCCAATATTTATTTATTTATTATTTTAGTTTTATGGTGCGTTTTGGTTAAATCAAGAAATTCTAAAAAAATTTCAATTTCTAGAACTAGATATATCGTAAAATGTCACTATTATCCGTTAAATTATAGACAAGTTAAACGACAATTCAATAAATAATTAAGTATGTTTTTGTATTTTCTGTTGTTTTATTGACAAAACACAAGACACGATATTATAACGTAGCGCGAAGTAAAGGATCGCGCTACGTTATAATAAGACAGGCAGTTGCTTGTTCGATTCCAGCTAGGGGAAAATGTAATGAGCACCTTTTTTGTACCTTAGTCGTCATAGAGCTTTGGCTGACTTATTAGTAAATTTAAAAAAATCTAAAATGTATTAACTTTTATTATATTTCAAGAAGGACTTTTAAACCAGACCAACATTTTATTCCATTCATTAAGATTACGTCGACGGAGACAAAGCTAAGCAGAGATTAATTGATAATTAAGGTGCATTAAGGCCTGTTTGCCCCAGGGACGTTCCCGAAATGGAGGGTACTGATTACTGATGATTGGGAATCAAATGCGGTTTTCTTGTCGTTGCGGAGGGGAAACATTGGTTTTACTGATCAGTAACCATGTTAATCAGTCCACTGCTAGATATACGTAAGCCTGTCCCAATGCGTGTTTTTTATATTTTAATTATTGGACAACATCACATACTTTTTTTATTTTTGTTTATTTAAGGACAACTTGCAAAGCATACACCACACATTGACAGATAAAGAACTTAGAGTAAACTATTTTACAGTGGTGCCTTAATTACAAGTTGCCACGACATGCAATCAAATCCAAATAATATTGTATTATACATTGCTCTGATCCTAAGGTAAGTAGCTAAAGCACTTGTGTTATAGAAATCAGAAACAACGACGGTACCACAACACCCAGACCAGAGACAATAAAGAAAAGTTTGATTTCTACATTGACCCGACCGGGGATCGAACCCGGAACCTCAGAGATAGGCGCCATATGTACACATTCCGGCGCGCTCGCCTCTCGGCTACGGAGGTCGTCACTTTCTTTTGTTTTTATGCTATGAGTTGTAAACAAAATAAAATAAATAAAATTCACCTACTGAGCTCCATCGACTACCCTTTTTGTTTATTTTTTATTTTTATTTATCGGGGAAAATTAATAATAATAAGTCGTAGTGGCTAAGAAAGGACCATCTTAAAAAACATTGAAATGATTTTAGAAAGGTAGATTTGCAAATTCGTTACGAAATCACCATCACATTTAGTGTTAATCAACCCACGTCACTGCTTGACATTAGGCCTCTCCCATTGCACAGCACTGAGCTCTACCCTCGGATATTCTTAGGTATACATACTTTACTTTTAGCGATAAGTAAAGTACCTTATAAATTTTTGTTTTTAGCAATTCCATGCAAGGTTTTATTAAAGATAAATAACACTTGAAAAAAATCATCGACCTCAAAAAAGCACTCGCCCGGCATGCGATGGGACGTGGGTTCGAGTCCCACCTGAAGTCGATGATTTTTTTCAAGTGTTATTTATCTTTAATAAAGTACCTTACCTTAAGAAAATATGACTTGGTCTATTGTATCTCTTAAAGCCCTCAAAACTTTGGAAAAGTTCAAATGTTGAAAAAAAAAAAATAACTTGAAAGATTATTTAAGTAAATAAAAGTATATTTATATATGTATATTATAATTCGATAGGTATGTGTTATAATAATATTATATTATAAATATATATATATAAATATTATATTTAAGTGTAAACACTTCTTTAGAAAACAACGTTTAGCGAAACACACGTCACAAACCTCCACTCACAAAAATCTTTAACTAAAACAAGTATGGACATCCATAGTGAAAAACCAGCTTAATCGATTGGTAAACCACCATGCCAGTTTGCACCCTATATTGAAGGAAAATGCATTTCCCTAACACCACACTTTACACCCCTAGTCTACGCTTGCATATCTTACTGTAGCCCTGACAACGCTTGGGGGTGGTTTTTTTCCCGCCATGACAGAACCCCATATTTTTTGTTAAATCGATTCTCATAAGGCCACGCGATCCTGTACAATATTGCCGGATATATGGTTTAATATTTTATATGGTTTTGTGGTAGGGATGTTAGTGATAATGCATTCAATCTTTATTGTTTTCTAGTATTTATTGTTTTAAACACGTTTTGCCGTTGTATTAGTATTAAGTGTTAGAAAATACTGAATTGTATTCAAAATTTTGAAGGTTAATAAGCCATAAAATTAAATTAAAAGTACAATTTATAAGTTATTATACTTGAATAAACTATTAAATAATTAAAAACAAGAAAATTAACGATATTTGTCTTGTAAAAATTCGACTGTCTTAGGTGGGAATCGAATCTACTTTCCTTTCATTTTTCCAACTAAGTATCAGAAGCTATTGACTCTTTTATAAGAATGAACATTCAAAGGTTAAATAAACAAATATAATATTGCTCTAAATGAACAATGATATATAACAATTTTAATATCTTTTCTAACAAAAAATACCACTACCTACTACTATTCTTACTATATCAAAACTCTATCTTTTTATTGTCTTTATAAAATGATTAATTTATAATCTTTATTTTTTTTTATTGTTACAGGTGGTAAGTCTTAAGTACGTTCTACTGTTATTTAGTGTTCACATTGGATTGGTTTACCACCAGTCATAATTTTTAAATTAAATAAACATAAATCTTACACCAACTTTCTTTTATTTGCTCTTCAATCCATATAACTAACGAGTACATAAGGAAAAACATTTAAAAGGCATCTCCAACAAACTTCAGCGACGCATGATTGAGCTAAAAACTGTGGGGGTGCGATGTACCCCACGGGAAAACCGACCAAATCCTCGCCCCTAACCCTCATTAATAAGGTTTAATTTCCTCTAAAAAGTTAATCAATCGAACGGAACCCAGGAAACGTATCGGTATCACCCCTAGGTTTTTAAAAGCTCAATAAGAACGACCGATTTAAGCAGACCTCTAACATTCATATTAATTGTTAGTAACTTTCTGTAAAGGACAGCTCATGTTATTTGGATATTGAGAAATTTTTGAATTATGATTTTCTTTTTTCATTTCGTTCGAGGATTTGTTCGGAATTGACTGAGGAATTGGAAACTGATAATCAAATGGGGTGATGGGATTCTTTGATTGTGGAATCAAGTGACAATGCTGTCATGACTATGTACCAGCTGACTCCGTACATTATTTATGCATGTGTGTGTACCGGCCCAATTAACGCAATTTGTTTATGTAGCACATTTGTTTAAGTATGTTTGTGTAAAAACACAATTCACTCATATTTTTTCAAGCAATAAATTAGTGTCTCATCTTCAAACAAACATTCATACGAGTCGGTTTTATTTAGCAATCCTCGGAATAACCTATCCCTAGCATAGCAAGCGTCAGTAAATGTTAGGAGTCCCTTACACCTTAGGGCTCTAATTGGTGATTCCTTTGTCACCACCATCATCATTATCTTAACTTATTGCAGTCCACTGCTGGACGTAAGCCTCCCAAAGAGCGCCAAAGAGCACGATCTCCTGCTTGGAAAGATGGCTGGCAGTGGATGGATGAAGAATCCATCCACTGCCAGCCATCTTTATAAGGTCGTCGGTCCATCAAGCTGGGGCATTCCTTTGTATTTTGTAAGTATTCCAACTATAATAGTAATTTGTATGTAAACTAAAATAGTAGTATAATACAATTTTTACGATCTCGTACGAGAATTAGATTTCGAATGCTTCAAAGATGCGTCTTCTATGACGCGCTAATGAGTTATAATGCGGTTCGAATGGCAGAAAGTTAGGGTAGCTACACACATAATCGTGGGTCGGCATCGACAATGCCGACCCGAATGTCGAATGAGGAGATCCGTGAACGAACAAAAGTCGCTGACATAGCCCGACGAATTAGCCAGCTTAAGTGGCAATGGGTGGGGAACATAGCACGAAGAACTGACGGTCGATGGGGCAGAAAGGTTCTGGAATGGAGGCCACATACCGGCAAGCGCAGCGTAGGACGCCCACCCACAAGGTGGGCAGACGACATGGTAAAGGTTGCAGGCCGACGCTGGAAGCAGGCCGCTTCCAATCTGGAATACACTGGGGAAGGCCTATGTTCAGCAGTGGACGTCCTGTGGCTAAAATGATAATGATGATGATTGTCGATGCGGCCAGTATCTAAAGAACAACAAAGCATTCCCGACGCATCTACTACATTACATCCATCTAATCTTCAGTTTTGCCGCCTGGTTTTTGCCGATTATGCCGGCGCGAATATATGTGTAGCAACCCTTAGTATTTACAAATTTGACAGAATTGCCGTCAACGCACAACGATAGTGAGAAAAGGGTTTTGACGGCTATCGGCAACGATACAGAATAAATGAATAAGTAAAATAACTATATATTTTTTTTGTTTTAAAGTCCAGTTTTTCTTTTGACGATATTTTTTTTATCTGTTATAATTTTATGGGACAGTTTCAAAACCATACATTTTATAAAATGAAGTTTAATCTGTTTACTTTTAACTAAATAACTAAAGTCACGAAAGAATTGCACGTAAGCTATATAAATAAAGTGACAAGTTATAATTATTTTCATAGATTGGGGACGATATTGTATTGGACATACCTATATGAAGTATTTATCGTTAATTTATTATTGCATTTATAGGACAGTCGTGTTATAGAGCGATTTAAACTGAACAAGATTATTAAGGTACAACCACACAAACTATATGCTAAGCTGTACTAAACCGATAATTCGTAATTATCAAGATCGCAGGAACGCCTTAAAAATATTTATTGCAGATATTTATTACTATCAGTGTACTTTTACTTAGCAGTCCTTAAATTGTGTTGAGTGAGAATGTTTACAAAAATATGAGAAAGATGATTCAGGTAGATTTTCAGGAGATGTGTCCTTTACACTCAACATCCTGACGTTGATGTTAATGCCGGTAAAATCGACAAAAATAATAAAAATTACGAGAAATATTACTCCAGCTATATCTTTCCCTTTTTTAGGGTTCCGTACCCAATGGGTAAAACGGGACCCTATTACTAAGGCTGCGCTGTCCGTCTGTCTGTCTGTCTGTCCGGCTGTCACCAGGCTGTATCTCATGAACCGTGATAGTCAGAAAGTTGAAATTTTCACAGATGATGTATTTCTGTTGCCGCTATAACAACAAATACTAATAAACAGAATACAGTAAATACTCAGTATTTAGGGGTCCCATACAACAAACGTGATTTCTTTTAGCCGTTTTTATAGACAATGGTACGGAACCCTTCAAGCGCGAGTCCAACTCGCACTTGGCCGGGTTTTGAAATCTGTTTTTTAAGGTTCGCAAAATATTGGATTGAAAAGCCAATTTTTAGAACGACCATTATCTTGGATTTCAGGTTAAAAAAAGAGTCATATTTCTATGTGCCTCAGCCTCAGGTAGTACCTAATTTTTAACTCTAGGTATATGAACAACACCGGGAAAGATCTCTTAGCAACTTGTAACAAGATTTCCAGCTCATTTACAAATAAGCACAATTCTTATTTTTGCCCTAGTCCATACTAGTAACTTAGCTAAATGTATCTGAAAAAATCAGGTAAGTAGGTATAATTGTCTCAAACTTTTACAATAACTGGTAGGATTGGGAACAATAACAAAAAATCGGCCAAGTGTAAGTCGTACTTGCTTACGAAGTGTTCCGCACCATTATCTATAAAAACGAGCAAAAAATCATGTTTGGGAGCCCCTTATATTTTTTTTATTGCGTTTTACGATTTATGACGTATTAAATAAAACTACTTACTAGATCTCGTTCAAACTAATTTTCGGTGGAAGTTTGCATGGTAACACACACAAACTATTCAGTTTAGAAAAAAATGATATTATTAGAAACCTCAATATCATTTTTGAAGACCTATCCATAGACATATAGGTTTGATAAAAAAAAAAATGAGTTTCAGTTCTAAGTATGGGGAACCCTCAAATTTTTTTGTTTTTTTTGTGTGAAAATCTTAATGAGGTTTACAAAATACGTCTACTTACCAAGTTTTAACAGTAAAGTTCTTATAGTATCAGAAAAAAGTGGCTGTAACATACGGACGGACAGATAGACAGACATGACGAATCCATAAGGATTCCGTTTTTTGCCATTTGGCTACGGAACCCTAAAAAAGGGAATTTACTTTTTAGTAGGTTAATAAGCTGTTGTTATTTATAGCTGTTATATAATACAAAGGTTATGCATTAAAACTATTACCAGTCCCTTGCACCAACTTTCCTCGCAACGAACAAAAAGTCAACTGTCATCAAACAGTGACGAGATAATGAAATAGTGCCGTCCTAATTACATACAACTGTCATAGAGGCCGCAATTACGGTGATTATCTGAAATTATCTGAAATTATCCGTAATCATCAGGTTCGTGACAACTTCACTTCTTATACTTTTCACGAAATTAGAAGTTTTTGCTTGTTTAATAGGTCGATGTGACGTAAAAATAATAGTACATTAGTAATAATCCAGTAATTATATTTTTTTATAGTTAACAACCGATGTTTGACCCTTCAGCCTAGGTACGCGAGACACGATCAAAATTGTATGGTTATGCTTGGTGTTTGTATAGTCAACCATGATAAATAAATATTGGGAAAAATCACATACCTACATTGCTTTAATCCTAAGGTAAGTAAGTAGCTAGAGCACTTGTGTTATAGAAACCTGAAAAAACAACGGTTCCACAATTCCCAGACCCGAAACAATATAAATATATGTTTTCTACATTGAACCGACCCGGAGATCGAACTCAGAACCTCAGAGATAGCGAAGCCATATAGTCCGGCGTACTCTCGGCTACGGAGGCCGTAAATAATACACCGTGAATTTTTAATTACCCGAGAAAATTAACTAACATACTCAGATATAGATATACATCGAATTTGGCGAATAAAAAAAACGGAACGGCGTACGGCGTTGGCGTACGGAAGGAATAACTATGAATGAAATAAAAATCATTCATAGTTATTTCTTCCGTACGCCAATATTACGCGACCAAATTAGGTGGATTTTGGTTCCGGTAATGTTGGAATGATAATGATTACTATTTGAATTAGCAGGACTTTTATGGTGCATATTTTTTAAGAAATGTTAGGGACCTTGCAAATAAATATACGATATCTGAGTATGTTAGTTAATTTTCTCGGGTAATTAAAAATTCACGGTGTATAATTAGATATGCCCTTTGAGACTTTGCATATACTAGACTGGCCTCCATGACCACGTACCGGCAAGCGCAGCGTGGGACGTCCACCCACAAGGTGGTCAGAAGTGTACAGACGACCTGGTAACGCTTGCAGGAAGCTGCTGGAATGCTGGATGCAGGTCGGCGAATCTGGAAGTCACTGGGCCGTGGCTGAAATAATGATGATGATGATATACAAGACTACTTTGCGATCGCTATATCCAATCAATAGTATGTGAATATATACCTTATTGGTTTTAAAATAATCTTAGCAGTAAGTCTTTTTAAATTTTAGATTTTTAAATGACGACATCGTTAAAATATCAAAAAAAATCACTTTGAAACAACTCTACAAAATCAAGCCGTTACCAAAAGTTTTTTCTAAACCATTTGGATACTAATTGTAAGCAATAAGAGTAAAAATTAAG
Source organism: Anania fuscalis (assembly GCA_950371115.1). Classification (NCBI taxonomy): domain Eukaryota; kingdom Metazoa; phylum Arthropoda; class Insecta; order Lepidoptera; family Crambidae; genus Anania; species Anania fuscalis. Next base: position 3,943,591 of record OX493333.1, read on the forward strand.
CTTCCACTGCAGGGGACAGGCCTCACCAAAACTGGAAGAAATGATAATACCAACTTAGTTTGACTAAACTAAAATCTATTTTATTTGCTTGGCCAATTTTGTGAACAATATTGATAAAAGTTTGTTAATGACAAAAAAAAATACTAAATGTGGTTATATATTACTCAACGTTTAATTATTTTTATAATAGTTCACTGATGCTACTTCGCCAAACCATGCCAAGATTACAATATCACTGCTGCATTCAGATTTGCAATAATAAAATTGGGATATTTATTAAATTTTGATGATGGTCTTCATTCAATTTTAAACTTTCTTGTTGCATTTTTTAATTATAACACTGTACACAACACGGACAACAATAAATAAAAATAGGTATGTTGCATTAATACCCGTTTTGTGTACAGTATTATGGTCTTTATTCGTTTGAATCGATTTTTGTATTAGATACAGAATGGTTTATTCAAGTTCAAAACACACGTGTAAAAGTCATTATAATTAAAAAATGACATTTGAACACCCCCACAAGCATTTCTTTAACAACAAACTGATCGAGGCTTATAACAAATTAAGCAGAAGTAGTGTCAGCACCAACCAGTAACCAGTTTAAGAACAGACTAGACAAGTGTGGAGGAAAAGAAAACTTGAACTATGACAATGAATGGCGGTCTGTTATCAGTTGTTTCAACTGCCTGCCTGTCAATTATAAATAATAATAATTAATTTTATTTAAGTATATCTAAACTGTTACTTATCAACAAGTAAAATACTTCTTCATAAATACGGGTGTAGGTCCGGCAGGTTTCTATAACACAAGTGCTTTAGCTACTTACCTTAGGATCACAGCAATGTATGTTATGTTGTCCAATATACTACTAAGATTCATAAAAAAAAACGACACAGCTTTCTTTAGACATTAATACCTTATTCTACAATAATCTTATAAACAAAGAACATCACAAACTGTATCCAAAGCCTAGGTACAGGGGTGCAGACCTAAATCAATCAGACAGACCCCCTCCCCCCCTGAAGGGGATCAGCTCTTCTTATTTCGATAACCTGTCTGTCTGAAACCAGCTGAGCACATTATGGGTGGAAATAGCATCACAATTTTCCGATTGGTATAATTCCGCTGTTTCTATTTTGTTAGAAGTTAAAATTTTAAAAATCTAACCTTATTTTAAAAAGAACTAAAATACGAATTTGAATTACAAACAAAAAAACAGCATACCAACCAAAACAAAGTTATCAAGGATTTTATCTAAGTACCTATGACAAAACTTAACATTTTAAAATTATTTTTAAAATCACAAATATAGTGAAATTATTTTATGAATTAAATTAAAATTTAAACTAGCCTTGGCATAAGAAAAAAAATTAATGTAGCCCGTATTTATAGTCAAAATCTAAATGTATTGAAAAAAGTATAATTTAGAAAATCAAAATGTATATTCAGACTCTAGCAGTTTTAATTCAGTTAAACAAAAACTATGTCTTATAAAAGAAACCAGGTTATTGATATAAAATAAACAAAATATAGTAGGTACCCCGTTCACTATAAATAAACAGTAAAGTAAAAATAAAATAGTATATGCCAGCCTTAACACGTTAACAAGTCTGATATAGTTTTATGATACTGGTGCAACTAAAACATTAACAATACAATAACAATCAGTCAGCGATTGCAGAAAAGTTTTTAGTACAACAAAAATAAAGAAGAAAGTAAAACTCTACAATGCAATACAACTAACAATATTTTTCCATGGCGCGTCCCGAAGCATTCGACGTACTGTTTTACCGACTGGAACTTTTGAAATTGGATACTACTCACCACTAGATGGCGCTCACAGAATCCAACAAGATAAAATTCTAGTTGGAATTAGAATTTTCATACTGATATTAATTTATTATGGTTACTATTAGTTGTTGTGAATTATTATCTATACTTTTTTATATTATTTCACAGAACGGTGTAGTAAAAAGGTTTAATTGATTCAACATTTTTGCGAAATAAAAATACCAGTCCCAAAGACTTTTCATACAGCATACATATTAATTATATTACTTAATTCCTAATTCCGAATACTTAATTTCTTTGATAACAGGCTTACATACTTTAATAATGTATGTAGGTATATTTTGTTTTAAGGATACTTAACTAACGTCCCGTGTTTTCCATCCCTTCGAAAGATGGCGCTAGTGTTTTTATTCTAGGGTAAAAACCTCGTTAAAACAGAAGACTTTAAAAAATACATAGATGTCACTAGTAGTCTACTATTTCCAAAATAATTTAAGTTAGAAATCAAGTTGGGTTTAAAGTTTGAATTATGACTGTTTTATTTAAGAATTGTGGTTTATTTTCGTAAGAAGCTAGGTACCTACTTGGAACACAATAGTCGGTAGTTGGAAAAAGTAAAGGGGTTAAATGGACGTATTTATTATTTTATAGTGAACATTCTAATTCGAATGTTGTCTTATTGGTCTACCAGCGGGGTAACCACGAACTCTTAAAACAATCTCAAAGCTGTCTAATCTGTCAATTTTGGTACGTCATTAGTCATTATTACATATAAAATTTGACAGATTTGAGATTGTTTTAAGAGTTCGTGGTTACCACCCTGGGCCCTAACCATGAACTGTTAAAACAATCAAAAATCTGTCAAACATTATCATTTCTGTCAAATTTTGTATGAAATGACGTACCAAAATTGACAGATTTGACAACTTTGAGATTGTTTTTAGAGTTCATGGTTAGGGGGCTGGGATTAAAGTCTCTACTCTCTAATAGGTGAACCAAGACTCCAACTGTACCTAACTATAAAACCCGAGGCCTTTTCCCCAAAGCCGAACCACCGTGCAATTGGTCCAATAAAATCATCAAAATAATATTAATAATAATATGAACCTGTTCAGAGAGTGATCTTTTACAAATACTGTATAATATTAGAAGTAGTTACATGTTTTTTTTATTTTATTTTATTAGTTATCATTTTCCGTCAATGTCTTGTCAAATAGTACTTACTACCTATACATCTTATTATTTCTATGTTTGCAACGTAATTTTAATGCTGGTGTTTAAACAATCTTTAGGATTTAGGGATTGTAAAATAATTGATTTCTAAGAGATATTATAGATAGATTTCTCCTGAAAACAACGCTATCAGCTGTATGCTATCAGCTGTTAGTAGACACATTTGGTGCTATTAATTATTTGATACTCCATACATTATAATCGAATTAGCGTGTTATTTTGACACGATGGCGATGTTGCTTCCATTGTAAACTAGTTTTATTTAAGCAGCCGATTACGAAATATTAAAGTATGGTATCGTAGTGTTTTTGAACAAAGTTTAAGTAGAAGTTATTTATTCAGTAGGTATATAAACCCTCTTCCGGGCAATAATACGCATCCTATTTAAGTTTTTTCAGGTTGATATTATCTGAGTGTTAATTTACAAATAGATTGCAGTTCTTTTAATTGTTCTTTTTATGTAAAGTAAAAGTTTAAAATTTTAAATTTTTAGCCCTCATGACATAATTTTACGACTGATATTAGAGAGAAATATCAAGCACAAGTAGTAAGTACTTGTTGTTATAGCGGCAACAGAAATACATCATCTGTGAAAATTTCAACTCTCTAGCTATCACGGTTCATGAGATACAGCCTGGTGACAGACGGACAGACAGTGAAGCCTTAGTAATAGGGTCCCGTTTTGTCTTTTGGGTACGGAACCCTAAAAATGACATTATGGATGGGTTAGTCGATGAAAGCAATAAACTTTAATATTATTTTTGCCACGGATAAAGTGCTAAATACTTAGCTATGTAGCAGATAATTATGTAGAGGATTTTAATGTGCTTGAATTTAATGTGTCATATAGCGCTGTTTGAAGGGTGCAAAACGCAAAAATAGTGTTTATCCTTCAAATAAGTATAAAATAGCTTATTCAGAACTTACGTCGAACTTATCCGTACATCAGGAAACAGGCAGGCCCCTCAGTGCTTTAAAGTGGTGAAGAAGTTATTTATTTTGGCTATCCATTTATTAAAAATACTAACGTACTTAACTTCCCCGTTTCAAGTTATAAAATATAACTTTTTCGTATGAAATATCAATTTGACGAGTTCTCAACGTTCCCGCTCAAGGTAGCTATTAGTAAGTAACTGGCTATAAGCTTCGAACCAGCCCTTGATTTCTTAATACAGCCACAGTACAAAATGAAGGCAGAAGTACAAGTCTTAGGAGAAGAGTAACTTTTCGTTTAGTTTTTTGAGACTGCTATTACTTATCTTTTTTATTTTATTATTTAAGTTTGTCAAACGTTAAAAAAATAAGCCTTCATAGGGTAGGTATAGATATAAATAGTAATCTGTATTAAATAATTCATCAATGCAAACAACTTACCTATACCATGAGATCAACATCATCATCATCATCTCAGCCTATTGCAGTCCACTGCTGGACATAAGCCTCGAATAAAGAGCGCCAAAGAGCACGATCTCCTAATTTTTTCTAAAAAAATTAGGAGATCGTGCGTAAAATTAAGCTGGGGGGCGTCCTACATTATCAACAATCAAGTATTGTTGGAATCAACATATAAATCGTGAAAAAAAATAGTCGTACATTATCGTCAAGGTCGCATTAACACTAGCAACAACTATTTTTTGCTTTCTATGTTGCTTAAAGTTGTTCGTGGTGATAAACACATTAGCCTGCTTTAAAATTCAGTGAATGACCTACTATCTTTCCTTTCACAATCACACCAATTATCTAGCCCTAAACTTAGCATAGCTTGTACTATGGCAACTAGATAAACTTACTTAAATACGTCTATAAATATCCATGACTTAGGTCCAAATGCTCGTGTTCATCACACTCACATTTACCCCTTGCGGGAACGTAGTGATTTTATTTTCTTTGCTTGCGGGATTCGAACCCGCTACCGCCGGCATTGTAGTCCGAAGCGCGAACTACTACACCAGCCCCCTTAGCATGGCCAATAAAATACGATATGATATATCATATCACGGGGGCAGACGGTTGTTAGTAAAAATACTCACTTATCCTACTGACTCTGTTACTGCACTGTGTCCCGATTTAGAGTCATGCATGCTCAACCACAGTGTGCATGTATTTACTACATTTGCATAACGCGGTACAGTCGGCGACATCACCGGCATACACACCAATCAATGCTACACTTTTATGTATTTGGTTATACTTGGTAGAGCGTGTTATGTAATGAGGTATGTGTAGGAAAGGTCAGAAATATTACATTTAACAACATTTTTGTTATAGTTTTTGCATAGTTGATATACTATTCAAACAAAACATTAAAAACTCTACAACATAATGTATTAATAAATAGTTAATTTTCATTTATTTGTAGGCAGTTTTCTAAGGAAACCCTTTAGACGTAATTTATCCTTCAGGTTCGTATTTTAGTGAAAGATCTAGAATACTTTTATTCTATAGATAAAATAGTTACAGACAGTCTATCTTACCAATCAGAATGTAACTCAATAATCAGCGCGCGACCAGAATAAGGAATGACCGGGAATCGAACCCGTGGAACAAAAGAAAAGAAAATTAGACAGCTCTATCTGCTAGCAATTTTTAAAGAAAAAATTGTGTTCCCTAGATATTGCCTTGTAGATTTAGAATCTCAAAAAAATACTTACTATTTTGAGCTACATTGACGTAAAGTATGGGATTTTGTCGTTGTTTCTTTTTATATTGATGTTGCTTTTATAATTGTTGTGTAAGAGCTGCAATTACGTGTTTTTAGCTTGCTTTTTGCCGAGCGGTCGCATGGTACCGTGTAATATAAATTGTATATTGTGTCTTATCAATGTGATCTGAGGAATCTATTAATTCTCATTCATTTCTCTTACTATTATTTGCGTAATTGTGCTGCCACAGATGAAAGGATTGTTTGAGTCATGGCATTATCATTTAACCATGGCAATAATTTGTTTAATTCAGAAGCACCAAACTTAACTTCATGTTTATTTACTTACTTATCGGTTTCATTGATAAACACGATGACTTGTAGGACCAAGTGTCATATAGTTGCATAAGAAATGACTTAAGTTTGTTTGACATCCGGCAGGCGCTATAAGACTACTAAAGGTGGGTTGCACCATCTTAACTTTAACCATAACTGTAACTATAACCGGTGTTTCTGTATGGGTTTTGACAGACTTTTGACGTTTATTAAAGTTAAAGTAAGATGGTGCAACCCAGGCTAAATAACTTATAAAAAAAGTTATCTGCTACTATTTAGCATTTGCTCCCATAGAAAAAGTTGCTGTATATGACCAGCTGATCACGTGGTTTTAAGGAGTGTCCTATTATCTTGTACACCCTGTAGGTATATGTATTTTTAATAACTGTTCTGCTTTTAAATTGTGATTTAAAAACAGTCTTAAAACTTTCAATACAAATTTCAAAGTATATTGTTTTAAACTTTCATGGTCACTAACATTAGAATAGTTTGTAACGGGATTGCTACCATGTACCTTATGTATACGGGATTGCTACCATGTTACTCCGTGATCATGGCGCTTGCAACAGTGCCGAAATATCGGGAACTCAAAAATAAGGTACATGGTAGCAATCCCGTTACAAACTATTCTAAATTTCAAAGTGTTTTCGTCGCCAACTGTACCCTAAAGATGGGTAGCTCCGCAAGTTGACAAGCTAATCTTATATTGAGCGCTGAATGCGCATCTATATGGTAATGTATGTATGTCTGAGTTTACGTTGCATTTTACCTTCAGGTAAATCCGCGGTTAGGTTAGAATATTTAGTTAGTTTTGCCTTCAGAGGTAAAACCTTGATGTCGCTTAGTCTAGTTATAATTTAATTGATTAATTAAATAAAATATTTAGGATGTTAGGTGTTTATTAGGTTATGACTTATTAGGGCCCTTTAAAGCCGATAAAGGTAGGTTCAACGTGTAGGTGTATGAATACCACGATGAAGATTTATTATTTATTTCCATACATAACTTAATTACTTACTTACCATCAAATCGTCAAATTTCAGACTTCACCAAAAAGGAGTTCCGAGATTTTCATGTGGTAAATTCACATTTGGCGACTTACGAAGTAGGAAGGAACATGGGGAAAATCAAACAATAAGTAAGTAACCTATTAATCATAATTTATTTCACGTACATAAAAGTAATATATGACTGTAAAATCTAGAACAATGGTGACAAAAAGAAATAAAAGTAGAAATAAAATAAACAACAAAGTTATTTTAACACATTTTATTTAACTTTTAAAACTTGGACCAAGCGGTACTTCCATAACTGAAAGAAAATATACAATAAAATATTTAAAAATAAACAATAATGCAATATTGATTATATCGCAACACTTAATATTTTAAATATAACGTATTTGAAACACTTTTAAATACGTTATATTTAAAATATTAAGGTACGTACACCCTTTACAAAACTCAGATAATTTCGTTTCTGTGAGATTTTAATGACATCATAAAATTAGGTAAGTACCTATTTACATTAATTTACTTTTGATGCCTACCTATTAGTTAATTACATCTGTTTTCCCTCAACTTTTACCAATAAAGCATTCCATTTCATTCCACTAAAAAATACTCCAATGTCTAATAAAAGACCGGAATAAAAAAATACTTCATCTAATCTAAATCACAAAGGGTGAAAAGAAAAATAATACCGGAAGTTGGACTGGCCAGAAAGAAAATGAACAAACGGCGTACCCACTCTATAATAAACATAAAACTATCTCGGACACAAATCTCGAGCATTTAACACTTCCAATGGGCCCATTTAACAAAGCGGTCGTTAAGGCCCTGCGGGTATTTCCGACGTCCGCAACCTTAATAATAGTACGTAATAAAACAGATAACAGGAAATTCAAAAAGCTGACACGATAGCATTAAAGGGTTAGATAGCCTACGGACTTAGAAAAAAAAATAAGAACAACGTCGTAACTTACAAACAGCGTGAATTGAATCTCAACTTTATTCGCCTACATATACGGTTGCAAATGCATTGTAGACGGTTCAACCCGTCCGATGCTCGCGGTGTATTTCATCAACTTCCGAGGGCAACTCAGTAACAGAACAGACTGAATAATTGTCTATAATGATATATTACTTTTATCTGCCTATCGCCTTGTCTATGCGGTTCGCTTTCTTAGATACACATCTGACATTTACGACACTCTCTTAATAGCCCGCTGTTACAAGGGTTTTATATTAATTCAATGGGTTTTTGTGTAAAAATAACGTTATAGTTCAGCGTTATTTGTTATAATTGATGATTGTATATTTTAATAACGCTGTTAAGTTATTGCGACCATGTCCAATAAACTTTTATTTTGCTTTTGAATAATGGTTTTGCTATTAACGGTTATGATCCGGAATAGTCAGTGTAGGTTTTATTGGTAATTAATAAACATGGCTAGTATTTTTTTGAAACGTGGTAGTTTTATTAAATTAAAAAATAAGTTATGTTTTACTAAATAACATTTTTTACTACTGTAAACTTTAAAAAAAAATTGACACTGAATCCAAAATAATCTTAAGTTTTAGACCTTAAATTTTGAATTTCAAAAACTAGTAAAACCAAGATGTCTAACATTATCATTAACACTTAGTCATTTGAGTTAGATCATCCACTCCTTCAGAGTTAGAGCATACAATCTCCTAAACAATGCTATTCCATTCATCACCACATTACCCACTTAATTAGGTCGTCGTGTACGTCCAAAAAGCAACTCTCTTAACGAAAGAAAAATTAATTATAATTTCATTCCTTTTATACAAATAACAACGATACATGATTACTACTATGTAACTTATTTAGCTGAGACAAGTTCATGGTGGAAATATAGTTTTAAACAAAATTTTAGTAAGAACAAAGGCTTAACCAAGGCAAGGCAAAGGCAGCCGGAATCGTAGAATGGCCTTATAAATACTTCCGAAAATAATTTTCAGTCACTTACATTTTATTAGTGATGATTTTCAGATTTTACAGTTTTCAATACTTCCCCACTACTTATGTTTCTAAACTTTGGTAAATAGCATACATGTAGAATCAATTTACTTTTTTTGCTTTAACTTTGTTTCAGTGAGTTAGACTCATTTATAAGAAGTACCTACATCATACCTACAGCATTCATAACAAAATCTAATCGTATGGATATAGTATCCTCTAAAGGTTCTTTATCCACCTAGCAAAAAAAGAAATACTTTTATTATTTCATAACTTTTTTAGAAATATCAGTGCCACTTCTGGTGTAACTACTTACTTTGCTGTGTTATAAAATTGATTATATTTCATTTAAAACCTTATAGCTTTGTCTTTAGCATTACGTAGACTCCTTAAAACCCAATATCAGTACTCACACCGCTCGTAAGCTGTATAACCTCATTTGCATTTTATCAATACATTCACAGGCAAAGGAATACGACAACTCGCTCATACATTACAAAACTCAGTACACCATTTATCTATCGCACCATAAAAAGTATTAAAAGGCAGGAACCGGAACTACTGACAGCTGTGCGTGATTTTTTCTTTTTATAAAAAACGTATGCAAATGTCACCATAATTTGCATAATACAAACGTGTTTCCTTTCAATCATAGAGAAAAAAGTCATAGCCCTTTCTTTTTTTTCATGTCAAACCCGGTCTATGCGCACTTAGAATAATACTGGGTGTTATTTGTCATTTTTTACGATACAGATGTGCCCCGGGCGAAACCGGCTTAAGATCGAAAGTGAGGGTTAGTTTTTGTAGTTTTTAAACGGTCAGTGGCTTACACGTGCCTGGGTTTGATTGTGCGAGGTGGTTAGTGGATACAGGAAGTATGTGAGGGTGAAAATATGGAATCCTGGCCAGTAATTAGGGTAAAAAAAACTTAAAAAAAAACTACTTACAGGTCACATATGGTTCATAACAATGGTTTGCCTATTATTCTACAGATTTTTTTGTATCGGATAAAAAAGGTTGGTATAGTTTTTTGGTTTTAATCAAAATTGTCTTAAGTATTAGCCCAGCTTTTGGTTACAGGAAAGCATAAATATGTTATAAACTAATTATATAAACATAAATTGTATTGTATAAATAAAGTTTATTGACATGTACTAAAAGGCAGTATGTAATTTTTACATAAATAAAATCACCAGTCAAGTGCGAGACGGACGCACAGAAAGGTATGACATGTTTCTGATAAAAATGCTCTTGACAGTTACTCAATTAGTCGGACAGAGAACAAAAACATCCTATAAGCCTATCCAAGTCTGGGTCTACTAAATAGAACGTTAATAAAACGACAAAACATTATCACTATTTAGTTTACTAAATACTTGCAATGTTTTTTGCACCCGGAGATTTGTAGACTTTAACTAAATCAAATCTAACTGTTAAGAACCTGACCATCGTCAATCTTAGATTCCATCGTACTACCATGAACTAAGATTGAAGTTTAACAAAAGTCAATAAATCATTCCAAAACTCACACAAACTTAAATTTATTACTATCAAACTGTCAACTAGCATCGGTAGGGTTGATCCAAAATTACTATTACTTAAGACGTTATTGTGTACCTTGGGAACATTTGAATATTCATTGTCGTTATAATTTATTCAAATTTCCTGACAAAAGAATTGTAATTCAATAATTTTGTGACAAAGTCTCGTTGTTTGCTGGTTTGCATCTGGTTATTTGGTGTATTTTTGATTGATTGACAACCGCTTCTAAGTTCATTGCGTGTGAGAATTTTTAATATCAAAGTGTTGTATTTTCTTTAATGTCAGGAGACGGAAATTACTGTTCCCTATTTGAATTTTCGACTCAATTATCGTGATGGTGTATATAGTATTCAAATTTCACGCAAAGAATCAGGTTTGATGCTCGGTGTAGGTCAATAAAAGCAGCGATTTTTCTAAATTGAATCGGGTAAGGATGTGCTGAGAGGTTTATTGCCTAGTATAATGTCATTGCCTGGTACTAAAGGTTGTTAATTTCATTACTTTGAAAAATCTAGATCCATCTATCTATGTTTATGATATTCCAAATTACTCGATAGTGAAATAACTCAAGGATAGCCAATATTGTAATACCATTTTAAAGATAATTACTATCTAAATAAATTAATTAATTGTTTCAACAATCACACCAATCATCTAGCCCCAAACTAAGCAAAGTGTAATATTGTAAGCTTGTACCTACTATGGTGACTAGATAACGGATAACCATACTTAAATAAGTTTATAAACATTCAATGACTTAGGTACAAGTAAATGCTCGTGCTCATCACACATTTGCCCCTTGCGGGATTCGAACCCGCAACCGCCAGGCTTTGTAGTCCGGAGCGCTAATCACTATACCAGACCATAGCCAACATTACTTTTAAAATAACAATAACTTCCTAAATACTCGAAACTAAATAAAACCTCTGAAAAAAAATTGTAAGTCAAATTAAGTTAATCATTATAATATTTATTTTAATACGTTTAGGAATACTTAGATAAGCCTGTTCGCACTATTCTTATCGATATTCATATCGATGTAGTTCTTTATTACAACATGTAAAACAATACCAATATATTTTATTGAAACATCGAAATTCCAATTAGAAGAAAATGTCTTGCATTGACAGTATTTTTATAGGGTAGGAATACAAACATGATCTTGTTAATGTCGCAATTACGTTCATCCTCAGATTCTCCTGAAACAATAAAAAAGTCGATAAGTTTTAATTATAATAGTACAGTCAGTAACTTAATAGTTATACAATTTGAATCGTGACACAAAGGAATTAAGCCTGGGTTGCACCATCTTACTTTAACTTTAACAAACGTCAAAAGTCTGTCAAACTCCATACAGACACTGGTTATAGTTATAGTTATGGTTAAAGTTATTGTGATGCAACTCAGCCTAGTGATTATAATATTGTACCATGCCGTCAAACATTGATATACTTAGTTAGTATTATTTTCTGGCTTATTAGTTTTACCGCAAAAAGTTTAGTTACTTCTATTAGCTTTTTTTCTTTTTAAAATTTAAAGATGTAAACCAAAACATTACCCAGTTGGAAACGATTTTATGAATTGATAAATTTTCGAGGGACAATAAAACTCGTTTTCAATGGCGTCACGGAATTGGACTAGCAATGCGCTGAGCACTATCACATTTTGTAAGAATAATTCTTGTAGTAACAGAGAACCTCACAAACATTTTTGTAACTTTCTAACGCTATTTTAAATCACTTTTCATTTTACTCACCTTAAAAATCAACAAAATAGTTATCGAAACTATGAAAATCTTTGAGAGGGAATTGGCAAAATGGCGTGAGGCAGTCGACCGCCGCCATCTTTGGAGTGCGCAAACCGCTGCGCAGTCGACCGAAAACTAACAACCCCTTTCGGACACACTATTGTTGCTCTGCGAGTTCACCCACGCGGTTCAAAATTTAAAATCATCGCGTTGAAAATACGACTTTATTTACTACAGCACATGATTGGATTTGGGTTTGGTTTCAATATGAGTGCTCCGACAGAGTAACAGTTTGGAAGGACGTAAATATTTTACATCAAATATAAAATACCTATCTTACCGCATCTAAAAATAAGGTCCATTTTTATATGACTAGTTTGTCGGAAAAACTTTCAAGTGACAGTCCAAACTTGATTTTAGCGTGTATGAATTTAAGTTGAAATTCCATTGTAGTTTTTATGGAAAATGTTTATCAGTGTGTGCGTTTGTGATCACCGTTGATACATGAGAAAACCTTGTTACGTGTTCATATGTGTTAGTTTGATAAAGAAAAGGGTAACGACTAACGTCACAATTCGATGTTGAATTTTTACCTATGAATGTGACATTTGGCGGAATAAGAATTTGGGAATGTGTGCGTATGTTCCTCGCGTATGTGTGCGAGATATTTTAATAATATTCGTTTTTCCATGTCACCGGTTGTTGGAATTTTCGAGAAATACGCTGCGTAAAGCTAATATAATGTTTGAATATGACGAATTTCGTATTAAGTGGTATCGCTATCAATGTATTGCTTGCGTTACGTTTTGTGGCGCGGAATAACCGTTGGGAATAAGTAAAAGAATACGAGTGGATATGGAATACAAATTATGTAACTTGTATCAATATTGTTGTTTTAGGTATGTTACGTTAAATTCGCTTGGATATGGAATTTTCTCTTGTATTTATCTAACACCAGGTTCTCCCAAAGTAATTTTTTCAAGTGAAAAGTAGCAGCTACTGATTGTAAGTAAATATATAAAAATGTTCGAGTGAGAAGGCACTCACGTCTACCTAATTTTATGATCTAAAAGCAAGTTCACTGAATATAAGTAATAAAACCATTCCACATTACAGAATATTGCTATTTAGAGCTTAGGTCTCCAGCGTACCTAAAAATAAATAAACATTGAAAAATATCACATACATTGCACGGATCCTATGAAAAGTAGCTGAAGGACTTGTGTTATAGAAATCAGAACCAACGATCGTGATCCAAACCCGAGACAATATAAAAAAGTTCGTTTTCTATATTGAACCGACCGGGAATCGAACCCGGGACCTCAGAGATAGCAACGACAAGTCCGGAATGCGCTCGCCTCGCTCGCTTGCTTACGGAGGTCGACAAATATAATCAGATCATAGAATCGAAATAATCGTCAATATATTACATATATTTATATTTTGTAGGATAATTTGATTCGCATGCTTAAATATTACAAATAAGCAATTTTTCTAAAAAACTAAACTAGTTAGTATACTAGACAGGCATCAGATTCCGATCTAGACTAAGACCGATAGTCCCGCCAACGATTTTTATCGATAAAAACGTCGCCCATAACTCATCGAGCACCATAAATACACGTCGACAAGTATCTTTCGCCTTATCTCTTATGACGAAAAACATTTACGTAAGCAGAGTCTAAAAAGCATTCGCGAATAGTAAGTAAAACCCCTATCTCTCTTAAGGAGGGTCATAAATAAAAACAAATGGTCTGTTCTCCAGTGGTGTTTCGAAAACGTAATTGATGGAGATGTGTCAGAAACAAAACTGTGCACATTTGTAGTGGCCCTGAAATTGTACGCTTCAACGCAAGCCGTTTCCGTGTTGGCTAGGGCGGGCTCGAAGGGAGTTAAAATTTCGATATTTTTCCACGATTTTACAAACATTTTGGTTGAGATTAGTAGTCTGATTGTTCAAATAACTCCGATTGTAACGATCAGATTTATGTAGGTTATGATATAATATAATGATCGGAAAAAATACAGTTAAAAACCAAAACATTTAAAATTTTGAGATCATCATGTTCGACTTCAATTTTAATATAACTCTAGTTTCAAACTGTAATAACAGCCGCTAGCGAATTTTTTACCAACCTTTAATTGGCCCAAGTCGAACATGCAAAGCATCCACTAATGAACGTAGGAAATAGTTTTAACTGGCGGTCATAATATCGTATTAATTACATTCAAACACTGTATCCATCTAGTTAACATGGAAAAGACTTGCGATGCAAATTAAGGAGTTTATGAAGTGCAGTTTAATGTTTTTGTGACGTTCTTCAGTTTTTACTATTCCCGTTTATAGTCCGAAGATATTATCATTTTATGCTCATGCAAATTTATTTCTTGCTCTATGATAGAACATTCTTCAACGATTAAAGGGACCGTTTAAAGAGTAGCCCGCTCGTTATGTATGATAATATTGTATTTTTTGTACCCTTTTATGTACGTTGTCGGCAAATTTTGTTTCTTGCAGCGCGAAGTTAAATCTTATTATATTTCTTGTATTCCATTGTATTACCGATAAAATGTTGAGCTACCCAAAAACAACAGATTCAAATTAATAAAATTGTGTCTTATGTCTCATAGTAATATTGCACACCAAGATACCAAATTAATTTTCAATTTATTTAAACATTATATTTTTTTATCGATACATCTTATATTTAATTCTATCGACCACCATCCACCCCTATGACAAGCACGGATACAAGGCATTTGTTTCAGCCGGCAGCCGATTCGACTCTTTCTGGCGAGTGCCCCAAAATAAGAGGCCTGCTAAATCGAGTAACAAATTACTTTCCCTACTAGACTCTTAGGGTTTTATAGGGCGTGTTTAGCTATTTTTATTTGGTTAGTGCTTGCGGCTTTTACTGTATGGAATTCCTTCGGTTGCTACGGACTAGAAGACACAATAAAATATAGCCCACTAGCTGTTGCCCGCGATTTCGCTCGCGTGGTCTTTAGTTTATTCGATATATCCCACAGAAACATTAAACTGGGATAAAAAGTATCCTCTATGTTAATCCAGATCATATTCTTTAAGTGTGCAAACTTTATCCAAATCCGTTCAGCAGTTTTAACGTGAAAGTTTGCTTTTGTAGTTTATTATTTTATTTTTGTGAAGTTTTAATCATCTTCTGTGCTATTACTCTTACAATTTATTTTTTTTGTATTTTTTTAAAATATTTTTTAATCTGCGTTATTCCCTTTGAATCTGGAAAACCTGTTTTACAAATAAAGATTGATAACAGAAGTTGCAATTTCTAGAAAAAAAGGGATTTTCCCTTTCCATTATGTCTCACCTCCCTTTTCAACCACTAGGGAAAGGGTTCTCAAAATGTAATCGAAAGGGGTGAAATGCAATTCTATGTGAACGAACGCTAGCGTTCGATATGACCTCTTAGAAGTCGGCTCTATTTCATTTAACGGGTATTTTCAAATAACCGGTTTTTTTTTCATTTATTTTGGCAACAAACAGTCATATATATAAACATTTAGGTAGGTAAACATTTATAACAATAAAAGACCTAATAGGTCTAGAACTAACATGCTATAAATACATATTTCTTACATGATCGGACAAGATAAAGTTAGTGTGAACAATAAAGTAAACCTAGTTTTATCCTGATTTTTCTAAAAAATATTCTATAAATCCCGGTGATACGAAATAAAATTCATTGTGATCTTTTACTCTACGTAATGCCTCAGTTGAGGATCACACTTCGACGTTTTGCTTTCAGGGCGGCTCTACCCACTGAGTCATATTTAAAAGTTTTTTTTTTTCAAATTATTTCAGTAGCGTTTACATTTAACAAGCTTTGGATTTGATTTTAAAATGTTTGGTTTATAAACTCTTAGAAGAGAGGCTAACAATAGTTTCTTTTATTACGTTGATATCTACCTGTAGAACGGTAAAGTTTATGCAACTGGTTGTAAAAAAATACATTCCATAAAAACTGTCCAAGTGTAACCACTTTTACTGTAGGTACAACATCGGAATCGTAAGGGATCCACGAGAATCACAACAGACAAAGAAGAAGATTATCTCATTTAATACTACTTAGAGGTCATGTCTTCATTTCAAGATTGCTCCTAATAGTTTTCCATTCATTTCGTCAACTACCTACCAATCCCTTTATTTACGAGACCCGTACATATATTCCCGTCTTCAATTTCTAACGAGCAAAGTCCTGGCTCTGTTCAGTAGTTCAGCTCCAACGAATGACAATAAAGTAAATAATAATAATTCCGCGGTGCATGCGATCGGTGGCTGCATAATATTGTCGTCTAACAAGCAGCCCTTCAGGGCACGGTGTGCGGTAAAATGGATGTAAGTGAACATTGCCGTATAGATTTGGTCGAATTATATGTGTTGTGTCTTTACGCAACTTCATATGTTTAAATGTTTGCCTAGTAGCCTCATTTTAAAAGGTAAATAAGCAAACATTGTCACTTGTTAATGGACGAAAGCAATTCACACACAATTTTGAACACACCAGTCATAGGATCTTTTATAACAGTGCAATGGTAAGTAAAGCCAACAGTATAGTTATCAACTTCTTCTTTTTAGCATAATATATTTCGTCTTGTGACTTTAAGTTGATACCTCAAAAAAAAATCTTGACCCATTTTTAGCTAAAAATTCAATATGTAGAGTCCAATATCAATCGGAAAATTTGAGGTTCTATGATACGTCGATAGGACTCAACAACTTCTTGTTGACTGTACAACGTTCGAATGCCCGCTGTACTCCCCGCCTAACGCGTAAGAATAATTTTCAGTAGCGTTTTTTTCCCTCTAATGCGTGTCTCCTGTCAAAACGAATGCGAAATTCTCTACAGAGTGAAGTAACAAGCACATGGGCTCACATGGCCGCCATCTTGAACCAGGGAAATGTAGTTTCGCATTGGATTGAATGGAATAAAACGGATCTTGATTTGAGATTCGTTAGACCTATAGTTTGAATGGTGACGGTGTAAAAAGAACTTGGGCATAGAACTGCTCATTTTATTAAGGAGATTTAACAAAAGAGGGTTAATTCTTGGCATGTGTTTTGATTAGAAGTTCCATTTAAATCTTTATATTTGTACTAGCTGTTGCCCGCGAATTTAGTTTATTTAATATCCCTTTGAAACATTTTAACATTTGAAAAAAGTATCCTATATGTTAATCAAGTCCAAATGCGTTCATTAGTTTTTGCGTGAAAGAGTAACAAACATCCATACTTACAAACTTTCGCATTTATAATTAGTAGGATATTTATTTACAAATTTAGGGTAACAACACCAATTTAGGGTAGCAGGTGCTGTAACCCCTTAAAATCAAGAGAGAGAGTACCAGGTTCTATTCGTGGGTCAAATTAGTTAAATTTTCAAATTTTTTTCACGTCTGGGTGTACAGGATAATTAAATGTCTAGTACCTTGGCGCTTATTTTCTGGTGACAAAGATATACATTCCTTTAAGAAATTTAGACCTGGCTAAGTTTAAAAAAAATGGTCATAATAATCTTAACCCTGTATTAATAGAAATAGAAAATCGTTAATAACGAGAAATAGAAACAGAATTAAATAGAAATAGAATAATACAGAACGAAAAAAAATAACAAGAAAATGTTTCAAAGAGGCTCAGCATTATTTATTAATTTCTTGTCTAACATGCAGATAATCTAGACTTTACGTATAATTAATCAAATAACAGTATTCCCATACCCTACGTTTATTATGATCTATTTTTAGACAAAAAACAAAAACTAATGCATTCCTTGTCAGTATGAGTTTTTTAACTCATACTTTTTGCATAGAATTCATAGACATGAATATGAAGACTCATATGAGAAACGAACTGTTATACGCTTAGTTTACTTCATATTTGCATGCTTACGGTACGGTAAATTATTCATGGATCTAACACGGCTCTACATAAACCATAAAATAAATGATTTATTAAAATAGCCAGAAAAAAAAAAACGAAACATCATGGTGGTTAAGTAAAAAATTAACCTTGTGTTAAGGGGTACTAGACAATAATTTGTAAGAGATAGACACCCATATAATTAGTAAATTTTTATATGCTAAGCACTTAAGGATTTTTAACCCTTGACGACCTCCATAGCCGAGGAAGAGCACGCTGGACTATATGGCGTCGCCTCTCTGAGGATTCGGGTTTGATCCTTGGTCGGGTCAATAACTAACTTTTGTATATTATCTCGGGTGTGGGTGTTGTGGTACCGTCGTTGTTTCTGATTTCTATAACACCACTGCTGAAGCTACTTACGTTAGGATCAGGTAAAGTACGTGATGTTGTCCAATATATTTGTATGATTGTAACACCCAGATACTAAGAATATTTTCAGATGCTAAACCCTTATGAATAAAATGTGATCAAAAGTATGCAAGATAATTTTTGTATGTACTTTTAGTTCCACTAGACTTCGTCTGTGAATATGTCGATATTCCCATGCAAACTCATAAACTTAATATCACGCCTTTTTAGATTGAATTTCTAAAACTCTTTAGTCTTTGTTCGATCTCAATACCCGAGAGACGACACTGAACAAAATGTGAGTTAATCAAGCAAATTTAGCTTTACCAAATATTTAACGTTTAATTTCAAAACGAAAATGATATATGCACAGGCAATAGTTAGTTATAAGTAGATTCTAATCAACTCAATATTTATGAATTTGTAAGCAAGCATTCTTTACGGTGTGTCGTATTGACTGGTAGAGATCGGATTCCGTGATAAGACGACCTTTGTCGAACATCGGCTCAAGTCAAAACACTGAGACGTTAGATTAAAAACACAATGTGTTTTATGGTAATAAAGAACGTGTATGATTTATTAATAACTATGAATATTACGTGTAACTACATTATGAACTACATATTTGAAGTTTAAAGAAGAAAAGCCAGTGAAAGACAAAAAGAAACATAGCAACATAAACAATAATGACAGACTATTTAATTAAATGTCTAAGATTTTTAATACTTGAAAAAAAACGTCCGCCTCTGGTGGGATTTGAACCCACGTCCATCGCATACCGGGCGAGTGCTTTGACTACTAAGCTACCGAGACGTTAGTAAACTCGACGAAATCTTTCAAGTGGTTCTCGCTGTCAAAGCCAGCGTATTTTCTAATCAATGTTGCGGTATATACTACTACCGTCAACACCCGCTAGAAATATTTTTACAAATATTTAACTATTACAAATATTTAAATATTTAATCTTAGATAAACCTAGCATGGTAATTGCTAATAACAAAATTTTAATTTATTAAATGTCATTTGTTACTATTGCGGCCAGATAGTGCAGCCATTTGCATTCCATTAATTACAAAACTGATTTCTAATTTCATTTGTTTTTATAGTGACTGGAACTCAAATCGGGAGAAAAAGTTACAGTTAAACAAAAAAGTAAAAGTTTTCTTTTTTTTACACATGTTAAAGTTTTGGGATATAGTGCAACAATACAGAGTAACAATATGTTGCAAAATTGCTACTTTATCGTTTATTTACAGGTTTTTATGCTTGTAACAAAAAAATGTGAATTCCTAAGGTACCAAATTTTTAGATCGGCTTAAGGAGTTAGGAGCACCCCTTTTTTCCTAAATTTGAACCTTAGTCTCCTAAAAATAAGGCATACAAACTTATTTTCTGGTTACCATGGAGACTCCCCCTGTCATTGTCATTCAGGGCAGGACAAGTGTCAAAAATTTACTAAGCAAACGTACAGGGCTTACCATTTCCTATCGCATGGAATTTTTGATGTAAGGACTCATGTTTTTCGATAAGTGAGGAGATTTTTTAAACAATTTGTGAACTATTTAAAAATAAAAATGTAAGAAAACACAAGTTTCTAAGTTAGGAATTAACATTTCTGTGTTATAGGGTGATATTTTCCGAGCGTCTCCCAGAAGAATTAGACTCCAGGGAATTGAAAATACCTATTCCTATTGAAAATAATGTTTGTTGCTTCATTCCTATAGAACCTCGTGTGTTCCCTTATTCTTTATGATTTGATCGTATTGTATTTTATTGAATGCCTAGTCCGTGGTAATCTTTCGTATTGAAACGCTTTTATCAAAGTAAATCTTTAATTTCTCATATAAAGCAAAACTATTTCACGTAATGATAATAACGACTCTTAGCCTTTACTAAACTGAGTGCATTTGTAATCTTTATTTTCTAGCTCCTTAAAGTCAAACGTCAGTGTCTGGTTTAAGGTAAATTACACGTACTAATATCTTGTAAGTTGTGAAATTTTCCGTAACACCCGACCTAAGTGTGTATGTGTCTTAAGTGGATTACTAATTCCATGAAAACTTTTTCAATAGATCTAGACAGAAGA